>JAPKLY010000599.1:11913-111083 GCA_026898435.1 Prunella vulgaris
GATGTTATTATAGCCACATAATCGTGCTTGTGAAAATTACATCAACACCGTCTACAACCCACTGTGAATCGAAGCACTGCCCTCCACCATTGTAACTTTTACCACCGACATCGTCGCCCCAAAAATATGTCCCCATTGAGAGAGAGGGAAGGAGGGGGGGAATTGATATGGTTAGATATAGAAATCTTGTGGGATATGATGATTTTGTAAGAAGTGCAGTTTGGGGATGATGTTTAAAAAATGTTCTTTGTACGAAGGGTACACTTAAAATAAATTAATAAATATTCCAACACTAGCTTGTGGTTAGACATGCAGACAACATACCTAGATGAATAATCGCATATAAATATGTATTAATGAAATTTAATATAATTTTTTTTCATAATTCTAAAATTTTATTATATTAAAATTTACTTTAAATAATTTTTTTTAAATCTATTGATTAATTAAAGTAATACATTTTATAAATTAGAATATATGTATACACACACATATATACAAATAAAAATAATGTAAAATAAAAATAGTTAAAATAATAAATAATTCATTTTAAAAATTTTAGTTTAAAATTTTTTATTTTGATATTAAACTTTTTTTTAATAATAGTGAATTTCCACATAAAAAAATTAAACATGCAAATTAACCATATTATGACACACCATCAAATTTAATCACATTATGACAGATATTAAAATTTAACATAGTCGAATTCTCAAGAATTTTTTTAAGAATTTATTACATCCAAGGGCACCCTTTAGACCCAAAACACATTGTGGGACTCAACTTTTTAAAAGTATCAAGGAAGGGCAAACTTAATGCAAATAAGGGCTAATTTGTAATAGTTCCACCAAATCTTCCACTGGTCATTTCTGCAATTGAAGTACAACATTTCCAGATTGTATAGGCAGCCTTCTTCATCTACTTTCTAGGTCGTAAGCTAAGAATTTAATTCCATCAATTACCTAATGGGACTCAACTTTGAAAATTTGAATTTCCATTCTCTTCTTCCTATCCTGCTATCAACTTCCTCTGACTATCATTTATCCTGATTTTACAAATATTTTCGGCCACCCTCCGGAACCCGATTTCAATTTCTGGTTGATTTTTCGGCAAACCTACTCTATATCCGGTTGATTTTCCAGCACATGTCTTCACTAAGTGGGGATTTGTACGATTGTTAAGTTTGTAATTCAGTTTTGGATTTGTATAGGGAGTTAGGGTGTGCCTAGAGCTTGGCCAAAGTATTTGATGAAATGCCCGTGAGAGACTTGATCTCATGGAATGTAATGATATCTGAGTTTGTAAAGAGTAACAGGTTTGAAGATGTTATTAGTGTTTATAGGAGGATGAGACGAGAGGCAAGCGTGCAACCCAAATTGGTTATTATGGTAGTGGGATAGTGTATGTTAGTATAAGGTTATTCTGTTGTTGTTGTGCATGTACTGGTGGTGGTCATATATATCTACCAAATTAGCTATTATGGTAATGGTATGAATGTAAGTATTGGGTTTGTAAACCTGAACAATATGTTGATATGGATGTTGTGTTGATTAAACCAGCTTTGTGATTATTATGCTTATTATGTTGATTTTCTATATATGTTGTAGTAATATTGATTATGTGTATGTATTGTATGTAAAGAGTGCTCTTCTAAGTGAGGAAATGGTTGAGTATGTATACAACAGGGTGCTCTGTTTTTTTGGGTGATGGGGTGCAAGGGGCATGTGTAAATTTTTTCCCTTTGAGTACTGAATTTTGTGAGCAAGTACTTTTACATGGCAACAAGTACTATCATGTTCTCATGGAGTACTGAGTTTTCGATACTCAGGTCTTTAAACATCCAGAGAGATTTCTATATATCTCATTTATAGATGTGTGTGTTTGCAGGGAAAATTTACACATTTTTTGGAATTTTTTTACTCAACCTTGTTTTGTAACGTTTTTTGCTCGATGTGTACAGTTCCGGCGGGGGTGACGAGTGTTGATAGAATTTATTAACCGTGTTTGTTTATGTGGCTATTTGCATCATTTAATTCTACCAAGCAATATCTATGAATTTAGGAGGGTTTCATGTGTTCTTGGATGATGTAGAGAGAGAGAGAGCAATTGTAGAGAGAGAAAGTCAATGTAGGAATGTCTTAATTGTATTGAATTGTGCACTAGTTACAAGAGAGGTCTTATTTATAGATGTGCAAGTGTGAGGTGGCACCTTACGAGCCTATTTGGTTTCCGGTGTTGATGAAGGTCTGTAACCTTCATCTTGGTCCCTCACACTGCTCCCTATACCGTGCCTCGTCCTACTACTATGTCTTATACTAGATGGGCCTTGTGAAAAACCTCGCCGTAAACCACCCTTGTGGATAAACCAGACGGAGGGAAAAAGAGCGCAACCATCGGGATCTAGCAGGCTACGGGATGAGCTCTTAAGCGAGCTCAGAGGTGGGCTCCTGGGCGAGCTTTAATACCTTGTGTGATTCCGGGGCTTCGTAGGGACGGATCTGGGGTCGGCTCCATTGGCTCTTGGCGAGCTCCTATGCCGATCTCCTCTTCCGAGTGTGTGTAGGTGTCTCGGCGAGCTCCTAAGCGAGCTTATATTCTTGCTGAGCGAAACTCCCTCGTGTTGGTAGCTGGCGGGGTTAGTGGCGACCTCACCAACCTTGGGCTCATTAATTCCGCGGTTATCTTAGGATAGCTCGCCTATCAACATTTTCCCCCCAGCTCACGCACATCATGATTTATCTAATGTGTGGACGAGCTGATTTATCCTGATCGATTGGGGTATGGGTGTTGGCGAACTCACGGGCGAGCTAACGGGCGAGCTCCTCCGAGGCGATTCCTGGGCCGACATGGGGCGAGATTCAAGGTGTTGTGCACGCCTTTTGAGGCATCATTTCCCGCGTCAATAATGGCAACTTTTCAAATTCTTTACAAATAAGTCCCTGCACTTCCCGGATATTCGGCCTCACCCCGTCGCCTATAAATAGGCGAAACCAGGTTCATTCCTCACTTTGCTTCTTCACTTTTCCGAGCGAATTTCCGGTGATTGTTTCCTTGCTTCTGACTCATTTTCGAGTGTTCCCAAAGGTAGAAACCCAATTCTTTTTTCTCTCCTTCTCTTTTTTTGGATTTCCGGCCACATACCCGAGTATTCCGGCGATTGTCGGGCTGACCTTGAACTTTTGGACTTAAAAACCGAACACCCCCGATAACCAATTCACCATGTCTGAACACTCTTCGAGCCGGACCACCTCAAACCATAACTTGGGGAAGAGACCCATGACCGACAATCGGCCAATCCCCTAAACAACCCCCGTGATGATCTCATCGGGTTCCGGGGCGAGCTCTGTAGCTCGCCCGAGCAGTCGCGATCTCCTGGGCGAGATTCGCTTGGACTCCAGCGAGCAAGCTACTAATTCCGGCGAAAAATCTAAAATCCACGAGCTCTGGGAGCAATTCGAGCGGGCTACCAGGGGGCTGCTGCCCCGGATGAGGCTGAGGTCGCTGGGGCTCAGGAAGAGGTCGCCGAGACCGGTAACCAAGCCAGCAAGCTGGCTCGCGAGGTTGACGAGGAGGATGACGACGATGTGGGGACGGAGGTTACTTATGAGTACCTCCGGTTCATTGATTTTCCATTCCCTAAACTTCCTGAGTACCAAGTCTATGCCGACGTTCTCCATGATTTCGGATGTAGGGAGTATATGGAAGCCTACACGGCGAGCTTCCCTCTACCCCAGCGAGCTTTTCGCAAGGCTGCTGGCAAATCTGACCTCAAGGCGACCGAGGTGGAGAGCATTATCAGCGAGTTCGCCCTGTCGAAGATTCAAAAGATGTACCGCATTCCTTTGGACATCTTCATGTACGCCCCCGAGGGTAAAGAGCGTGCCGACCTCCTTTCTGCCGAGCTCACAGCCGTCAACATTCATACCTTGGAGGCCGGGCTTACCTTGCCCCTGCACCCCATCATTGGGCAATTCCTGATGGACACAAATCTCGCCATAACGCATTTAACCCCCAACGCATGGAGCAGCTTACTGGCGAAGTTGACCATCTTCGGCCTCGAGGGCTATGAGAGCCGGTTGAGCACGGCGGAGATCAGTGAGTTGTTTAATGTGACCCGGCAGGTGAGGGATGGGAAGGGGTACTATTCCCTCCAAGCTAGCCTGGGGGAGAAGTTCCTGGGGATCCTTCCCAGCAAGATTCGGGACTGGAAAGAACATTTTTTCTTCATCGGCGGGGACTGGCGAGCTTCAAATGGACGTAGAGGGCGTATCCTTTCTCCTGAGGAATATCGGGAGGCCAGCAGTAGGTGGTGTGCTTCGGTGTGTGTGCGTTGGTTTAGATTTACTAATCTAATCTACCTTTTTTGCAGGTCTGAAGCGTCATAAGTCGAGCCGTGGGAAGCCCGAGATTTCAGTCGGCTTTGAGTTCGTGCGGACTGTTTGCTGCTTGCGAGAGAAGAAAGATCGCAAGATCAAGCATCAGTGCCAGCATCACTGTTGTAAGCTCGCCGATCTCATTACCTTGCCCCACCACCTCGCTCCTCAAGGTTCTAACCCTCACAATTTTGGAGTCTTAGTAGCTCGCCACTTTGTAAATGGAGCTCGCTGGGTTGCTAATCCCTTATTTTTATTTTGCAGGCGCAGGTCCCGCTGCCGACCTTCCTCCCATAGATGTCCCCGAGGCCTATCACTTCTTAGCTCGCCAGCTAAAGATGGGTAAACCTCGCCCCAATCGTTCCGGGATCCCGTCTGGGGTAGTGTTGGAGGCCACTAAGAAAGTGGAGCTCGCCAAGGCCCCTCCTCCCGCAGACAAAGCTGGGGGTTCCGGCGTCCAAAAGAAGAAAAACCCTGCCCCCCAGCCGCCGAAGGATAAGGTCGCTCAGACCAAGAAGGGTTCAGGGTGAGAAGAGTCCGAGGCCGAGCGAGGCTCTCTGTGATCTCTGCATCACGGCGACAGCTCGCTGGTGAGCGAGGAGGAAGCTCGCCCGCAAAAGCGGATGAGGTCCGGCCTCCGCGATGAAGACTCTGAGCACAGCGATCGAGGAGGCTCCGTGTCAGGGCGAGCTCTTGTTCCTCACAACAATCCTCCACCTCCAACTCCTCAGAGTGCGCTCCCACCGTCTCCCTACGGGACCCCTATTCAGGATGACACGCTTCTCGGCCTCAATCCTGATAGGTTCGGGTAAGAGGGCGAGCTTCTCTTTGAAGTTGGATGTTGGTCTTTTATAACTTTTATGTATTTCTTTCTAACACTTCGATGGTTCGCAGGTATGCCCCCGCCGAGTTTCCCCACCGACCTGAGACTCTCCACACAGCGGAGAGATACCGAGCTCTGGCCAATCCGAGGGATCTCCCACCTGGTGCAGCTCGCCGTATCTTCACCGAGGCTCCCAAGTACCTCTCGGCCTCGGAGCTCGGCATGATAGAGAGGCAGAGGATGGCCGACAAGGTGTGGTTGGCGATGCACTACGCGTGCACGGCCATGGTGACTACCCAGCTCCTCACGGATGAAATAACCACCGCCGATAAAGCTCGCCACGACACCAAGGCCTTAGTGACGAGACTTGGCCATGAGAAAAAGAAGGCGACAGAGGAGCTCGCGGGGATGGAGTTAAAGGCGAAGGCCTCGCTGGTAGCGGAGAAAATGCTCTGAGGAAATTGGAGAAGGCCCAGGCCGAGCTGAACCGGCAGAGAGCTGAGCTCGAGCTAGCTCAACAGAAGCTCGCCAGCAGGGAGGAGGACCTCGCCCGGTCCCAGGACGAGGTGAGGCTTATCCGGGAGCAGAGTCAGGGCAACTCGACGGAGTGTTCCTAGTTTCGTGAAGAGGTCGCCGCGACAGTGCTTGAGAACGCCGAGCTCCGGGGCCAGATCGATGCTTCTATTTCACCAGATGCCCTGGAGCTCGCCAAGCTGATCGCCACGGACCTCGGCTACGTCCTCTGCTTTGCAGAGGTCATCCGTTCCTTCCAATAGGCTCGGATGAACAAGGAGAGTGAGTGGGAGGCATTGGTGGGGGAATTTGATGACTGCTTGGCGAAGGCCAAAATTCCCCCCGGCACTGAGCTGAACATAGGGGACCTCGCCGGATACGGGGTCAACCTCGACGCCGCCCGAGAGAAATTCAACATCATTCAGACCTTCGAGGTCTTGACTGCCGACGTCGAGGAAGAGGTCGCCGGGGACGAGGTGCGAACTCCCCCCACACTGGAGCAAATGCAAGAGATTGCAGGGACGCCATGGTCAACATAGGCGAGTTCGACACCAGTGGTTGCACGGGCAATATCACTGACCTGCCCCGACTCTCTCCTCAAGCTCGCCCAACTGTTGGCGGCGGGGTTGCCCCCGAGGTCGCCAATTCTGGGGTCACGGCTGAGGTCCCTGGTGATGCCCCCCATGCTCCCGCTCCAACTGCTCCGGAGACTTAGTCTCTTTTATTTTTTCTTTAATTTTTAAAAGTAGTTGTAGTTCGTCGGGCTCCATAGCTCGCCCAGAAGGAGCTTTATTTTTGTAGCCTTTTATTTTTGTTCAAGTAGTTAGAGCTCGTCGGGCTTTGTATAGCTCGCCCAGAAGGAGCATACTTTTGTACTTCAAAGACGGCTAGCTGGTCGGCCTTTGTGGCCAGCGCCACTTCGAACACTTAGGAATTTTCAAGTATTTTTGTCTTGAAGATTTCCTAAGTGTCTTTTGAATAGAAATTGAGCCATTTTTTGTCTAACTCTTTGTACTTCCGTTTTTGCGCTTTACGTTATAATTTTTACTCACTCGTTCGTGTATTTCAGGTACTTAATTGTTCGTCTTACTCTACTTTGAGAAGCGAATCGTTGGTTTTACACCACTTAAGACTACGAATCGTACCTCCATTTTGATAGTACATATTCTTTGTCTCACGCCACTTAGGGCCGGGAATCACTCGTCTTAAACCACTTGGGGTTGTGAGTCACTCGTCTTAACCACTTAGGGTTGCGAGTTGTACTTTGTTTAATTCACGCTGGGCGTTTGGGTTTCACGAACCTAGCCTTAGACATTTTGGCATCATTTTGTGAATTTTTTCTATCTTAAGGCAGTTGGGGCTTAGCGACCCTTTAAGAAGGGTACCTTCGAGACCTTGGGCACTATGGCCTTTGCCTTCGAGCATTTTGATTACAACGTTTGGGATCTTGGTCCTTGCGCATTGTGAAGTTTCGAGTGTCTGGCGAGCTCCCCTTGGGTAGTAGGCGACCTCAAGTAGCTCGCCCAGTGGGCGAGCTACGCAGGTCCAAACACTTGACAAATTTTTGACTTCGCCAAATTTTCTAACTTTTTGTAGCAACGTAATTTACACTGGTTGCTATCAACATTTCTGATGCGAACCTTCGACTAGTCTATTACACGATTCTAGTCTATTGGTAGAACTTTTTCAGGTGCGCCGCACTCCAGGTATATGATGAGGCTTTGCCTTCTGCGTCTTCGAGGTCGTAGGTGCTGTTTGGCCAGGCTGCGGTAACCCGGAATGGTCCTTCCCAATTTGACCCGAACACACCAGGTGGGGCCATTAATTTCTTTTTCAGTACTAGGTCTCCAACTTTGAACCTTCGGTCGCGGACCTGGGAGTTGTAGTACTTTTCTGCTCTACGCTGTAGGTGGCATTTTTCATCTCCGACGAAGCTCTGGTTTCTTCGATTAGGTCTTTTTCAACTGCCAAGGCTTCGTCGTTCTTTTCTTCATCATACCCTACCACCTTCTAAGTTTTGTTCTGAACTTCGACGGGTACCACCGCTTCAGTTCCGAAGGCTAAAGCAAATGGGGTCTCTCCGGTGCTGGCCCGGTATGATGTTCTATAAGACCATAGGACCTCTGGGAGTTCGTCTGCCCAGCTTCCTTTCTTTTCTTCAAGGCGGAGCTTTAGTATGTGTTTCAGAATTTTGTTCACCGCCTCGACCTGGCCGTTCGACTGTGAATGGTATGGAGTCGAGTAGTGCTTCTTAATGTTCCATGAACTGCAGAAGTCTCTCAACTTTTGACCATCGAAAACTGCCTTCCGTTATCTGTGATGATCGACTGCGGAAGTCCGAATCGGCAAATCAGGTTCTTCCATATGAAGTCGATCATTCTTTCTTGCGTTATGGTTGTGAGAGCTTCGGCCTCAGCCCACTTAGTGTAGTAGTCTACTGCTACAACAGCAAACTTTACACTACCTCTACCGGGTGGAAATGGGCCGATCAAGTCGATACCCCATTTCGCGAAAGGCCATGGGCTGAAAACCAACTTCAGCTGGTTAGCTGGGGAGTGGATGTTAGGTGCGAAAAGTTGACACTTTCGGCAACTTCGTGCGAAGCTAATGGCATCTTTGCGAAGAGTGGGCCAGTAGTATCCCTGCCTGATCGTCTTATATGCCAATGCTTGCCCCCCAGCGTGACTCCCACAAATTCCTTCGTGGATTTCTTCTAACACCTCGGGCCCCTATTTTTTGGTTAGGCACTTGAGTAGGGGTAGCAAGAATCCACGTTTGTAGAGTTGGCCATCCAGCAGCGTATATCTTGCAGCTTGCTTTACTAGCCGGCTAGCTTCCCAGGCATCCGCGGGGGTTGTTCCGTCTTTTACGTATTTTTGGATTAGAGTGCACCAATCTTCACCATCTTCACTGTCCTCCTGCCCCCCACTCGAGGTCTGATTTATTTTGTAATCAGACGTCGAGGGTTTTTCAGTGTGGTGATTACAACCTCCGTGAATTCGGCCTCGACGTCACTGGTAGCTAGCCAGGGTAGGGCATCTGCTTGTGTGTTTTCTAGCCGCGGTATCTGATTGATGTAGACCTGCGTGAACATCGAGATCAGATGCACGGCTATCTTCTGGTAGGTCATCATCTGCGGGTCTTTTGCCTCACACTCCCCCCAGACTTGGGATATTAATAGCTGGGAATCTCTGAAAACTTGAAGGTTGGTTGCCCCCACAGCTAATGATAGCCTAAGTCCGGCTATCAAGGCTTCATACTCCGCCTCGTTGTTGGTCGCTTAAAAGTCGAACCAGATTGCGGAGGTGAAGACTTGTCTGTCTGGGCTGATCAGGACCACACCGGCACCTGCTGCTACACTGGTCGACGATCCGTCAACGTAGAGGTACCACGGAGCTATACGCCCCCTCGTCGGATCTTATGGGAAAGTCAGCTCGACGATGAAGTCGGCGAGCGCTTGTCCCTTGATCGTTGTTCGGGGTGCATAGGTTATACCGTATTGGCTGATCTCTAGTGACCATTTCAGCAGAAGTCCGGCGGTGTCTGGGCGCTGTAGTATTTGACGTAGTGGGAATGTCGTTAGCACCTCTACCAGGTGGTCGAAGAAGTATGGCCTCAATTTTCTAACACTCATCACCAGTGCATAAGCTAGATTCTCCGTCGGGTATACCGCAACTCAGCTTCGTGTAAGACCTGGCTCACGTAGTACACTGGTAGGTGTGTTTTTACCTCTTCTCAGACCAGGACGGAGCTGATGGCAACCTCCGATGCGGCTAGGTACAAGTACAATTTTTCACCATGTGATGTCTTCGAAAGCTCGTTGACATTCGCTAGTCCACACGAAGTGATTTTTGAGGTGGAGCTTGTTAGCTTTGGCTGCCTCTTTATACCTTCGTGTGTTTGCCTTGATTGCCTCGAAGAATGGGCAATTTCGATCACCGGACCTGGAGATGAACCTGTTCAGGGCCGCCATGCACCCGGTCAACCTTTGGATCTTCTGTACGGAGTCGGGAGTGCCCATCTCGATTATGCATTGGACCTGCATCGGGTTGACCTCTATTCCACGCTGGCTCACCAGGTGACCTAGGAACTTTCCAAAGTGTACGTCGAAGCTGGTTTTCTTGGGGTTTAACTTCATGTTGTAGTGGCGCAGTATGTTGAAGGTCTGTTTTAGGTGGTCCAGGTGGTCCTCCTTTCTCAGACTCTTGACGACTATGTCATCTACATACACCTCCATGGACTCGCCAATGTGTTGGTCGAACATTTTATTTACCATCCTCGGGTAAGTAGCTCCGGCGTTGATAAGTCTGAACGACATCCTTTCCCAACAACACATGTTTTTGTTGGTGTAGAAAGACGTATGTTCCTGGTCATCTGGGTGTAAAGCTATCTGGTGATAGCCCGCGAAAGCGTCCATGAATGTCATCATCTCATGGCCAGCGGTGCTATCTACCAGCTGATCAATGTGAGGCAGTGGGAAGTTGTCCTTCGGGCATGCCTTGTTCAGGTCCATGAAGTTATGCACAGTCTCCACATCCCGTTGTGTTTCTTCACCAGGACGGGGTTTGCGACCCACTGCGGACACAAAGCCTCTTTGATCAGCTTGTTGTCTAGCAACTTCCCCACCTCGACAGTGAGAGCTGCGTATTTGTCTGGTCCGTACTTCCATCATTTTTGGCGGACAGGCCTCCTCGTCGGATCTATGTTAAGTCGGTGACATGCATGTTCCAGCGGGATTCCTGTCATGTCTTCATTAGACCAGGCAAACACGTCCAAGTTGGACATCAGAAACAGCTCCATCCTCGACCGGTACGGTTCAGGTAACTCAGAACCTATAAAAAGTTCCAAGTCCCTTTCCGGGTCGACCGGGAGTGTTGTCAATTCTTCCATGGGGGTGGCCTTCCTTTTTTGACTTTTCCACATCGGGTCACTGATGAACTCATCCCACTCCTCTTGTGACATCTGTACAGGTTCATGACCTAGGCGCGGCTCGAGATCATCGGGTCTACCTTCGACCTGGGGTGGTTCGTCAGTTGTCAGAATTTCTGATGGTTCCCCGATCTGCGGAGGTCCTATGACTTGGGGAGCTGGATCAACATCCATTTGTACTGGTTCTTGATCTCCCGTAGGTCCTCCACCTTGGGCACCTTCGACCACCTCCATGGGTGTAGGTAGTGAGCTTTGCGCAGATCCCTGCACTTGGCCATTTTGAGTTTCCACTGCCTCCTCCATCGGCGTCGGTTGTATGTTTTGCGCAGGTCCCGGGACTTGGTCTATTTCCATCATTGATTCCAGCGAGTCGCCTACCTCCATCAACTCAGTTTCTGTTGAGATGATGTCAAGGATGTTCGGCTCATCTGCCGAAATCTGGATTTCTTCTTCAAGGACTTGGACCTGCGTCACGGCTTTTCTGGCTAGGCCATCTTTAATCCGGAGTAAATACTCTCGGGCCTTTTTCTGATCGCATTTGATAGTCCCCGCGCCTTTCGGAGTTGGGAATTTCAAACAATAGTAGTAGGTCGAACACGCCACTTTGAATTCATTGATAAAGGGGCGGCCAAGGAACCCGTTGTAGGAGGACTGCTGGTCGACAACTAGGAAATCTATGAGCCTAGTCAGCCTCCGCTCTGGGTCCTCGGCCGATACAAGTTGGACGCTCAACCTAATGCTACCTAGGGGGACGGTTACAGCCTCTCCGAACCCCACTATCCTAGCGTTGCTAGGTTCCATATATGACTCCAAATCACCTAAGGCATCTAAGGTGGATTTGAAGAGAATGTTGGTGAATGCGCCGGTGTCCACAAGTAGCCTGTGAACTCAGACGTTCATGATGTTGGCGGTTATTACCAACGAGTCATTGTGGGGAATTAGTACCCCCTCCAGGTCCGCTGAGGAAAATGTCAGCTCATCAGTAAGCTGTGCGACGGACCTGGGGCCGGAGCTACCTTCCTTGACCTGGTTTATGGCCCGGATTTCGGCCTTCCTTTTTCTTTTGGACATGGAGGATCCCCTGTCCTGGAGACCTCCAGCAGGTCCGATCTCCTCCTCGAGAACCAAGAGTTCTCGGGTGGGCTCCATGTTTTGCTGAGGTTGGGGAGGTCCCCTTCGTCTGTTCTGAGGTCCGCGCTGGCCCGCATCCTCATCCTCATCATCGGAGGCCTCCCTCCTGTCGAACCTCGGCCTCTTAGTTGGGGCCTTCTTCACGAACTCGGCCAGCTTCCCATCCTCATAGAATTTCCAGAGCTGTTTGAGGAGATCTCTGCACTCGCTGGTGAAGTGGTCAATGACTTGGTGGTAAGCGCAGTATTTATTGGGGTTGAGCTTCGTGCGGTCTTGGCGGATTCTCCTTGGCTCTTCTAGCATGGCCTTGTCTTTGACTGCGGTGAAGACTTGGTCGATGGAGACGGTGAGGACCTGGTTGAGTTTCTCCTTGAACTCGTCCCCGTCGCCGAAGGCTTTTAAGTTCCGGGGGGCCTTGTATGTGCCCCCGGACTTCTTCCCGTAGGGCTTCCTCTCATCCGGGGCACCAACTTCTTTCAGTAGTGCCTCCTGCATAGCCACAAACACCCCCGCCTTGTGGCGGAATTCGGTGTAAGTGTTAGGACATGCGAGGTGCATCTCCTTCCAGAGGTCGGTGCCCTTTCTGAGCCCGACCATCGCCGCAACGACCTTGGTGTCTTCACTCACCGGCTCGCCTTCCAGCAGTATTTTGTCTAACCTTTCCAGGTACTGTTGGTCGGTCTCACCGTCGCCTTGATGGATGTTGGCGAGGCGGTGCTTCTAGGTGAGGTAGGATCCAAACCCAGAGAAGTGGGCCAAGAACTCCCGCGAGAGCTGGCCAAATGAGTAGATTGACCCCGGGGGGAGTGATGAGAATCAGCGGTGAGCTTGATCCCCTAGGGTCAGCGGGAAGTTTCTGCACTGGGTGGAGTCGGTGGCACCGACCGAAATTATGAAGTCCGCGTACTTGGCTAGGTGGACCTTCGGGTCAGATTCGCCCTCATAAGCGGACATCACCGGGAATTGGATTTTCTTCTGGACCAGTGCTCGGAGGATGGTGGACGCCAATGGAGAGGTGGGGAGAGTCGTGGCGTCAGGTCCGCCATACTTGGCTGCTACTTGTGCTTGTAGCATTTCGACGGCCTTTTTTAGTGAGGCCAGCTCGTCATCACGGGTCGCCCCCGGCGGTGGTTGTTCGAAGGTCGTGCGACTCGTGGATGCACGCCCCCGAGGTGCCTCACTCTGGGGTGATCTTTCCGTGACGGGCTGGAATTGGCGCCCGCCGTAGGGACCCAACCTGTCGGTCACGGGCCTCCACAATCGATCGTGGGCGGACCTGCACGGTTTCAGGTCTGAATCTCCGTGGGACATCGCCGGGGCCGCCGTCCGTTCATTCTCCTGGCACCTCGGCCCCAGGCGACCTTGGAGGACCTCCCTCCTCAGCGATTGGTGGGTGGCGGATGCTTCGGTGTAGGCCGAAGCTCGCCCGGCATGCGTGACTGGCTCCTCCACCACTTTGGCCTTTCTGGCGCGCTCTCGGTACTGAAGAGCTTGGGCTGAGCTCGCCTCCTGCTCGGTGGGGAGGTTGATGTACTCCCCTCGGGTCTGGGTGCCCTGAGTGGGCCTCGTTTGCTCCCGGGCCTCGGTGGCTGGAGCTCTCCGAGGTACTAGGGCGAGCTCGTCGTGTTGCCTCTGCTGCAACCTCTGCAAGGTTGCGATGGTGTGTTGGAGCTCGTCCGGGTTGTTGGCCAGGTCCCTCAGGGCGGGGCTCAAGTCCTCCTGGGTCACTACAACTCGCGGAGGTCGTGAAGCTGCAGTGTTTTTCTGGGGAGGTTGGTGCGAGGTCTCCACCTCGGCCTGGTCCTGGTCGTCTCCCTTCGACCTTCCGGCTGCTGCGGAGGTCTGTCCCTTAGTCATTTTTTAGTTTTGGAGGGGGTAGCTCACCGAAGGTCGCCGAGGTCGCGGGGGTAGGTCACCGAGGTGGCAGTCTCCGGCCAGCTTGGGTGAAATTTGTCCGAGTTTTCGTCTAGCGTTCCGTGCAACGAATTATCCGGGATCTGGTTTATTCGTGTTCACGTGTGCGTTTGAAAACCTTTTTCGGGCAGAATTGTTCCAATCCAGAAATCCGGGTTTTTGCTCGGAAATCTGGGTTTTCGTCCAAGGAATGGAAATGTGTGTATATCTTCAACTGTTCTTGGGCTTTGTCAAGAACACTTTCAAATCTTCAACAAACCCTAACTTTTAGTTCTTGAAATTTTTTAATTTTTCAGATCCACGACCCTTCCTCTAGCGCCAAATTGTTGATAGAATTTATTAACCGTGTTTGTTTATGTGACTATTTGCATCATTTAATTCTACCAAGCAATAATCTATGAATTTAGGAGGGTTTCATGTGTTCTTGGATGATGTAGAGAGAGAGAGAGAGAGAGAGAGAGCAATTGTAGAGAGAGAAAGTCAATGTAGGAATGTCTTAATTGTATTGAATTGTGCAATAGTTACAACAGAGGTCTTATTTATAGATGTGCAAGTGTGAGGTGGCACCTTACGAGCCTATTTGGCTTCCGGTGTTGACGAAGGTCTGTAACCTTCGTCTTGGTCCCTCATACTGCTCCCTATACCGTACCTCGTCCTACTACTATGCCTTAGACTAGATGGGCCTCGTTAAAAACCTCACCGTAAACCACCCTTGTGGATAAACCTGACGGAGGGAAAAAGAGCGCAACCATCGGGATCTAGCAGGCTACGGGACGAGCTCTTAGGCGAGCTCACAGGTGGGCTCCTGGGCGAGCTTTAATGCCTTGTGTGATTCCGGGGCTTCGTAGGGACGGACCTGGGGTCGGCTCCATTGGCTCTTGGCGAGCTCCTATGCCGACCTCCTCTTTCGAGTGTGTGTAGGTGTCTAGGCAAGCTCCTAAGCGAGCTTATATTCTTGCTGAGCGAAACTCCCTCGTGTTGGTAGCTGGCGGGGTTAGTGGCGACCTCACCAACCTTGGGCTCATTAATTCCGTGGTTATCTTAGGATAGCTTGCTTATCAACAACGAGCAATATATTACCTTTCTAATGACGAATATGGTACCTTTCCAACGCAATGTGTTGTTCAGCTATGGACGCCCTTCTGAACGGAGTAGATATTCTTACTGGAATCTCAGATGTTCATTTTCGTCGGGAGTGACGAGGAGGGGGTAGTTTCTCATGGAGGCGGTTTTAGTAAATCTGATAGATTTGGTAAATTTGATTTTTTTACTATAATACACACAAGTCTAAAAAAATATGTAGCATAGGTGATAGGTGTAGGTCCAAAAAGTTAACATCATGTGAAAGAAAAAACTTACATCTTGTACCATGGTCAGACAATTTAATTTAGGAAGATTTGGGGGCAAAAGCCCCTTGTTGTAAGTTGGGGAAATTCAAGCCCTTAGTTGTGTTTAGGTCTTTAGGAAAGCATATTATTGTAATTGGCCTTTTTTTTAATCGGAGTTGACTTATAGTATTAAAATATATAAAATAGTTTTTTATGAGGGTGTATTATTCAATTTAAGTGAATGAAATAAAAAAAAATATCTTTGTGTATAATTATTAGTAAAATAGAATCTGATTTATAGGTCTTTGTTACTGATGAATTGTCAATTATGCAATATTTTTTGGGACAAAGAAAATAATACATAGAAGGGTTAATACTTTATATTACAATTTAAATTCATACATATTATAAGATAATTATTTATATTATTATAATTAAAAAATTTATTTAATAAATTTCATAGACCGTGCATTGCATGGGTGAAAAAATTAGTTATAGTTTAAAAAAAATAGTTAGGGCACAACCCCGGACGGACAAACCGGGTCATTTAAATGAGACTCGTAGCATATGAAACTATTTTATACTTTTTTTATTGCCAAATTCTAGTATTCATCATGCGCCAACATGACATGCAAATAAATTTTTAAGTTTAATTTTGAGTCTAGCTTTAATTTTTTTCAAATCACACACTAACATACCGAAATGTGTATTTTTTTATAATTTTTGTATTTTTGATTACTTCTTGGGTATTACTAATTATTTCTTACAGTATAATTGTTTACTTCTTAGGGTATTTTCTTTAAAAATTATATTTTTAATTTAAATACACGATATAAACATGATATATGCTTAAATGACTTTTCTTTTAGTTTAACGAGAGAATAATTTGGAGAAAAATATGTTTTTAGAACTATAACTATAGTGTAGTTGTAATTAATGATAATATGTTTGCGGGTTTGGAAAAGTAGGACAATAATTTTGAAAAGTTGTAAATTTTGGTCAATTGAGCCCGAATTAGATTTGACTGAGTGGAATAAACTTGTGCCTCACATGTGATGGACCGATTTTGGGCCTATAATCCCCTTCAACGCCATGTATTCAAAATTTGCAATATTCTTTGCCATATCATTTTTTAATCTCTTTTAATTAATTTTTTAAAATTTAATTCATTTTTTTTTATCTCTTTCTTATTATAAAACATAAAACTTGTATTCACAACATACCCCTAATTCCCTGATCCTAAATCGAACGAGAAAAACACAATATCCTGGTCCTAAATCGAATGAAAATGGAATAATCAAAAGAAGATTCACAATTTTTGTTGAAAATTGTGAAAGTTCGTGACAAGGAACGGTAAGTTTTTCGAATGTTAAAGAGTCATTTTCACTCCTGATCTATTCAATTTTTATTCCGATTATTCAACGAAAGTTGCAAATCTTCTTTCAATAATTCAATAATCATTCTCAGTGAAAGTTACAAGTCTTCTTCTGATTATTCAATTTTTGTTTGATTTATAATCAGAGTTTATGACTTTTCTCATTCAATTAAGGATCGTGGAATTAGAGCTTTGTTGAGAATACAATTTTGATTTTCTTTTTATAAAAAAAACTATAAAAATTGAATTCAATTTTAATTTTTTTTAAATCAAAAGAGAGAAGAAAATAAAATGACAAAAGATGTGACAAATTTTGAATACGTGATGCTGACTACAACTGTAAGCTCAATTTGAACCATCACACGAGAGCACATGTTAATTCAGTCCGATCAATACATGTGGACGATTTTCCATAGTTTGTAGTTATAAATATCGTTGAACACTTAATTATGTAGAATATTTAAATAACGTACTGCAAAGGCAACGACAAATAAAATAGATTTTTGGTGGTTTGAATTTATCCAATACCCTCTTCTACAGGAAAGAGTATGAATTCATCGAGTCATTGTCGATTCAAAAATTATAATTAGCACTTCCTGAAAATTATGAAGGAATAAATATTGAAGAAAAAAAAAAGTATACACAACCACCAAACGAAAAAAAGAAAAAAAAAACAGAAGAAGAGTTAAAATCTTAAAATATAAAGTAGAATAAAGAATACCATCCTTTAACAATATTCAACTAAAGGAAAACTCATTTATGAGGCAAATTTATTAAATTAATGATGTTTTCAAATTTGTTAATCAAAATGGGAGGAAAAATGTGGTTATTAGCAATCTAGAGCCAGTCGGGTTCTCCTAATCCGACTGGTGACGTGTAAACTTAATTGAGTGTTATTCCTTTGGCTTAATTATAAATAGTTAAAGGCTGCATAAGGCTGCAAAGTATTTGAGTCAAGTGACAAATGTTTGTTGTTTTCCTTTTTTATTTTTTACATTATATTATTATTTTGAAAATTTTATTGTTCTGTTGCTTTAAAAAAAAATTAGCTGTTAAAATTTAATTATATTAAATCTTATAAAAAATACAAATTAATTTTTTATTTGATTATTTTGATAAATTTTAGATTAATACAATTGATACAATAAAAATTAAATAAATTAAATAAAAATTAATTAGTTTATAATTGAATATTATATTTATAAATAAATAATATGTTTATATTATACATATTTTTTTTTCATACCACGAAATTCACGACTTTAGGTAGTAATTAATTTATCAACTCTAATTCATAATATAAAAAATGTACCACAAGAATAGAGTAAACTAAATAAATGTAATAATAAGGTAATTTCATTTTTTATTGAAATTATTTAATTATTATGTATGTTGAATATACTTACAAAAATAATTCTGATGAAGTGGTCATTTTCTCAATTGTAAGAAGCATTTTTTTATGTGAATGCATATCAAGCTCAATTAGCATTACAGCGGCCAATTTATCGTTCATCGTTTATACCATTTGCGGAGTAAAACTCCTATACTAGATCTAAATCAACAACCACCTCGTCGCAGTGATCATGAAAGACATCCACCAAAATGTGGCACAAGTGGTATGAATTTTTTTTTATATGTATAATATAAAAATATTATTTATTTATAAATATAATATTCAATTATAAAATAATGAATTTTTATTTAATTTATTTAATTTTTATAGTATTAATTTGTATTAATCTAAAATTTATCAAAATAATCAAATAAAAATTAATTTGTATTTTTTATAAGATTTAATATAATTAAATTTAACGGAAATAAAATTTTCAAAGCAATAATATAATGTAAAAAATAAAAAAGGAAAACAACAAACCTTGCCATTTGACTCAAATACTTTGCAGCCTTTTGCAGCCTTCGATCATTTATAATTAAACCAAATGAATCTTGGACCAACAACACTCAATTAAGTTTACACATCACCAGCGGGAATTCCTCCGACTGGCTCTAAATTGCTAATAGCCACATTTTTCCTCCCATTTTGATAAATAAATTTGAAAACATCATTAATTTAATAAATTTGCCCATTTATGATCAACACCAAATTAAAAAAATATATATATATATTTATGTTTGAAAGAGAAATATAAAATAATTTTCTGGTGGCTTGAATTTATCCAGTACCCCCATCCATAGGGAAAGAGTATAAATTGGTCAAGTCATTGTCAATTTTAAGTCAACTTCCTTGAAAGTTAATTAGGGAAATGTTAATCAACTACTTTTTGATGGTTTGAATTGAGTCAGTTTATCTCAAGGTTGAAAATATCGGTATCGATAGAAATATCGAAGTCTTAAATTTATGAAAATATCGAGATTTTAAATTTATGAAAATATCGATATCGAATATCGGTATCGGTAAATTTAAAAATTATAAAAAATTTAAGAGCAAACATTTAATACATAAATTTAACAAAAGAATTTAAATTTTTTTACAGTTGTGATAAATTTATATACATACACCATTTTTTTGAGTTTTTCACGAAATTCATCGATATTTTCTCGATATCTTTCGATATTTACTCGATATCTAACGATATTTGGTTTAATTTGTGGAAAAAATGAGCGATATCGATATTTACTGATATTTTTTATTTTTTTAATGAATATTATGGAAATATAGTTTCTACCCAATATCGATATCGGTGACTACAAAAAATGGATATATCGTGGATATATCGGGGAAATATCGGGATATTTTCATCCTTGGTTTATCGTATAATATATATGCGTTGTTCAACATAAATATATTTTAATCTCTTATCCACAAAATATATGCATCTTTCTTTGATATATGTTGGAGAATATTTTAGGGTATTGTAAGGTCCGTTTATTAATAAAAAAAAATTATATTTTTAGAAAGTGTATATGATGTACTTTTCAAAAATATGATCTTTATCCATAAATGGACCTCATAATACCCCAAAATATCCTCCGACATATTGTATTAAATCACGTGCAAAGAAAGATGCATATATTTGGTGGATAGATGGAGTATAAGATATTATTGTTATTATTGAAAAATTATAAATATTTATGCTGAATTTTTTATTTAATGTAGATCGTTTGGTGACTTCTTAATATATATAAAGATAAGTTTTTAATAATAATAGAATACTTTATTTAGAAAGAATAATAATAGAATCCTTTCAAAAATTCACTTGGATCGTAAGGTGTTTTTTTTAAAAAATTATTGTATTTTCCAATTCTGTTTACATAAATATAGTGCTTTTAAAGGGTTTTTTTTTTTTTTTTTTAATGGAAAATCGTAAAAACTCGTTAAGATAGTTGCATGTAAATCAACAACCTGCAACATGATTTACACTTTTCTGGCAGCACAATAAATGCTGCAATGATCCTTTCAAAAAAAATAAAATAATAAATACTGCAATGATAAACAAAGAAAACGTGAACTTCTTTCACTTTTTTGCTCCGAAACATTTGTTGCAATTATTTGTAAAACCACATTTATTACCCTATACTGTAATAATTTCCCTCCTTTATTAATACGCTGACAAGGACTTATTTTGTTTTTCCTTTTCATTATATATGTAAAACAACAAGACTTGGTGGCAAATTATTTTAAAAGATGTTCTTGGTTTTCTCAATTATTTGCTGTCTATTGGATGCATAATTAGTTACTTATATGATTTAATTAATCCAACTAAATGCTTAGACGATTAAAAGAAGAGTATGTATTGTGTGAAAATGATTCATATTAAGAATCACTTTTTAACAAGGCAAAAAAATAAATTTATAAATATAAAACCTTGCATCACAAAGTGGTTTATATCATGAAAATGGTTTGTATAATATTTTACCTTAAAATAAAAAAAAATTAGTAATATGTTGATAAGCTCAATTTAAATAATTTTTAAAACAAAACTATAAAAATGTCAAAATATGCTTTATTTACTATTTCATTAAATCATAGTGGATTAAATTTGAAAATTTAATTAAATTATGTAACTTTATGCACCCAATAGATCTAACATTATTTTACATAAGATTAACCATCTAAGCGTTCATTTGGATTAATTAAACTTTACTTTTGTATAAAATATTTTTATTATTTAACAGATTACTATATCTAAATAATATATACCAAATATTCTAAATTAGATTTAGGGGTTGTTTGGTTGGAAACTTTTGTAGGTGAGTAATGGTAATCAAAGTCATAGTGTGTGTTTGAAATGACTCTACTATGACTTTGATTCCCAAACACTAAGAAATCAACCAAAGTTGAGTAATATGAGAACTATGACTTTCATTCCATACTATTTCCATTCATATACCATTTTCATTCCTTACAATTATACCAAACGGCCCCTTAATATTGATTAGTTGACATATATATATATATATGTCTATTTATATATATATATATATATATATATATATATATTCAATCCAAAATTTGGAACAATTTGTGGATACCAACTAGTTGATAATTCTACTGCATTTAACCTGTAGGTTAATATTTTTAGTATTATGATTATGGGAATTAAATCCAACACTATTTAATTAAAACTAACAGTCAGATTTAACTTTAGTCATGACTTTATTTTATATAAAATATTTTTTTATTATTTAATTAAATATGATGGTCTGTTTTAATTAAATACTCACTCCGTTCCGTAGGAATTTACACCCTACGAGATAACATATTTTTTAAGAAAAAATATATTTTATAAATAAAGTAGTGTGCAAATTTATGTGCTACATCCAAATAAAAAAAGTGTGCAAATTCATGTATGACTGAGGAAGTAGTAATTTAACCGTTAAAACTTTATATTATATAAAATAGTAATCCTTACTTTTTAATCTAACCGTTTAAACTTTATTTTATGTAAAATAATTTTTTATTATTTAACCGCTACTATTTTTTTCACCATTAGAAAACTTTACATATAATAAGAAGGAAAAAAATAAAACAAAATTAAGTCCTTGTCAGCACATTAATAATAATAAGGGAAGAAAATTAATACAGTGTAGGGTAATAAAATGTGGTTTTAAAATAAATTGCAACAAATGTTTTGGGCAAAAACGTGAAAGAAATTACGTTTTCTTTGTTCATCATTGGAGCATTTATTGTGCTGTCTGAAAAGTGATGGTTTACATTCAAAATCGTGAACTGTCTTCACAATTTTGTTTAAAAAGCAAAGACCTTCTACAGGCACTATATTTATGTGAACAATAATGGAAACTACAATATTATAAAAAAAAAAAAAAAAAAAACCTAAATTATACAATACATACACATAAAAGACTAATTCTTTTAAATTAGGGACTTTATACTTGCATGATGCAACATTATTTTTTCATCATGTTGATATCAAATTAAACAAATATATATACTCTATTCGATTAAAAATATTTGTGATTTTTTATATTTTGTATTAAATTTAATTTTTTTTTTTACAATTTTAGTCTTACTATGTAACTAAATATATGCTACTTGATAGATGTCAAATTAGACATTTTTATCAACAAGTAAAAAAAAGTGAAGAGAGAGAAAGGGAATCCCTGCAATCCTCTTCTTTGGTATAGTTTCAATAAGAACAACAACTCAGCTATGGGTTCTCCAGCGATAACTTTGAATAAAGCCTTTGCGAATCCAGTGACCTCTCCAAGGAATTTGCGCAAAAGTCGAGTCAAAAATAATTCCAGCATCGATCCTCCAACGCTCAAGTCAATTTTCAATCATCTTCTTTTAACCATGAATGAACAATAATAATATGTATATATGGGTATGTAAAAATCTACCATGAGATAGTATGAAAAAGACTATATATACATTCTCTTTTTAAGAAGGGTAACAAGGTAAATCTCTTTATTTTGGGACCACCGTACAAAAGGTAATGCCATAGTGAAAAAGTGTTATGGCATAATATGCATAGGGTTGTCCATGTGGCAGGTTTCTAGAGGGTATGTAGTACAACTTGATTCCTCTTGAGGGGGCAGACTGTTACACGCATTCACCCTTGCTTATCTTTGTGAAAGCTACATTTGTCCTCTCAACTCTATACAATATGTGAGATCTGAGAGAGGTTATCTAAAATAATACCTCTTCAAGCATCCCTTATTCATATAATAATTAGGGGTCCACTACCTAGAGCACTTTATCTATGAGATTTTGGAGGATAATGCATGTATTTTATTGAACAAGCTACATGGGTGTTGTACTCCGTAAAGTCCATAAGCCATATATATTAGATTTTTCTATGTCCTTCAAGGAGCTCAGAGACTAGATATTACTACTACTTAGAGATGTGGGTATCCAAAGTATATTGGTTGACAACTCTGGACTATGTATTATTTAGCCCATATCAACTGCACCTCATGTTCCATGTAATATCTTCATCATAAAATATTATTAGGAATATTTTGTTTATTGTTCCTCTGGCATCTGTACTCTGTTTTCTTAGTGCACATCTTTCTTTCACAATTATAGCTTAGTTTCTTGCCCTTGACAAATAATAGACGTCCATCTAGGCCGTCCACTTATAGCGTCTTTTCACTTTCCACCATCCTTACCTTACACGTGTCCTCGGGGGAGATAACAATTTTCAGCCACTTTCACCACTTCCCCCTAAAAGAGGTTAAAAACTTATTTCTTCACAAATAATTCACATTCTCTCTCCCACACCTACCTTTTCTTTCAGCGGTTTAGGTAATCTTCTCCGAGGAGATTGTTCCGGAGGGGTGCGTGGCTGGATTATCTCTTTCGCCATTCACAATCTTCCATTCCATTCACTTTTCCCTTCTTATCCAAATGAATGTCACACAAAATTTCAAATCGACGGTGCATACGATTCACCATTGTTGGGTAAGGGTGCTATGAACCTCGCTCCAATGCATACGGGACACACTCAATCCCCGAATAGTCCTCGAATTTCATTCTACAAAGTGGTATGGGTACCTCTCAAAATACTCCTTGTAATAGAATATAGGGACAAGCCTAGAAGGTTTGTCCACAAAGGCACGCCACAAGATATATGTGGTCATGTCATCATCAAATTTCGGGTTTCCGGTGGCCCTATGTATTCATCACTGCCTCAGGAACACTCTCTAGAAGCACCACTTCATTCAGTTCTTGGGCGAACTCTGCTGCCTCTGAATCCCCTCTGTGCGATGAGGAAGACACATTAGCCATCGCATTTGCACCACTTTCCCTATCCTCTCCGACCAGTTGAACATTATCCCTGAAAGGGCTGGAAGATCCTTCGTCATCAGAAGGTTGGGCATCAACCCTAAATTGATGATCAACAACACGGGAAGTAGACACTTCCCTAAATAGCTCTCTCCTCACATTTCCTGTCATGATTGTGACTAAGTGGTGAAAAAGAAAGTTCTAATTTTACCTTAAAGGAAATTACTAAAAAAGCTCTTTAAGCAGATGATTGAGACTTTGCTACACAGTAATCTGAGTGCTAGAAAAGTAAATTTTCTTAAATTAGGTGTAGTACCCATATTCATAGCTTGAAAGCTCAATGATTTTAACTTTTGAGAATAGTAGTTATTTAAAGAGTCTCAAAAGTTAAAAGAAATTATATGGACATATGCACTTGTTTTCTTAAATTTGTTTTTTTTAGAATAGTAATTGGTATATTCTTTTATGTTTGAGAGTGTAGTTTGTATACTTTAAAATGTCTATTATTTGTGTTTTTATTCTCTTAAATATGAATAATTAAATAATTTATTATTTGTGTTTATTTTAATATAAAAATCTTTTAAATGAATATATGTATTTTAATTTTATATTGTAATATAAAAAATATTAAATAAAAATAAACATATATCATTTTAACTGTTGAACCGCCGGTCGAACCGGTTGAACCGCTAACCGGTGCTCAATCCGGTTTGATCACCAGTTCGATTATGAAGATACTGCTTCCGACTTGATTTTAAATCCATAGGTAATATTTAGCTTGCTTCTGACCACCGTGCTCTGTCCCCACTGTCCTTTCACCTTCTTTTTTTCTTTGGTCTTTGTCAAAGCAGTCATCTCTTCTTGATTTCTTTTGCCACTCCCCTCGTAGGTAATTTCCAACCTGTTTGAGATTTATCCCATCGCTTTATTTTCAATACCGGAAAGTGTCGTGTCCCTCTTAGCTTGGACCTTTGCAATGTTGATCACTATATTGCCCTCTCCATTCCTTGTGTAGTATTGAGATCCCATAAGATCTTCAAATTGTGTTACTCTTGCAGTTTGTTGAGGCCTTAAGGTCCCCCTTTTTTTTATCACTTTCACCATAACCTGACTTAGTTCATGCTCCTGTTCCACGACCTCCCCCTCTTTATCTAGTGCTTCAGTCTTCTGCATAATAGTCTTCTTTGGTTCCCATTGATTGATGCTTCGTTGTCCTTCCACCCTCAACCATTGCGGGTATTGTTTCTCAAGGGTGGAGCACATAGTAGGATTGGCAAAGATTGCCTTTTGGGCAGTCTTTGTCCATATGTGACAGCATACAACAAATGTAACATAAGTTAGACAACTTCTCATACCTAAAGTTGAGTTGGAGTATCTCATGTTTCACCATCATTGATGTACCCCTCATGAGTGGCTTCGTTGTGTCTAGCAATATCCTAACCCTGACACATTTCCCCCATTGCAATCTCCTCTTCAGGGCTTTCAATTTCCAATACTTCCCCTATAAGAGCTCTGACCTTGCTTCCGACGGTTCTGTTCATGGTGCAGAAGTTCAGACCATGAATTTGAAACCAGAATGGTACCTTGACGAGAGCGACCTGGTCTAATTTCTCTATCTCTCTCCTTCAATCTGTCCAATAAAAGAAGCACCCCATTCAAGTTCCACAGTTTCTTATGGTAGACTTTGTTCATTTCTTCCTCACTGCCAAATTCAAACACATACATTCCTTCACCTACCCCTGAAGCTTTGAGGGTGGACTTGAGGCACCCTATTTTCCTCATAGATGTGTTGAGCTCTTAAGCACCTATGACTTTTCTCATCAAAAATTTTCCTACCAGAGTATTCTTCAGGACTGAGAGCTCTCCATCATCGATTTGGATTTCAGTCCCCTCTGCTTCCATAAGAGAGAAATTTCCCCAAATCTCGTTCAGACCCTCCGTCATAGCTTTCGCCTGATTTTTCTCTCTGACCACTATTTTTCCCTCTATAAATGGAATATTTTCTGAGCTTTATCGTGAGTTGAACCTCCAGGGAGTGGATATATAAAACACAAACTTAGGGGCCACCATTGTAGCATGTGATTTCTTAATAGTGTCTCGCTCACTTCTCGAGGCACTCGGAAGAGGAAAGGTCACTGTGTGTGAGTGTGATTAGTGTGAAATTTACTTGAAATTCTTGTGCTTTTATTGCTAATTTTAATAGGATTTCATGCATTTTCTACACTAAATTGTGTAATTGAGCTTAATTGTAAAAATGTCATTTGAGATACGATTTTTATGAAATATGAAATGATTTGATGAATTAAATTGTTTGAATTAATATTATTTTGATCTAATTAAAATATTGTTGCATATTTAATTGTTGGCCCAAAATATTTCTAATTCATTTGTCCATATATTTGCAAAGAGTTGGCAGGCCCAAGTGATGGGGAATTAAGAAATTTTGTGGCCCATTCCTTTTATGTTACAATGATTTAATTTGAAGAATTTTGTTGTTTGACCAAAAATTTTTCATTTATCAAGGCAAAGAGACGTGGCTATTTCTAGACCACGTGAAAGCGACTCTTCTTCATCCATTCACACTACAACCCATTTTCAGATTGAAGAAACCACCATCAGTGAAGCACTATTGCCGGAAATTGCTCAACGCCGACTTTCATGTACAAGCCATTTCTAACCTTTGCCAAGAAATGAAAGCAGCCCCTGAAGCCACCACCTACAGCTCTTGTCGCCGGAAGAACTACCCAGCCACGCCGGAAAGCAGCCTCGCTAACCGCCGGAGTTCGCCCCTGTTCTTCAATCGCCGCTGCTCAATCTTTCTCTGTCGGAAAAGAGCCAACGCCAGAATTCAAGCCCAGCTGTTCGCCGCCCATTCCTCCAGACACCGGAAGGAGCCCAGCCGCTGCTCACAGCCCACCGACGCCGGAATTTGAGTAATCCACCACAGCGGGACCTTGCCTCTCACAGACGGGAATGCTCTGCCACCGTCCCAATTCGTCAAAGTGGCCGCTGAAGCAGCGAAGTCGCAGCACCTCTGAAATCCTTATCGCCGGAATCCATCCACCTCTGTCCCTCAGCCCGTCTTTGCCGGAAAGTAAAGTCGTCGAGCCCGGAAACTTGAAAAATTGCCAAAGGTAAGAAGCGATTTTAATTTGCTTCGGCCCGTGTGCTTCACTTTGCTTTGGGCCGTGTTCATTATTCGGTCTGCCCGTGTCACATCCGCCGAAGTAATTGACACGGTTGACCAAAAATTCACAGCGGTCGTTTCCCTTTTTTGCAGAGGCCGTGTGAATGCAAAAAAAATTCTGAAAATTGGGTTTGGGCGTTGAGGCTCATTTTACTTGTACATTTGCTTAGCCCAACGGGAGGAGAGTATAAAAAGCCTTTGGAGGATCAGATTTAAAAAAAGTCATTGTCGGCAGAAAATTTCTCTCCAAGTTGGGGGAGCTCTTCTCCCCCATACACACTATAGGGTTTTAATTTTTTTGGAATTGTTAGTTATAGTTTAATATAAATTTTTTATTTCTTGCAATCATTTGAGCTTTTAGACTTCATCTCTGAGGTGATATTCTTCCTATTTATTCACTTTAAGTATTCACTTTGAGTTGATATTTTTAATGTTCTTAGTTTATTATTTTGATATTGTTATGAGTTTGTTTAGATTAATTATGGGCTAAATTTATTGTGCTTTGGGTGATGAATATTTAGTGGGGATTAGTGATTCTATTGTGTTTATTATTTTAATTTTGTTTTGTTGGATGATTGAATTCCTGATTTGTGGATTAATTGGGCTTTATATGATTGTTCTTATTTGATTATGCATTTTAATTAAGTGAGCAACAAGCGAGAATTGCGTTTTCTTGATTAAGTGTGTGATTGAGTGGAATGAGTTATTAAATTATTAATCGTTGGATTTCTTGAGCATTAGTTGATTGTGTTGATGTTGACAAAAAATGTTATGCAGTGTATTGCCATCATTTTAGACAACATCAGAATTCGCTCTTTCTACTAACTTTCCTAATGATTTTTCCATGTTATGTTATTTGTCTAGGCATGGCAGTTGAAGACGTGAAGATCCCAAAAGGTTCTAGAACGTCAGGCGGTTCCATTGCTTGAATAGAGAGATATCCACTAACTTGGAAGTTATCATTATGGTCGGTTATTTTGAAGCCAACTACTTGGCTTCATCATGGAGTGGAGAGCTCATTATTCACGTCTATAAATAGAGCACCACTTCATCATTTCAAAGTATGGCCGAAAAGTATAATTCAGAGTTGAACGGATCATGTGTCATTCACTAGATTATAGGTTATACACGGTTCATCAGAATGTTGGGAACATTAGTCTCGGCATTTGATTAGCGTTTAAGTATGCATGTATTTTACCTATTTTGTGTATTATTTTGTGTACTATAATGTATTGTTTAGCGTATTTATATATAATTTCACACTTTCTAATTAGTTATAAGTATTTATGTTTTCTATATAAATAAGAAGCATATGTATAATTCAACCTAACCATTATGTTTATTGTATATTGTTGAGGTCTTAAGTGGAGTTATATTTCTCCAAATTTTATGATATTGAACACCTAAGACAATGTACTAAATACTTAAGACACTTTAGTGATCCAATTTTACAAGTTTGGATTGTATTTGTACTCAAAAGTGAAGACTCAATTTCTGTCCAATGTTTGGACTCAAAACACATTTTCGTATTTGCACAATATCTGGAGCCTCACTAAACCAATTGAACCAATTCCAGTTTATTTGATCACTAATTCGTTGCTCTACAACTTGTCTTCAGGGCTCAAGTGTTAAAAGTTCCGGCTTCAATGGTCAAAATGACAATCAATGCAAGGGCTTCAGAATTTCGCCATCTCAGTACATATGTTGGGAAATAATTCACCATAATTCACAAAAAAGTCCAATTTACACAAGACCAAAGCCATTGGTTAGCCAAGAAATTCATCAAGACACAGTAAAAATATTAAAGGCGTTGATTTTGTGCAAGCTGAGATATCTGCTTTTCAAGAGACCACCATAAATTCGCGGAGAAAAACAATCCAGTTTTACTAACTTCACTATTCTGGTCATAACTCACAATCTAGAGATCCGATTTTTGAGATCTTAGACTCCTTGGAAAGCTAATCCAATGGCATACAACTTTCATTCAGAAGTCAAGATGAAATTCGGACGGTAAGGGCAATTAAATTACTGATCTTTACAAGCCACGTGAATTGGTTGCTAAAGTCTCCATGATTCACTATTTGGAGGCCTATATAAAGAGCCCTTTAGCAACCCTTGAAGGCATCCCATTTTCCTTGTAATCCTTCTATCTTAGTCTAGTATCTCTCTTAGAAATATGAGTTCTTATTGTATTAGTATGAGTAGCTAAATATTTTACTAGAGTTAGGGATGAAGTTTTAGTAAAGTATTAGTAATGTTCTTGGTTATTCAATAAAGATTTTCAAAGTTTCAATCCTTTAGTCATTTGAAGAGTTTTTAAGAGAGGTTTTGATGTGTCATTACTTTGATTTGTTGTAGACTTATTGACACAACAAATGCTTAGTTTTACACATCAACTATTGATTTTATAAACTTGTTCGAAGGTCTAAAGGTACTTTTCAAAAGTATTATATGTGCTCAAAGTTATATCTTCCGATTGAAATCACTTGATTGTTAGATTTCGATTGAGTTATCAAAGATAACCAAGATCATAACTCTAGTATTTTTTATCTAAAGTGGAATCCCGAAGCTCTAGTATTTTATTACTTTATTGAAACCTCTAAACTAGATAATATCTTTTTCTTCCAAATCTCCCTGTGGTTCGACACTCAGTCTCCCGAGAAATTTTATTACTTGAAATCAACCTACACTTGGGTACGTAACTCTCAAGGAGCTATCAACATTGTTCACAACATTCATTGTTTGATCTAACAATCCGTTCGGCTGAACGTAGACGTGTTAGGTTTTGTTTAGGTCTATTCTTATAGGTCTTGTTTAGATCCTTGTGTGATCTTGTGTAGGTCTTGTGCGGCCTTGAATTTTAGTTTCTTGTGTAAACCTTGTATTTGTGTCACTACAAGTTATAGTGAAGTTTCTCTGCTAGTGAGGCAGCATAGTCTATACATTTTTGTATAGCCTATGAAAATTTTGATATCCCTTTGCAAAAGTGTGTGTTTAAGTCTTCCGCTATGTAGTGTTGTCATTTATGTTGTCGATATTTTTAACAACACTTCTCTAAAACTTTTTCAATCACACGCACCAGCACCTTCAAGTGGTATCAGAGCCACAAACTAGACACATTTAGTTTAAGATCCTTTGTTTGTGTATTTTTGCAATGGAATATCCATTAACTCCCGCATTAAAACCTCCTATCTTAGATGGCTCCAATTATTCATATTGGAAACCAAAGATGAGGATGTATATCAAGTCTCTTGATGAAAGAGCATGGCGGAGTGTTCTATATGGTTGGACTCAGCTTCTACTTCCAGCCGATGATGATAATGAAGCCCATGTCAAACGAGAAATCGATTGGACAAATGATGAGGTAACGGTTGCTAATTACAATTCGAAAGCCCTTAATGCAATATTTACATCAACTGATGTATCTATGTTTAAGATCATTTCGAATTGTGTGTCAGCAAAAGATGCTTGGGACCGTTTGCAAGAACATTGCGAAGGTTCTGAGAGTGTTCGTAGAACTAAGCTTAGAACGTTAGGTACAAAATTTGAAAATCTTAAAATGAAAGATGATGAGGATATATCTTCGTATATTGAAAGGATCACTGAGATTTCTAATGAATCACATTCATTGGGTGAACCTATCTCTAATACAAGATTAGTCCATAAGGTTTTAAGAACCGTACCAAAACATTTTGATGCAAAAATTTGTGCTATTGAAGAAGCCAAAAACACTGATCTTATAAGTCTTAATGAATTGATTAGTATTTTAAAAACTTATGAGATGAATTTTGAGCAAAGAGATGAAGTTAATTCTGATTAAAAGGTTGTTGCTTTGAAAAATAATGCTTCTAGTTCTAAAAACATTTCTTTTGTTACTGAAGTTGATTCGGATGATGAATGTTCTGAAATATGTTCCAACACTTCCGACAACATTTCCTTATTAACCAAGCAGTTCAATTAATTTTTGAAAAATAGAGCTAATAGGTTAAAACCAAATGTTCAGAATAGGAATCAAGGTACTTCTACTCCTAAAATGTTTGAAAAGAAAGAAAGTTTTGATAGATCAAAACAGTTTAATAGGAGTAATAAACTTAAATTTGATCTCGAGTATAGAAAGAATGTTAGGTGTGATGCATGTACTGGATATGGTCATTATGCTAATGAATGTGCTAACACCTTGATTAGAAAGAAATTGAATTTTAATACTACCTTGAGTGATGATTCTGATAATGAACCTGACTTTGAGAAAAATGATGAATTTGTTTTCTCTGCTAGAATTCTTTTTTATGATACAAATGATGATTTACTGGATGATTTTGAGTCTGATGTTAAAACAAATGTGTCAACATTTGTGACTACATCTAACAAAATCAGTCCAGATGAAAGTTGTCTAATGAGTTCTTTTTCGGAGATGAATATTTCAGGTGAAGAACAGGTTGATATTCAACAAATCATCAAAGAGAATGATGACTTAAAGCATTCAGTAGCAAAATTGGAAGTATTGCTTACTAAAAAGGATCTAGAAATATGCAACTTGAAAAAACAACTAGAAAGCACAACCTTAAACTTCAAAAAGTTTACCAAAGGTGTAGAAAAATTACAAGATGCATTGATAACTTCGAATGTAGGTAAAGAAGGTATTGGGTATGATTCTAACTCTACAAAAATCGTGCAAAATGATATGCCCATAAAATTTGTTAAGGCAAGAGATAGTAAATCTGTTACTTCTCATCCTAGAGATTTTGTATGTCATTTTTGTCATGAGAAGGGTCATATTAGTCCTTACTGTTTTAAATACAAGGAATCTAAAATGTCTTGTAATATGTTTCCTGGTAAAACACAACATATTCAACAACATGATCATGAAAAAGTCAGTGAGTCTGATATGAAATGTAATGTTGTTTATACCTCCTTAAAAGCATGCATTCCTGGTCTATGGTATTTTGATAGTGGATGTTCTAGACATATGACTGGTGATATTAAATTTCTTACAAATTATAAAATGCATGATGGTGGAAATGTTACCTATGGAGGTGGTTCAAAAGGAAAAATAATTGGTAAAGGTACCTTGAATGTTCATGGTTTTCCAAAGTTAACCAATGTGTTGCATGTTGATGGTTTACGTGCTAATTTGATTAGTATAAGTCAATTATGTGATGATGATTTGCATGTTAAATTTGATAAAAATTCATGCTATGTGCTCAATAATGATGATGAGTGTCTTATGATTGGTAATAGGTCTGTAGACAATTGTTATTTGATTGAATCGAATGAAACGTGCAATAGTGTAAAATTAGATGAAAATACTCTTTGGCATCAAAAACTTGGTCATGCTAATTATAGATGCATTCATGATTTGATTAGACTTGATGCTGTTAAAGGTCTCCCTTCTTTAAAGTTAGACAAAACCAAGGTTTGTGAAGCATGTCAAAAGGGTAAGCGAATCAAAGTGTCACATAAAATATTGGCACACTGTTCGACAACACATTATTTTGAACTTTTACATATGGACTTGATGGGTCCTATGGAAACTGAGAGTATTGGTGAGAAAAAGTATTCTTTTGTTATTGTTGACGATTACTCTAGATACACTTGGGTAGAATTTTTAAAAGACAAATCAGAAACTTTTAATGCTTTTAAAATTCTTTATAAAAGATTCAAGACTGATTTCAATACTAAAGTAAAGAGAATTAGGTCTGATCATGGTAGGGAATTTCAAAATGCTTTGTTTACTGAATTTTGTGAAAGTAAGGGTATCATGCAAGAGTTTTCTTCACCAAAAACCCCACAACAAAATGGAATTGCGGAAAGAAAGAATAGGAATTTGCAAGAAATGGCTACGGTTTTGCTTTTATCAAAACATTTATCTAAAAAGTTTTGGGCTGAAGCTTTAAATACTTCTTGTCATATTACTAATAGAGTCTATCTTAGAACTAATTCCAAAATAATCCCATATGAGATCCTTAACAATAAGAAACCAAATGTGAAGTATTTTCATATTTTTGGTTGTGTTTGCTACATTTTGAATGATAGGGATCAATTGCATAAGTTTGATTCAAAAGGTGATAAAGGGTTCTTCTTAGGCTATTCTAGAAATAGTAAAGCCTATAGAATCTACAATTTGAAAACTGACACTGTGCAAGAATCAGTTAATGTTGTGTTTGATGATGATTCTAGTCTTGCAGGAACAAATTTTGAAGAGGATATTACTGATTTGGTTGAAATTTCAAAACCTAAAGATTCTGACCAAAATAGAAATGTTCCTCAAAATGCGCCAACATCTGAGACAACATCAACTAAAAAGTCAGAACCTATAGAGTATCCAAATATTTTTTATAAAACTCCGTCTTCACGCATACTGAAAAATCATCCATCAAATCAAATCATTGGAGAACAATACTCTGGAATTCAAACAAAAGGGAAGATGAGCGTAAGTAATGTGGTAAGATCCATATGCATGTCTTCTAAATGAAATCTTGTGAATCATGAATGTTACCATTCTTTAGTTGAACCTAAAAATGTTGATGAAGCATTAAAAGATGAGAATTGGGTAAATGTCATGCATGAGGAATTAAATCAATTTGAGCGTAATGAAGTATGGACTTTAGTTACTAGACCCAAAAATGTTAATGTGATTTGAACTAAATGGATATACAAGAATAAAACTGATGAATCTGGCAATATTGTTAGGAATAAGGCTAGATTAGTTGCTCAAGGCTATACTCAAGTTGAGGGAATTGACTTTGATGAAACATTTGCACCCGTAGCTAGAATTGAGTCTATAAGACTATTACTTGCAATTGCATGTTTCATTAATATTAAATTGCATCAAATGGATGTTAAAGCTGCTTTCTTAAATGGCATTTTAAATGAAGAAGCATATGTTGAGCAACCTAAAGGATTTGAAAATCCAGATTTTCCTAACCATGTTTTTAAATTGCAAAAGGCTTTATATGGTCTTAAACAAGCTCCTAGAGCTTGGTATGGTAGGTTAACTGATTTTCTTATTCAAATTGGTTTTGTAAGAGGAGAAGCTGATAGAACTTTATTCATCAAGCATGTTAATTCTAAAATTTTGATTGCACAAATATATGTTGATGACATTGTTTTTGGTTCTACATGTGATTATATGTTGAAAGACTTTGTGCATGAAATGACATCAACATTTGAAATGTCCATGGTTGGTGATTTGAATTACTTTCTAGGTCTTCAAATCAAACAACTTAAAGATGGAATTTTCTTTTCACAAAGTAAATATGCAAAGAATTTTGTTAAAAGATTTGGTTTAGAAAGTGTTAAACACATGAAAACTCCTATTGGATCATCTCAAAAATTGTCTAAAGATAATATTGGCAAAAATGTTGACCCAACATTATATAGATCGATGATAGGAAGTCTTTTATACCTAACTGCTAGTAGACCAGACATTATGTTCAGTGTATATTTATGTGCAAGATACCAAGCTGATCCAAAGAGTCACATTTAAATGCCGTCAAAAGGATTATCAAATATGTTGCCGGCACATGTGATCTTGGTATTTGGTATAGCAAAGATACTAACAATTCCTTGCTAGGTTATAGTGATGCTGATTGGGCAGGTGATAGTGATGATAGAAAGAGCACGAGTGGAGGTTGTTTCTTCATGGGAAACAACTTAATCTCTTGGCATAGCAAGAAGCAAAATTGTATTTCTCTATTCACGGCCGAGTCAGAATATATTGCAACAGGGAGTTGTTGTACTCAATTACTTTGGTTAAGAAAAATGTTTGATGATTATGGCTTAAATTGTGAAATGCTCACTGTTATGTGTGATAACACTAGTGCAATTAATATCTCAAAAAATCTTGTGCAACATTCATTAACTAAGCATATTAGTATAAGGCATCATTTTATTCGAGATCTTGTAGAGAAAGAAATTGTGAAGTTAGAATATATTTCTACTGAAAAACAACTTGCGGACATTTTTACAAAAGCCCTTGATGACCAAAGATTTTCATCTCTTAAGAAATCTCTTGGTCTATGCACTATTAATTAAAATTATGACGAGTGTTGTAGCAAATGGTGACAGCATTTGTGACAACATTTATTAGTTCTCATAATTTTGACTAAGTATTTTTATATTTCAGTTACTTTATAACTTGATTAGATGTGTTATTATTTTCTAGCATACATGTTGGAACATTTGAAAGTCCTGGACACACATCTCTTAAATGCAGTTAAAAAAATAATCACTAAAAGATGCTAAATCACTGAGTAAATATGGGACACGGAGTGTGCGACTACGATGCTCTCTTTTAAAAGGTGATGAAAATTGCATCAATTTGTTCATAATCCATTGAGTAACTATGGGATACGGAGTTGACTACTACGATGCTCTCTTTTGAAAAGATGGATCAATATGAACTAAAATAGTGTTTTGTAAAAAAAAAAAATTGGGGCAACACTAATGAAGCAAAATCATGTAAAATCCGTGTTGAGATGTGTATGTGCCAACATATTTGACAACATTTGTTAGGGCACGAAAATTTGACTAAGTCTTTGATAGTTATTTATTTTCTGAATTTTAATTTTATTAAGTCTTAATTATGTGAATTAATTCTCTGAATTTATTTAATTAATTATGTGTAGTGTAATGGGTAGTTATTTAATTTTATTTCCTAAACTTCACACTTCCTTATTTTTCGAAATGATAGGTGGTGTTTTACACCACCACATCACAATTATGGGTAGTGCTCTTCAAACTGAAAAATTTCGAAAATAACTTCCAATTCATAACTCTATAAATTATATCTCATTTTACATATCATTTTTGTCTTATATCAAATATTGCCTTAGTTAATTCACGTGTTTGCATTAGATTGGAAAAAAGTATTATTTGTTCTTATGTGTTGTATCACTTCTTCTTCCTCATTTCATTTAAGTTTGAATTATTTTGTTTTGATTATTTTAATATTATTTCTCTTTCTTCTCTGATTTGATTAGATGGCGTCTCAAGACTCTGCTTCTTCACTTTCCTCTCAGTCGAAATCAAATCCAAAAACCCAAGAAAACCCTCTGAAACTCCTTGCTTCCATGGCTACCTCACCTAAAACCCAGAATACCACCGAAAATGCTCAAGCGTCGGCACCAACATCGTCGTCGATTACTATCGGCTCGATGGAAGTTTCGATACCTGCTGTCCCTCAAACTCTTACCCTCACAAATCCTCTCTCAATCCATGCCGAAATGGCTCCTTCTTCTTCCATAACTCCTATTGCTGCTGAATCGTCCAAACCCACACAAAAAGAACTTGAAATTTGTCCGATTGAAATCAAACTTCCAGCGGACGCGACAATGGATGACATGGTTGCTGCATACAATCAGCTCTGCCTTCAAACGACTACCCCTGTAATCGTTGTGGGGGAGAGTGTGATTGACTTAGAACCGGTGAAAAGAATGGCGCACCCAGAAGACTATGTCGATGAACGAGCTACAAAGGAAGAAGCAGACTCGGACATTGGGTCCAAAGACTCTAAAGGCTCCAGCAAATCTTTGCAACTGGGAGAACGACTCCAAGAAGTTTGAAGTCAGTTCTTAGAGGTAAACAAAGGGTTTCCTACAGGACAATGGGGAAAAGAGTTAACTATTCTGAGAAGAGGAGAAAAGTGCTTGAGGATGGGATTGCTTCTAACCCCATCAAAGTTTTTGGCCCGAATGAAGAACAATAGGATTCCCCTGCTCCAGCTGGAAAGAAAGAAAGCTCAGAAGAGACTGATTCCAGCATGAACATTCCTTTGAATCAGTACATAGCACAGAAAAGATCATCAAGTAAAGAGAAAGGGAAAGAAAAGGTTGTCCTGCACGATGTTCCCGTAAATGCTGCTGAAGATGTTGCCTCTCCGATGGCAACATCAGGGTCTGATAGATCAGAAGATGATGAGGAACATTCTGAACAACACTCAGATTCATCTTATCAAGATGAAGAGGTTCAGGTACATTCTAACTCTGGTAATGATGATGATGATGCTAGGTCTGATAAGGATGAGGAGTATCATAATGTTGAAAGCAAGAGATTTAAAGAGATTAGGTCTAGGCTGTTGATTACTGAGAAGTTGATCAAAGTTTCTGATTTTGAAAAACTTGGGATGGTCAGATACTTGGAGGATAGGATGCTGTTATACTCTGTGACATTTGCTAAACCATATTTTGTTCAGTGGATTTATGAGTTTTATGCTAACTTGCATGCACATACTGGAAGGGAAAACTCTAAGTTTTATGGCACTACTTGGTTTAGGAATGTGAGAATAATGTTGAATCCTAGAGTGATTAATGGTGTTCTGAAATCTGGTAATTGTGTTGAACCTGTAATTGAAGATATGAATGTTGTGATTTCTGTGCTGACTGGTGGTTTGGTATCTACTTGGGTGAATATGATTAGTGCTTCCAAGCTGACAAGTTTGTTCTCTATCCTGCATAAGTTGGTTGTTTATAATTGGTTGCCTTCAACTAATACTACAATTTTGACAAAGGAACAAGCTGTCCTTTTGTACAAAATTCATATTAAACAGTTTGATTTGGGGCAAACAATATTCAGAAATATGCTGAGCTATACTGGTCCTATCTCTGGGAAAGGGTTGCAACCCTACCCATGTTTGATCTCATTGTTGCTAGAAGATAAAGAATTTGTTAGGCCAGCAAATGAAACAATTAGCAGTTTTCAAGCCAGCTTCAGAATCTCTCACACCTTTCTCAGTAGACCAAGGGTGATTGATGTTTCTTTGCCCGGTGTGAATCCAGCCAACACTGATCAGAACCAACCTTCTGCCTCACATGCTGCTGAACGTGTTGGCAACATTAATGCCAACATGTCACCTGGAGGATCCATTCTTTCTGTCCAACTAACTCCTTCTTATATTCTTGATCAAATTTACTCTTTGCAGACCACAATTGATAATTTTCTGGCAAATGTGGAGGATTTGAAAATTAGAAAAGCATTTTGGGAGAATCTCATTTCCACTCCAACAGGGGGAGTAGCTCCTGATGTTGATGCACGCACAAATTATGGGGGAGTGCAGTTACAGGACATGGAGGTTGATGTAGATCCAGAAGAACCAGGAAATGAAGTTGTTGCTGAAAATGTTGTTCAAGATGATGCCAACATATTAAGGCAGGCTGTTGCAGACACTGTTGCTGAGGTGGTTGCTGATGAGGTTGGGGTCACACAACCTATTCCTGATAATGTCCTGAATCCAGATGCAGTTGAACATCAAGATGATGTTCAAAGTTGAGCTTGTATGATGATGATGTTCGAAGTATGGGGGAGTTTGTGCATGTCCTTGTTGTTGCAGCTGTTCCTTTACTTCATTTGAATTTTCATTATTATGCTGAGGCTCTGTTTTTATTTTTATTTTATTTTTAAAAGTTGTTATATTGTTGATAGCCTAAAAACAGTTCTTAGATTAGGCTATTCTGTTTCATGTTTTGCTAGGTCAAAAGCATTGTTTGTATGCTTTATGAACCTTCTCTATTTAGTTTTTAATTTATATGCTCTGATTTGTGTTTTGGTTTATGGTTATCCTTTTGGTCTATAAGCACCTTATGTTGTGCTTTATGTCCGGAAAACTTGTTTTGGTTGATAGTTAACCTTTTGGTCCATAAGCACCTTATGCTGTGCTTTATGTCCACAAAACTATCTTTTTACTTGCTTTATTTTATTTTATTTGGTTCGAATAAAAATTTTCATCACTTCGTTTGATAAATTTTTTATCATTTCGTCTACATAACTCTGATCAATTTTAATCAAATTTATTTGATTATGATCAACATCAGTGTGTTGTAGTAGAAAGGCCAAATTGGGGGAGATTGTTGATGTTGACAAAAAATGTTATGCAATGTATTGCCATCATTTTAGACAACATCAGAATTCGCCCTTTCTACTAACTTTCCTAATGATTTTTCCATGTTATGTTTTTTGTCTAGGCATGGCAGTTGAAGACGTGAAGATCCCAGAAGGTTTTAGAACGTCAGACGGTTATCATTATGGGCGGTTATTTTGAAGCCCACTACTTGGCTTCATCATGGAGTGGAGAGCTCATTATTCACGTCTATAAATAGAGCACCACTTCATCATTTCAAAGTATGGCCGAAAAGTATAATTCAGAGTTGAACGGATCATGTGTCATTCACTAGATTCTAGGTTATACATGGTTCATCAGAATGTTGGGAACATTAGTCTCGGCATTGTTCACAACATTCATTGTTTGATCTAACAATCCGTTCGGCTGAACGTAGACGTGTTAGGTTTTGTTTAGGTCTATTCTTATAGGTCTTGTTTAGATCCTTGTGTGATCTTGTGTAGGTCTTGCGCGGCCTTGAATTTTGGTTTCTTGTGTAAACCTTGTATTTGTGTCACTACAAGTTATAGTGAAGTTTCTCTGCTAGTGAGGCAGCATAGTCTATACATTTTTGTATAGCCTATGAAAATTTTGATATCCCTTTGCAAAAATGTGCGTTTAAGTCTTCCGCTGTGTAGTGTTGTCATTTATGTTGTCGACATTTTTAACAACACTTCTCTAAAACTTTTTCAATCACACGCACCAGCACCTTCAGATTGTTCTTCTATAATTGTGCATTTTAATTGAGTAGGCAACAAGCGAGAGCTGCGTTTGCTCTATTAGGTGTATCGTTGTGTTGAATGATTTATTAGATGTTATTGTTAGGACATCTATTATACCGAGAGGGGATAGATCATCGAGAACACTCACGATTAGGCACTAGATTGAGTTGACAACAAGCGAGAGTTGCGTTAACTTAATTTGGTGAGGATTTTTCTCTAGTTTAGTTGGTTGATGAATTGAGATTAGGCATAGACACAATAGGTCACCCAAACTCACTTAATAGACATTACCCTAAGCACACATCACTTAATCATCTTAGTTGGTTTAGCTAGGTAGTTTAATTTAGTTGCTTTGGTTTTATTTTTCTTAGCCCAAAACCCAAAAACATTTATCGCTTTCATAGGTCTAGTAGCACTCCATTTCTTGTTGTCTCATTGCACTAGATTGCCTCCCTAGGGTTCGATATTTTTTATTACTTGGTCAAGCTTACCGCTACAAAGATCATATACACTTGTAGGCTAAGTGAATTGTGTGTGAACACAATTTACGCAATCAAAGTGGTTGGATTACATCCGCCTAGCTTCAGAATTCGAAGCGTATTGCCACCGACGTGGTTCCCGATCTGGTTCAGATGAATATTGGAAAGCTTCTAGAGAGAAAAATAGTAAAATGTAATTTCCGATGGATGTTGGGGAAGCCCCAACCTCCCCCTTTTTTTTTTCTCTAGGCCAGCACACCTCATCTACCTTCTTTTCCCATCTTATCCCTTTTATTATTTCTTCTTACCGTTACTGTTTGAAACTTCTTCTTCTCCGTGTATCCGTAATATATATTCTTTTTTTTTTCTCCACCCATTTTTCTTCTACTTTGCAATATTCGTCCCCGACAATCGCCTAAAATCCAAATTTGTTATTTCATTTTTATATTTTTTTATCAATTTTTTAATATTAATTTACGAAATAATATAGTATTTTTCATATATTTTTTCAATATTTTATGATAATTTCAAATTTTTTGTTTGAACTTTTTTGTAAAATAAATTTCCAAAAAGTTTTCATATTTTCAAAAAACAAATAGCCCAAAAATTTCATTAAACTTTGTATATTTTCAGAACTTATTTAAGAATTATTTGTTAATTTCTAGTATTATTGGTTTATTTTGTTATTTATTGAAGAAAGTATTTTTTGTATTTGTTGCTTTATTTTGTTAAAAACGTTTTATTCTTAAAAAGTTTTGAAAGTTCTGTTTCAATTGGAAGTTTTTTCCGAAAATATAGGGTGAGTTCATCTGTTTTGTGTAGTGAAAATGTGAAGGGTATGTGTGTCATTTGATATATTATTAAAAGTGATACTACCTCCGTCCCACAAAAGTTTGCATACTTTCCTTTTTAGTTTGTCCCACAAAAGTTTGCATACTCCCAAAATGGAAATATTCCTTTAAATCTCCACCTTTAAAATCTTTACCTCACAATCTCCACCATACACATTCTACTCATTACACTTTTTCTTAAAACCTGTGCCCAGGAAAGTACCGCAAACTTTCCTGGGACGGATGTAGTATTACTTTAGAGTGGGTGTACTACCAATAGATACGGGTGCATATAACCTGGACCAGGTAATATTCTTTATTTTTCAACCAAGCCCTTTTCAATTCTCTCGTCATTTTGTCTTTGAACTATTGAATTTTTACTTTTATTTATCTTTAATAATTTATTATTATTTTCATATTTTTTCTCTTTGAACTTTGAATATTTACTTTTCTCTATATTTATTAATTTAAAAAAATTCTTCTAATCACATTTTAGATTTCTATCTTTTATTTAACATTGTAAAAAGTTTGAAATATACTCCTACATTAATTAATTTTATAAATTAATATTTGATTAATTTAGTCTTATCATTTGAATTTGTGATAACAATTGAATATTTAATAGTGAAATATTTTTAAATTTTATTTTAAATTGTTCAAAATAATTATCATTTAAATAATCATATCATTTCGAATTTACCATGTAATTTGAATGTTTAGAAGTGAAATATTTCAAAATTCTGCATACTCATATTTTGGGGCCCCTACAAAAAAAAGAAAAAAAATCTGGCTACGTCGTACAATCTTTTTTCCAACATATATTCCTCAATTTTCATTATGCGAGAATTATTCTTACTCAAATTATTGATGTGATGTACAATTAATTACAGAACTTGGAATTTCTAAGACTAGTATATCTGTAAAACATTTTATCTCTAACTAGAAAATTCATGGAAGGTCGTCTTGCAAAATGCTTTTCATGCAATGATTAAAAAAATCAATTTTTAAACTCTTCTTTTTTGTTATTTTAAATGTAAAAAGTATTAGTTGTCTAAAAGAATGTTATATTTAGAGTATGAAAAAATTTGAATATGTTTTCCTCATTAAAATTATTATTTTTATATTTTTAAAATTGATATTTTTACCTTTAAAGTGATCATGACTTTTGTATTTAACATTTGAATATTTTCAAACTTATACAAAATACATTTCGTGAGACGATTTCACCTTATATTTATAATTTATATAGATGAGTTCAAACATTTATATATATTTACCTCAAAATATGATATATATATAATTATAAAATAGTTCGAAAAATGACAATAAGTACAAAATATTCTATACTAAAAAAATTCAAAAAAAAAATGATATATTTGTGTAAATATTTTAAACCTATTTATAAGTATGATTAATTTTTAGCAAGGGTGTAAATGGCGGTCGAGTACCTTCAAGCACCAAGACCGCCTAGGCAGCACCTCGGCGGCGCCAAGATATTTTAATATATTTATAATTATTTTTAAATAACATTCTTCTAATATTAATTTTTTCTAATAAAAATGTAGATTTCACAATAAATTATAAACTTAAAATATTATAAATAGTTTAATACCCAAATGAATTTTTCAAAAATACAACAAGTTCACAAAATACAATTAGTCCGCTTCTCTCTCTTTTTCCCCTTTCTCTATCTTCTCGTTTCTTTCCTTTTTTTTTAATTTAAGTAGTGTTCCTTAATTACTTATTAGTATTACTTTAGTTATTAGTTTATTTATTGTTTAAATTTAAAAGAGTACATAACTCAAAAAAAAAATCGCCAAATTCCTCCAAAACCGCCATATTCTTGTCGCGGCCGAGGCCGCCTAGGCGCCGTGAAATGCACTCTTCGCCTTTTTCCACCGCCTAGGCGGCTGCCATTTACATCTATGATTTTTAGAACTAATATACAAATATTGTGGATGATTGGTGAGAAGAGACAAATGGACGGGTGAGTGGTCTACCATATAGTATTACACATGATCGATGCCATAGAATACAATCTTTAGATTGTATAATTAACGAATGCCACGCAATGGAATCTCACCAAATTATAAATATATATAAATGCTACACAACACAATCTGCAATTTTGAAATAATGAATATGTGTGTAATAAAGTGGGAATTTGGAGTAGGTGAAAGGGTTGTTGCCCAATGCACATGGGGCTTTGAATTCGAGCTTCATCCCATGTGATTATTCATTAATTGATTGAGAATCTAATTATCAATTCTTAATTTCATATTCAACAACTTTTATTTGGATGAACTTGTAATCATTTCGTGATAACAGTTTTTAGTTGAGGTATACAAGTTTGCTCACTATTGAATTGATCTTGAAGGAATACTTTACTCGCATTTGATCCAACTATTGGTTGGTTGTTTGTTGATTGATGAAATCAATTATTTGAGGGTGTTATATGTATTCAAAAAAAATTTAATTAACTACATTTAAGCACCTCCCAAAACAGTTGATCTGTCAAGCATCGAACCGTTATTAATTGGGTGTGTTTGGTTAGCGATAGTGGTGGATAAAATAAGAAGTAAAGATGAAAATATGTGAATGGGGTAATCCAATGAATATTAAATCTGTGTTTAGTTAGAAAGAAAAATGTGGGGTGAATAAAATTTTATATCAAATTAAAATTGATGTTGTATTATTTTATTATTAGTTGTTAGTGGAGAAATGATTAAACGATTGTCATAATTAATAGTAATATATTAGTGAGTGTGATGGTAATTTAGTGATTGTAAATAATTAATTTTTTTATAAATTAATATAATATAATATTATAATTATATATTTATAATATTAATTTTATATATATTGAAGAATTATATATATATATATATATATATATATATATATATATATATATAATTGCGCAACATGCATACTCACAAAAATAAATGGAACAAGTTTTGAAAAATTTAACCAATTATACATACTCATTAATGGCAAAATGAGCATTTGGCCAACATTCGTACTCACCAATTATACATACTTGTCATAATTTTTTAATAAAATAAAAAATATATATATAAATGTGGCTCATATAAGTAGATAATAAAAAAAATCAAATTAACATTTAAAAATATAAATTAGTACAAAAGAAAAGTGAAAATTTAATATGAAAATTAAATATGAGTATTAGATAAAAATGATAAACAATAAGCATGAGAAAAAAAAAAGTTGATTAGATAAAAAATATTAATATGATTGTATTGAATATGTGAAAATAAATAAAAAATATTGATATGATTGTATTGAATATGTGAAAATAAATGTGGATGAGAGAGAGAGAGAGAGAGAGAGAGAGAGAGAGTATTTATTTGATTGTATTGAGCTGCATAAAAGTAGAGTGTGATGGAGATTTGGATGTGAACATTCGAAATAGAATGAGACAAGGGATGTGGTCATCCACATCTGTATGTGCACATCCCTATCCAAACACACCTAAAGAGTATGTATAATGTGAAACTTGTTCACACATAAACCATTTTGCAAATTTTTTATTTCTTTAGGGTATGTTTGGTTCGTAAGATAAAAGTATCTATCCGGAAAAAAACATGCATGATTTTGACGGATAGATCTTTTTATCTTACAAACCAAATGAGCCCTTAGTAGAAAACAGTACCAACTAATACTTTTTAGTAAAAATAATTAGTATCCTTCATACTCTTTAGTGAAAATAATTTTGTACACTTTAAAAATAATACTCTTTGATAAAAACAACTAATACTTTTTAGTGAAACAATTCATACTCTTTAAGATAGTTCATGTATGAACTTGTACTTTATATTTTATCAAAATGAAAAAAGGTAAAATTTCCGAGGAGGGGAAGAGAATGTTATTATCCATTGAATGAGTCTTTGTGTAAGGAATAGTGTAACTCATACTCCCTTCATCCATTAAATTTGTGTAGCATTATATTTACATAAATTTTAAAAAAAATTAAAAGTATTGTAAGTGTTTTATGAAGTCCACTTGTTAATAAAATAATTAGTTGTGAGGGTAAAAATAAAAGTAGTGTGTTACATAAAAGGAAAGTGCATATTTTTTATAGACGGGCGAAAATAAAAATAATGCATATACATAGTGGTTTTTTTATTCAAATATTATAATTTTTTTTCGTTTACCAATGTATGGTGATTTTTTTAGGAATTTGCATTATAAACCAGAGCGCCGTCTAAAATGGCGCCCTTAAAGAAGAGCGTCATCTCAAACGGCGCCCTTTGACTGGCGGACGGGACCCATTGAAATATATTTTTAAACAATTAAAATTATTTGCATTCAACAATTGATATAAACTGTGCTGTGAAGTTATGTTTTGACTGTCGTACTCTATTCAATATCTATATAGTTCTAAATTTTTAATAAAAATATTTATAACTATTTAAAAATATATTTTAACTGCGTGATAAACTCGATGCACACGGAACCGTTAGCCTTTTTATATGTTGTCTGTACTCTTATTTAACTTAATAAGGGGGAAAAAAACTTTGAAAAGCCATAGTTATACACTTATACTATTAAATAAAAAACAGACCAATCAAAATTAGAAAGAAAAAAAAAATTGAATCAGAATTGCTCCAACACCCATGCCCCATCCAATCCAAGAAAAAGATTTATCAGATTAGGAAAAAGGTGTGACAAAGTCCCCTTTTCTTGCCAGCAAAGTACAGGCAACTTCAAAGCCACAGGTGAAAGCTTTTCTGCATCAATTTTAATACTGATATGAAATTCTTTACCTGGGCTTCTTTGTTGTCTTGAATCTTGATGTGGGTTCCATCGCATTTGAGAAACAAATGTTTTTTCCAATTTGAATTAGAGAGAGAGAATTGGGGCTGGAAATGAGTGCAACAAGATTCATAAAGTGTGTGACAGTGGGTGATGGAGCTGTTGGAAAAACCTGCATGTTGATTTCTTATACTAGCAACACATTTCCTATGGTCAGTTTACTCCATTCATCAATTTTTCTCTTCTATAAATCCTCTGATTTCCTAATTCTTGAGATTATTTCTTGGTTGCATAAAATTCTTCTATTTTCCTTTTTTACTGCTTATTAAATGAAGGGGAAAATCCCATATTTGTCTGAATATTTAAATTGCAATAAAATGAGCTGATTTGTTTACTAACTTGTGATGTGAAGATCGATATTTTGAAGATTGCATCAAATTTTCATGTTTGTGGAAGTCATCCGTTATTATCACTGCTCTGATGACATGAAATTTTGCACACAAACATGACTGAAAGTGTTATAGTATTAGTTTTTATAAGTGTAATGTTGCTAATTAATGTAATTGGTAACATTCATTTCATGGCAAAATCAAATCTCCACACTCTGAGGCCATGAAGTTAGATTTATAGAAATTTGCTGCAATTTGATTGAATTTTGATGACATTAGGATTATGTTCCGACTGTATTCGATAACTTCAGTGCTAATGTAGTGGTGGATGGTAGCACTGTCAACTTGGGATTGTGGGATACTGCTGGTATTTTCCTTTTCTTTTTCTTTTCTTTTCTTTTTTTTTTTCTGAAATATTTTTTCGATAATAATTTCATAATACAATGAATCAGGTCAAGAGGATTATAACAGATTACGGCCCTTGAGCTATCGTGGAGCAGATGTTTTCCTTCTTGCATTTTCACTCATTAGCAAGCCCAGTTACGAAAATATTGCAAAGAAGGTTTGAGTTGTTTTGTCGCCCAAGCCGTGTCTCTTGTAAACCAGTTTCACCGTGCAATTCAAAAAAATATTAGTTGTTTTTTATGAACTGTTAAAAACTATGCACGAAATGCAAACAAGTTTTAAGGTGAAACTGGTTCACTGTGTACTTTGTCGTTTATTTTATTTTGTATCTCATGCTGCGTTCTTGTTATCTTCAAATTTGTGTAGTGGATCCCAGAGTTGAGGCATTATGCTCCTGGTGTTCCGATAATCCTTGTGGGAACAAAGCTTGGTAAGATTTCTATATATTTCATGTCAGCCTAATTGTGTAGAATACACCTCCTCTCATGACTGCAATGTGATCATAAACTTTGATTTTTACAAGTTATTTTGCAAAAAGTTGTGTTTGTGAAGAAGTGGTTTAATTTAGTGATTGTTCAGAAAAATTCTTTAGTAGTAAAAAAGATGTGTACTTTCAGAATTTGTAAAAACCATATGTTGAGTATTTGATGAAAGATTTGACTTCAGGTAAAATATTAAGACAAAAGCATAATCAACTAAAAGCATGCCCTTCTTGGCTTTTTAAATTTTAAGTTAAGTAGAGACTTTCAACTTGGATTTCTCCTATTGAGTCCCTCAAATTCTTTCATTTGTGATTTCAAAACCTAAATATAGTTTCTTGTGAAATTTTAGAGTTCGATTTAAAATACTCGATGCATTCATCCCTACGAAATACTACTATTTTCCTCCATCACGCTTTGTACACTGATCATTAATGTAAATTTTTTTCACATGTTTCTTTTGTGTCACTTTTCACGCATTTTTTCTTCACTTCTAAAACTTCCAATAATACATGCTACAGAAATATTCAATTATTACAATCATGATGATATAACAATATTACATCACGCGCTCTTTACATACCTATTTTACATAAATTTAAGAGTAAGCTTTGTGTAGATCTGGTGCACGGTGCATGCACTTAACAGTTGAACTTGTTTACACAAAAAAGTTTATGCTGAAAACTGGTAACCCCTTAAATTTTTCAGTGTAATCGGTCCATATTTTTCAGTATAAAACAAACTGTTGAGTGGGTGCATCGTGCATCAATTGTATATGGGGCCTTCGCTATATTTAAATCTTACCTACTTGAATTGTTAAACTTCAAATCAAAACGTACATCATTACTGTTTATATCAAAAAAAAATTAATCCATTTAGATTTTGAAATCTAAACCTTAAAATCTACTTAACTCTCAAACTAAACGTACCCTTGTCATTCTTACATGCATAAGAGCTCACTAGGATTTGTTGATGTTGTGTACAGATCTAAGAGATGACAAACAATTCCTTCTTGATCATCCTGGAGCAGTTCCAATCACTACAGCTCAGGTAAGAAGGCATGTGTTATTACTAGTACGCATTCGTCCTTCACATTATCTGATCATGCTCGTTTTATTACAACGTTCGATGAAACCCCATGTAGGGAGAGGAACTCAAGAAACTGATTGGAGCTCTTGTGTATATTGAGTGCAGTTCAAAAACACAGCAGGTACACTTTCTGTTTGTGCTCATGGAAGGAAAAAAAAAAAGATTAATTCAACCTTTTCAAAAGTAGCATATTTCGTCTGCAGAATGTGAAGGCGGTGTTTGATGCGGCGATCAAGATGGTACTGCAGCCCCCAAAGCAAAAGAAGAAAAGGAAGAAAGGGCAAAGGGGATGCTCCATTTTGTAATGTGTGTAAGATCAAATCATTCAATAATGTGTTTAGTATACTTATGTTTCACAAAAATAATGTAATGCTTAATGTGAATGCAGCCATGGATGTTAAGTTTGGAGTCTCCTGAAAGTTCGAAGCGCGTACAACGATGATATCGTCTATGCTCGTGGAGAAGCATGTAGCCGTTGCTGTGTAGTTTTCATTGTTTTGTTTTCCTTATTGCAAAGAAGGCTATGTAGTATACATTAGAAATTGCTTATTATCTGTTCTTGAATAATTTGCTTCCCTTATTCTGCTTTGTTGGCTCTCCTCTGCACTCTTTTTGCTTCATTTGTTGGCTTATTTTGTTCAAGGCAGTGTAAAAGATTTAGTCAAAAATCTGGCAAATATTCAAAGGAAAAGGGCTAACACAAAAACTTGTATCCCAATAAGTTTTTCATCTTTTTCTTTCGGGCAATCCACAAAAATTATACACCTTGGTACCAAAATTATTTTCTACATTAGTATTTGTGCGGGATTTAAGAAAAGAATTGTTTATTAATATTTAAAGTGATAAAATGATAATTGTTTATAATATTTAAAGTGATAAAATAATAATTTTTATTTTAATGATAAAAGTGAGTGGTGTACAATAAATATGGAGAATATAATATTAAAAGGTAATGTTAGTTTTTTTACCAAAAGTGAAAGTGGCATGAGACAGACCTTTTTGGAAATGTGAAAAATAAGTATAGGATGGAAGGGGTATTGTTTTTTAAAATTCACCTATTCCACTACACTAAATAATTATTTTTGTACTTTGTTTTATTTACATCAATTGTCATTACTTTTGCTCTTAAATATATCCATATTTCACTTCATTTTCTTTTTCAAATCACATTATTTATGCTACACACTATTAATATTTCTTAGGGAAATTATCTCCTAAGTTCTTAACATCTAAGAATATTACTGTGACCGGAAGACCATTTCCCCTATTTATTAGTAGCACATCATATATGCATAGGTTGGTAGATCATTTCTCTCTCCTCTCTTCTCTCTTCATTTTCATTTTGGAATTTTGCAGATGTGCTGCCTCGGTAGATGTGTTGCCTCATTTTATTTCATTTTTCAACACAACTTTTGTTATACTTTTAATTTTATTTTCTCTTCATTTCATTTTGAATTTATTTTATCCTCTTTATAACATTTTGAATTTTTAACTTTTAATATTTAATGTTATATTAACTATTTGAATTTTTTACATAAAATTTATAAAAAAATATATGTATACCACTAATTTTCACAGCAAAAAGAATTGAAAAAATTAAGACTAGAATCAGAAAAAAAAAATTCAAAACCAAATATTTGTAAGTTCAAAAAAATTAAGTAAAAAGTTCAAATGTTCGTAACTATAATTCAAATCCATTGATTGTCAAGTTTTAATTATAATTTTTCTCCAACAATTTTTATTGTTCAGTAACACAAGTTAAAAATGAATTACATTAAATTTCACAGCAATATTCATAAGTGTAAGAAATCAAAAACGTTCAATTGCAAATTATTTACAAGTTCAAATTTATGGAAGAAAATATACATTCAAAATTATCTGTAAAAATATCAAGCAAAAAATGCTCCTTCTGTTTTGCTAAAGAGAAATAAGATTACGATAGTCTTCTTGTACATGCTTTTCAAGTAGCTCAAGGCTCCACCGAAAGCGCGAAGCAGAGAGCAAAACTATTTTGCAATGTTTAAATACTGGCAGATGCAAATAGAGTCTATTGTAGACTAACCTTTGAGGACTTGAGAAAAGACAAAATAGTTGATGGAGATGAAGATAAAGAAAGTGAAGAAGATGAAGAATCTAAGAGCAGTCCCAAAGGCTACTCAAATGTTGTGGCAAACCGCAAATTGCGGTAAATATGGCATCCAACAGCGACACAAATTTGGTGTTAAAATGTCATTCATGAACAGTGTGTGGCAAATTTGCCACGCACTGGCAAATTTGGTGTTAAAATATCATTCATGAACAGTGTGTGGCAAATTTGCCACGCACTGTTCCAAAGGCAAACTTTTTTCTTCTTTTTTTCTTTTTTTTATCATTTTATTTGTATAATTTATATATTTATTATATTATGTGGTGTATTATATATATTTTTATGTAGGTGCAATATATATTAATATTAAATTTATTCCTAATATAATATGATTTAATAATTAAATATTAAAATATAAATAGTTATTGTATTTAAATAAAATTTAAAATTGTAATTAATTATTAAAAAAATATCATATTTAAATTTAAAAGATCACAACATAGCAAATAGACGGATAGAACATAAAAGAAATACAATGCTAAAACAATAAGAAATACATGAATAAAATACAAAAGCATAACTACGCAAATACAATACAAGTTAAATCTAACTACTACAAATTTTAGTACTCTCCGAGATCACTTCCAGATCCTCCAATATCACCTAAAAATTGCCCAAAGGTCTGGGAATGATTTCCAAATGGAGTTCGACAATTCGACATTGAAAATTTGTGCTTTTTATAGAATGGATTTTGCTTTTTTACACACTCACTACTTTTCAGATTAAATCTACGGTGGAGATTAAAGGATCAAATTCGTTATCAACGGTCATCATTAAAAGCACATGGATTGTGTTTTTTTACACACTCACTACTTTTCAGATTTTTTTACTGTATTGCATGTGAACTCAAATAATTTGTACTTTTTCCCACAACTTGCTGATGTATGTTTCAGACTTTTTTATGTTACTATTGGCATGTGTAGACATCAATCCTCTATATATTTGTGCATCACAAATTTCGAATATCTTGCCCAGCAGAAGAAATGTCTTTGAAAAATATTCCAGATCAGAAAACATGTTTTTACAACTCAAAATGGTCCAAAACTTTGGACCATTACCTTCTTAAACATTTAATCGACCAACAGGAGGCAGGGAATTGGGCCGGTCGAGGTGAAGACAACCAAAATGCAATTGCAACTGCAATTAGTAGGTTGAATGAAGAATTTTTCATAACACTATCATATGATGATGTTGTTGCTAGGGTGGAGTTTTTAATGGAAATGTATGATGCTTTTTATGATGTCATCGACACACCCTCAGTGTATTGGGATAAGGACTTCAACATTATTCACACTGATGCAGCTACGTGGAATTTCTTCATAACGGTTAGAATACGTTCTTCATTCCAAACATATGTATACCTACTTCATTTTTTTGTTAAATGGTAATTCACAACAAATTTCTTTCAGGTTCTAAATCCTTTATATAGGGCATATTACTATTGTAGTGAACCGGAATATGAAGCTATGCGCATTCTTTTTAAAAGACCACAGGACTATCCATATCACCGTCCTCCTACGAGAGCACCTACCCACTTGAACCCTGGACAACTTGCACCTTCTTCATCTGGACAACCGGCAGCAGCTGCTGAAGTCATTGACATCCAATATGATGAAGATGAAATCTGAGAAATCAAGTTTTGTCCCAGTGTATGTGTGTTAGTGTTGTGTTGTTTGTTTTATAATAGGTGGGACATGAAGTGTTAGTAGTGTGTTGTGGAGCTCCATCCATATGTATGGGGTCATTGTAAGTCTTCGGAGAATTAATGACTATCAATATGTAATTTATATTATTTGCATTGTCTTGTAATATTTTTAGATTTGCATTATGTTTTATTAGATGTGTAATTTTTCTATATTGATATGTAATGTGATGTATTATGTTATTGAACTTTGTGATTTAAATCATTGATTCATAGTTTTTTAATTTTTTTTATTAAATATATATTTTATTGATTTAATTTTTAAAGATTTAAATATGAATAACAAATTATAAAATTAATTATACAAAAAAATAAATTTTATTAAAGTAAGAATATTCTAAAAGAATATTCCCATTGAGTTAAGATTTGAGTTTTATGATTGGAGATGATTTTACTGTTGGTGACAAATTTTGTAGCAAATTGATGTATTTGGTGGCAAATTTACCTCAAACCCTTGGGAGTGCTCTAATATCAGCATCACGTCGGCTATCGTTGGATTCAACAACAACAACGTCGTAGTGTAGAGAAATACCATCACAAAAAGACGCATCAAATTCTTCCAATTCTCCATCTCTCTCCCTGGCCACCGGAATCAATGGAGTCCGCCGTCCTCCTTCGATCTGGAACCGGGAAGCTCCGACCATACCCTGCTCAAAATCAGGCCTTGCTCACCGTGATCTGTAGTCCATTTCCATGCCAAATCGTCAACCATGGCCTACTCACCGTGATCTGGACCACCGTGCTCTGCTTCAAATCGCTAATTAATTGTGGGGAGGGGAGAGAGGAGATGGAGGAGGTTCGGAAAAAATTTTAATTGTGAGAAGACCATTTTAGCCGATTTATTAACGAGAGGAGTGAGGAGAGTGAATGTGTCAGATGTGAGGGTTTTATTTAATCTATAATGGTAATTTTGTAAATAAAATGAATTTTTTGAACTGGGGGTATGTAGGGTTTATAGAGAGAGTGGAGAGTAATATTTTCATATAAAAAATAACTAATAGTAAAGAACTCTATTTCTTAATCTTCTTGAAAAAATTTACATAGAAAGTTTATTGAGAGACGAAGAGTAAGGAGTATCAATTATTTATATGTATTATTAATTTTTTTTTTTGGAAAGTCATTTTCCTCAAAACAATTATTTTCTATACTATTTTTAAAAGTATCCATTTTTTTATCTTCAAAGTATTTATTTTCACTTAATTTTTTTTCATGAAACATATTTAATGAAATATCTAATATTTTCTCCATCACAACTTAAATTTCACTCTTTTCTTTTCGAGATGCTCCACGATAAATTTCATACCCAAAAACACTCTTACAATACCTACTTTATTTCAAATATTCTTCAATTCATCCAAAAAATCAATAAAATATTTTTTCTTAAAATATGTGTCCAGCAAAATCTGAAATTTATACTGGGACGGAGTAGGAAGTATAAGACTGGTTTTAAATGTGTAAAGTCTCCCTTTTAGCCATCCATTCAAATAAATCTTGAAATTCGTGATTTTATATATTTCTTTCCTTCTGGACTCAGTGGAGCAAATGAAGCGCATGAATACAAAATATGCCTTCGAATGAAAGACATTCTAAATTCACTTTGCTACGAACAAAGAAGTTATAAGTATTGCAACTATAATTCTTATGGACAGTTCGACCTGGTTGAGGATGAATATCAGTGGTATGCTTAACACATACAAGTTGGATGGAAAATGATATTTCCAACGACAGACTGGTGAATGACATATATGAACCTACCCTTGAAAACGGAACAACAACTGGAAATGGCTACTAGTACTCTTGGGAGAAGAACAACATTTGGAAATGGCTGCTAATACCTCGTAGGCTCATGTGCATGCCTTTGAATTATATGCATTCTAAATCTGCTTTTCTATGAACAAGAAAGCTATAATATTGCAACTATAATTCTCATGGACAGTTCGAACTTGACTGAGGATGACCATCAATAGCATGATTAACACATGCAAGTTGGATTGGAAATGATATTTCCAATGATGGATAGGTGAGTAATATAAGAACCAACCTTTACGAAGGAAACAACAGCTAAAAATGGCTTCCAATACCCGTAGGCTGATGTGTAAAATAAAAAATCAACCTGAGGAAAGGCCTATGTTTGATTATCTAGTTGGAGAGGTAATTGCTTTCTAAGCCAAATGATCAATAGCTGGTGCTAGAGGATGATCAGCCACACTGAAACGAATTAGTTGATGAATCTAACTAATACGAACAACATAAGAGAAAAGAGGTCTAATCATGAGAGATGTTATGGAGTACATTTATTAATGACGCTGGGTCTTGTGAAAATGTAATTTCGACATCTTTTGTTGATAAATTAGCTCTTTCATTGGAATTTCACCTACCCTTATAATCTCTCTTGATTGCAAACGGGAATGAATGTCACTGTTAAGCATCGTACTTTGGTGAAATTGTCTTTAGGTGATATATATGTTGATAATATTTGGTGTGATATTGTTCCTATGATTGCGTGTCATATCTTGTTGGGTAGGCTTTGACAGTTTGATCGCTCTGTTCATCATGAGGTTATAGTTTTAATTTTTTTTAGGGTTTTGAAATTCTCTTATTGCCGAACATGCGCAAACCTCCTTCCCCTGATCCTCCTAGTAAGGTGCTTTGTTTGAACTATGTTGATTGTCTCCAATAGATGGTTGTTGATCCTTTTGCTATAGTGTTGCATTCTCATAGTACTTTCGTTTTTGCTGAGATTTCTTTTTCAGTTTCCTCGATTATCAAAGAGTTTGTATGTGTCTTTCTTGGTGCTTTATGTTGCATCCACTTTGTGATACTTAGCATGAAATTAAACCAATTTTGGGTGCTCCATTGCCCAACCATCCTCACTATCATATGAGCCCGGTCAAACATGAGGAACTACACAGATGGGTGGAAGATTTACTCTGTAAAGGACTGATTCAACTGAGTTTAGGTCCTTGTGCAATCCCTACTTTACTTATTCCGAAGAAATTTGGAGAGTGGTGTTTGTGTGCTAAAGTGTGTTACGGTTTTTCTATTCCTTGACTGGATGATCTTCTGATCAGTTGTCTGGTGCAGTCATTTTTCAGTAAGCTTGGTTTGAGAAATAGGTATCATCAAATATGGATCAGACTTAGGGATGAGTGAAAGACTACCTTCAAGACTCGTGAAGGCCTTTTTGAGTGGCTGATTATGCCATTCGAGTTTTTCAATGCTCCTAGTACGTTTATGTAGGTTATGAACTAGCTTCTTTGTCCTCTTATTGGGACTTGTGTAGTGGTTTACTTTGATGGTATTTTAATTTATAGCAAGTTTGAGGCTGAGCACTTGGGACCTTTCCGACAGTTTTGATGATCATTCGGGATGAGTACTTTTATGCCTCTCCATCAAAGTGTTAATTTTTTACTGATTCTGTCTTATTTCTAGGCTATTGGATTTTTGTTGTTGGTGTTGATGAGTCGAAGTTAACCGCTATTCTAGATTGGCTACTTCCTACTACTGTTATTGAGGTTTGCAGTTTCCATAGGCTAGCTTCTTTTTATCGTTGTTTCATTCGGCACTTTAACATCATTATGGATCCACTTATCGATTTTATGCATGGTAAGATATTTTTTTGGTCGCCTCAGGTAGAGGCGCCCTTCCATGATATCAAGCTTTAGCTTGCCATCGCCCCTCTTTTGGTGCTTCCTGATTTCTCTACCCCTTCGAGTTATATTCTGACACTTCGAAGGGGGAGATTGGTGTTGTGCTCACACAAGCAGGTCATCATGAGGGATGCTCGCTGTCGTTATAGTACTTATAACCTTGATTTTTATATTATTGTTCGTGTTGCTCGGTTATTAGGGTGTCACTATTTATTTCAGCGAGAGCTTGTTCTCTATGCTGATCATGAGGCCTTCAAGAACTTGGCTACCAGAAGTCTCTTTCTGCCCATCATATCAAGTGGTCTTCATTTTTTCAGCAGTTTACATTTTGTATTCACCATCATGCCAGGTCGAACAAGGTTGCTAATGCCCCGAGTCGCCTTTACTCCTTATCTACAAACATGTGTGTTGAGATACTTGGTTTTTACACTTTCTGTGATCTATATGCCTCTGACCCTTTTTTTTTCCCCATATTCTCTCTATGTTGAGTCATGTGTTTAAAAGGATTATGCTTTGGTGGATGGGTTTTTATTTCAAGATGTTTGTTTGTGTATTCCTACTTGTACAATACGATTGAGAATTATTATGGAGATTCATGGGGAGGGGCATGTAGGTTGTGACCGCTTGGTTGAGTTGGTGGAATGCTGCTCTTTTTTTGCCTACTGTTCATTATGATATTATTTGCTTTGTGGCTCACTATCAGGTTTGCCAGGTTTCTACCTCGCACCTGACGAGATAATAATTAGATCTTTGTTGTTGTCAATTGCTTCTCTAAGATGGTGTTTTTTTTTTCATACAAACGTACTTCGGATGTTATTCATGTGGCCACATTAACATGGTTTGCTTATGTTTATTGTTTTGAATCGGGATTCCTGTTTCCTTAGCCATTTCTGGCGCACTTTGTGGCGTATGGCCAATAATGAGATGCATTTTAGTAGTGCTTATCACCCTCAAACTGATAGGCAAATGGAGGTGGTTAATAGGTTTTTGGGTAACTTGTTCTGTTGCTAAGTGGGGGATGATTTGAAGATGTGGGATACCAAGTTATGTGTTGTGAAGTTTGCTCATAATCGGGCTTTGAATTGCAAACTGAACCTTTTTATGTGGTGTATGGCTTGGTTCCTCGTACTCTTGTTAACCTACTTATTGTGTCCTCTACTCCTGCTATTGATGCTCGTGTAGTTGACATCATTAACGAGCTTCAATAGATCCATGCTACTGGTCGTTCTCGCTTAGAGGTTGCCAACTCCAGGTATAAGATTGTTGTAGACAAGAAACGCTTTGATGTTCAATTTGAGGTAGGTGGTTTTACGTAGATTGTTTTCACAAATGATCGTTTTCCATTTCAGAGTACAATAAACTGAAGTCTCGCAAGATTGAATTGATTGAGGTCATGGAAAAAATTAACTCAAATGCTTATCGTTTTCTTCTTTCTAGGCATATTCATACTTATGATGTCTTCAACATGAAGAATTTGATTCCTTTTGAAGGTGACAACTCCTTTGGAGACAAATGTGATTTTGATTCAAGGGCAAATCATTTTGAAGAGGAGAATAATGGAAACAAAATCGTATTTCGTTACTTAGAAAAATTAAACCCGACTAAATTACGAGTTTAATTATTTATTGTTTTTATTTCAAACTTTAGGCCTAACATCATTAGCCTTTCTTTAATTTTAATTGGACTTACTATTAATATTTAAACTCTATAAACAATTATTATTAGAGTATGTATTGTGTAACAATAGTTCATAATAAGCTTATCATAAAATTATTCTAAAATATTAAATATTTGGTCAAGTGTATCAAAATATTCATCGGGTGTATCAAAAGTTGAGGTAAATAAAATTTATACTTTAAAACTGGTTCATGATAAACTTATCATGAACTATTTTCATTCAAAAAATTTCCTTATTATTAAAGTTGGTTGATTATTGATGAATATTATTGGGATTATTTTCCCTTTAGCTTGAGCGATTCAATCAGTATATCTAGAATGTGTTTACTTTGAAGGATAAAATTATCTATTCGCTCAAAATATATATATTTTTAATGAATAGATAATTTTATACTTCAAAGCAAACACACATCTAGGTATTATATTATCCAAGTTCTTCGTTTATCTAATACACTTTCCTGCATCAGATATTATGGAGGGAGGGTGTTATCCTCAATAGAGGAAGGAAATCGAATGCATCGGAGCTCCAAATAAATTTTAAATCATATGTTTCCTATAGTGTTTAGAAACAACAAATGTTTAGTTTACAAAAGAGATCAATATACAATCTTTTATACAAAACCAGAGACGATCCTGCCCTCGTGAAAAACCAACCCCAGCTGCACCCATCATTCCATGGAGATTCGATGATCAATCAAACACATCATTGAGATGCCACAGCTATAACCCAGAGAAATCTGGCAACTTCATCCAAAATGGAGCTTTATTGCACGGAATTGTGAACAGAGTTATAGTTTCATGACTTTATCATCCCCCGAAAGAAAACTCCACACTACTTAAGCGCGTGCAAAAAACCATCACATATCGAAAGAAGTATCTGCGTGTCTCAACTTAATAGCATCGTACTTCTCACCCGTTGCACCTCCTTTTTGTTTTTGGAATTGAATATAACGCAAGGTACTCGTGAAGAACGCGTCAGAAACAGGATTAGTGGTTGAAGTGTCGCTCTGCATCTCGGTTTTAATTAATTCTATCAGGCCTTGAATGACAGAAGCTGTTATCTGAGGGTTCCCCTTCTCGAAGAAGTAAAGGTACCTGACATATACACATGATCATGAATAAACATACATCTACATATATATACACTAACGGCTAAATTATGGAAAGGAAACATAGTGGTTTTCTCCCGTCAAAAGCTCATGGCCAAATCAAAAAATATTTTGAGGCAATGTATCCCATTAATTAAAGATTTTATAAAATAAATAAATAACTAAAAGATAAACAGAATCCAAAAACTCATGTTGTAAGTAAAAATTTTGTCATTTATGCTACCTACTAAAATATGTATAACATGCAATGCTCGTTATGATTAATTGTTCTAATGTTTGTAATGTAGATTACGAGAGTTTGATCCAACTAACTTGTTAAGTATTTCAACAAAGAGAGTCACGGGCCCACTGCTACCCCTGGTGACATTTGTCATTTGCTGAGCAGCATTGGCTATTCTCAGCGAACGCTTTAAGCAAAGCAAAACCCTGTTATACAGAAAAGGCACAGCATAATGCATTAGATGCATTTGATAAATAGTAAACACTGAGGACTTGAAGATCGTAGTTACAGAAAAGATGTAACTATTTAGACACAGGACAGGTTACCTTTCTCCATCTTTGATGCCATCCTGATCATCAACCCAAAAAAGATGTGAGCATGCATAAACTGCTCTGCATTGATCTGGCTTCTTTAGAAGTTTAGCTGAGTACTGAAAAAAGAAGAATGAGGTTAGGGTGCATGGTAATATCACTTTTGGTCCCTAAAGTATACATTTTTCCAGTTTTTGTCCCACTCTTCCACCCAATATCAAATTTGGTCATGAAATACACTTTTACTCACATTTGGTAGTTGACTGAAGAAATCAACTACTTGAGGGTGTTATATGTTAAATGTTTAAAAGTATTTGTTTATATTAGAAGTACAAAAATTTTAAATAATTACACCTAGCACCCTCAAATAGTTGATTTTATTAGTCAACATACGGTGAACTAAATGTGGGGCCAAATGCAAAAGTAAAAGTCCACGATCAAGTTTTGTAGTGAGTGAAGGAGGGGAACGAAATTGGAAAGAAAAAAAAAACCATAAGGGTCAAAATATAATATCAACCCTCGGGGTGCAGAAGAGAGATGGTATCTACTCAACAAAAATGATAAAGTTACCCCTGTGGCTTTGTGAGTCAAGGTATCTCTGTTCTCAACACCAAATACACTCATCCTCTGTAAAGTCCCAATTATGAGATGAATAGCTGTCACCTGAGCTTTGGAGTCCTAAAATGTAGGGAAGTTTAATAGCAAAAGTTAATTAAAAACAATTGCTCAATGGAAAAAATATATTATAGAACACATTTCTTTGATACATACAGCAACTTCTTCCTCATATAGCACAAAAGCCTGTGTGAAAAACTCATAAGCCATGGGCTCAAGGTCACAGTCATTAGCTGCCTGTAAATATGAATGTCCAGACGAAGACAAGGAAATACACTCATTAGCTGCCTGCATGTATTAATCTTCAAACAAATGGATAACAAGCGTAAAATGACCCTTGTAACCCCAAAGTGCAAGCAAAAGAATTCAAAATCGTTTTAGGGATAAAATTACCCTTCAAATTTCATATTTAAAATTTTGCAACTTTTTCTTCTAATACCTCCCTCTGTTGCATGTGTATGCACAAACACAAACTCGCAGAGACATCAGCAGATGAAAGTGATACTATCAAAATCGCATGCACTCACCCATGGACAGGGCCAGTTAGGTGGTAGGCCCCTCTGTGGTATTAAAATTTTCAAAAAGGTGTATTAGTAGTTATATACCTAATGCTATAGCTAAATCATTCTCTTTGTTGAATTCTTTTGCCCTTTTGTTTGTCGGGTTTACGGTGTATTCTGCTACATATCATCAAAGTTTCATAGGAAGACATAATTCTGAATTTTGAGATAAATACTTCATATTTTAAGTTTATAGTGGGATTTGTATTAATTTCTATTGATAATAATTGTTACATTATGTAGATAATTAGTTTCTAAAGGTATGTAGATATATGTTAATTTCCAGAATGTGCCTCTACTAGCTTTCTCGCAAAATCCATAATCCACTTTTCAGCATATCTACAATGTCAATAAAATAATTACCTCGGCGCATTGCAAGTAGAGTCTTAAAGCCAGTTCAGGTGAAGGGACAAAAGAGAGAGCCTCGATAATCTGAGACAAACAAAAGTAATATACTTCAACTCTGCATCAATAAAACAACTGACGGAGGGAATTAGAAATATATATCTGAAAGCATTGTCAATATTGTGGTCTCATTTGTCAATTACATCAAAACAGAAATACCAAACTTGGATTGTTGCTATTGTGCTAGCTGTTATGTACGCAATTAATTTTTAATGCCCTATGCAGCAAAGAAAATAATACTCCTATTCATCTCCAATATTATACTGCAAATATATCGCAATCTCATGACTGATGTATGATTGCCACTGTTTAGCAAAACAAGATAAGTCATATAAACATCAAATCGAAATATTGAAGTTTGAATCTTTATTACCTGATTCAAGAGCTGAAAAATTCTCTTTGGAGTGGTTGGAACTTCTTCACCACCTACATCTCCATCTTGGCCTTGCAATCTCCTCACCAACTATAGCAGGAAAAACACATCAAAGGTGTGAAGTTTCAGGGGAATGGAGGGTAACATAAAAATGATTGAACTGTGTGGCATACCCCTGATTAACAGTAAGTGCAAGATGACTATTGCTGAATGGTTCAAAGAAGCTTCTTAGGGAAACTATTCCACCAGGACATGCTAAAGTGACTCAAACATAGTGAGGAGTCAAAGGAACCACAGATACTAGACATTAATGCCCAAAAGAAAGGATGAAGAGACAAATTCTTGGAAGCTCCTTTCGGAGTTCGGATCTTCGCTATTTGTTGAACAACAATTTTAGATGGACAATGCCAAGAAAAAAAAAAAGGTTTACTCTTCGCCTATTAGTCAGCTTTATATCCAAGCATTACCATTTGAACACAAGGCTATATGTTTCAGAAAATAGAACTTCTGAGCTAGATAAGCCACTACTAAATGTTGGGCATCTCAAGAATACTTCCCTCTTTTCTAGGACTTATAGAGGCATATAGGAGCTCCAATTTATTTGAAAAATCACAATACACCAATTGCAGTTATTGCTGTTCTCCCCACCCAATTCTGCGCTATCATGTTTTGACTAAGATAAGGATGGAAGGGAATTCCAATCTGAGAAAAGCATACCTTGAGGGCAGAAAACACAAGAGGTGGAACAGTAAATGGAAGGCGTTTTGGACCTCCAGTCTTTATATATTTCCAGACAGTACATATTATCTGATAAAGTAAAAAAGAAATACAAGTTTAGAATGAGTATATAATATAAGAAAGCTATATGTACCGTAAAATTTCACAATTATAATACATGAGATACTAGAGGCACAGACATATATTTAGTCTATTATTGATATTATTTTAAACAAAAGTCAGTATAAGGTCAGAAATACATTGAGCCAAGTATACTTATCATATGTACCCTACCCAGTCACTTGTTTTCCTGCTTTGGGTATCATTTCCTTTATCCTTCTATAATTATGCCTAGCTATCTAGTCTCTTCATCAGCATTCTCAATTCATTCAGCCCCCTTCGTCTCATTACATTATTGTATAGCTTTACAAATCGATTTTGAATGAGAAGTCCACTAGTGATACCCAAGCACCTGGCCACTCCTCAAGGAGCAAGATGAAAGTCCAAGGAAGCAAAACTAATCATTTTCTCCCTAAAACAATCCATGCCACAAAGTTTCTACATGAGTTTAATAAACAGATAAACCATAATTTTTCCAAGGACTGAACATTTGTATGTTGACCATCCAACAAAACTATACTTGGCATAACACCTCATGCATTTAGATATTCTTCACAATGTAATCATTTGAAGAAGTAAAAAGGCTTTCCAATAGTTTGGATCCTAATCAACCTTAATCGTAAGCTCTATGAATTTCCATAATTGCAAAGTAATGAAGAGCCCCCAAATACCACTTTTTGGAGTTAAATAGGGAAAAGGACTACACAGGAAGCAAACAATCAAATTCTTTTTGAATTCATACAGCATTCCTCAGGAGAACTTCTCAAGACAGTAAACCGGTATACCATTTAGTATCGGACTATTGGTCTTTCATCATTTTGTTATTGCCATCAGTCAAAATGGGGTACAGTAACACCTCTTTTCTGGAAGTTTTGAAGTAGCATGAAAATGAAGGGAATGGTTTAAAATAATACTACCTTTATCATCTCTTCTGGGTCATCATTATGCAACATGTGCATGAGGCAAGCAACAGAATTTTGCTCCTCAATGAAGTCCTCTTCATCAAGCTATTCCTCAGAACACAAAAAACAACAAAAGATATGATATTAGCAGACTTGGAAGGAAAAACTAAACAGGCTGTGAAAATAGAAAAACAGATTTAGCAGAAGCAATCTGTCCCTGACGGCTTGACAAAGTACAATTTCAGATAAGTTTTCTGTGTACCTCATCCATAGAGATCCCTTCCAAATCCTTTATAAGCCCTTTTATCAGTTCAAATAAGACCTCAACCTGCACCGCAAGCTTATGTCAGGTTTATGGCAGGTAAAAATCAGAAAGCCGAAGAGAACTATAGAAATTATACCTTGTCAGATGTTGAGACACGAGTTCGGTTTTTCATAATGCTTCTTATGATAACCATCGCCATGACTTTATTTGTTCCAGCATCAAGGTGATCCATTACACGAGGATAATTAGAAAGTGTAAGAGCTGTGACAATATCATCATATCTATCTAATGGAGCAGTCAGAAGTGCAACAACTTGTTTTGTTGCTTTACTATCTTCTAGCTTTGGTATCCCAGATAACCTTTTTACGCATGCCCCCTTCCAAAAGTAAGGTAGAAAGTAGTCAAAATATTAAATTTCATATTATGGAATTTGGCTATGGAAGTAAATAGCTGTATTCTAATACTTGACGAGATCCAGTAAAACACAAATTCACATCACACGACCAGTGCTAACATTAATGAGAAATAGTAATCTTTTTTGGTGAGACAACATAAATACCACCTGAACATGAATTTATAAGATAAAAGAAATTTTATGGAATTAAAAAAAAATATTCAAACATAGAAAAACTTGGCTGTTAAAAAGTTGAGAGTTGAGACTGCTTCTGCATCACCAACACAAAAAGGAGCATACCAGCACTTGATCCACATAATCCAACCTATCAGGATGCACACGCAGAGTGAAAGTCAGAAGAGACACATATAAAGTTATAGCTCCAACAATAGGCATGTCAACTTGTGCTTCAATAACCTGCATTTGGACCAAATAAGTTTGTTTTTTAAATGTGAACAGAATTGTATTCCAAATATAAGTCTTTGTTCATCCCAAAATAAATTAACATTTCAAAGTTTAACACCGCAACTTCAAGAAAGTTATATCATATTATAAACAGATAGACATGGGTAATATCATGCAAATCCTACTATAACATCAGTACGTCAACAGTCATATTACCTTGATACCGCATATTAAGTATACATATCCAGATATCCTCCCAAGGGATGACCAGGGTTCCAGAGAGCGGCCCAAAACCCAGAATAAAGGATTTTTAATTTATAAATAGGTCTCATTTTTTACACTTAAACCTTTGTATGTTTGGAACATCTGTACCATATTCAATCACACGTATCTTGTCTCTGGTGTTCAGTAGGGTTTCCAATTACTTTCATTTCATTTAAAAGATACTCTCTACCAACTTTTCAAAATGTGCTTTCCCATGTGGCCATATATTATGCAATATGAAAGACCAGTGAACACTCTATTCGACAGAAACATATATAACTTACTATTTCTTAGAACTATACTCTCTCCATCTCGTGATTACTTGGACACTTGCTTTATTAGAACATTACTTGCACACTCTAAAAAAGGAAACATTGATTTGTGAGAACACTAACAAACAAAAAAAAAACATATTTACTCATATGTCACTATTTTGGTCAAAAGAGTATTTTTTTTCTTAATTTGTGCGCACTATGTGCAACTAAGTGTGCAATTAATCCTAAGACAGAGGGAGTACTAAAATTAGAAATTAAGCACAACAGTGAGAGCATTAAAAAAATGTCATCTTTTTCCTATTATATTTGTCTATACTAGAATGCCAAATGTCATTGGAATATCTTGTGGATTTGCCATTACTGTAGGCAAGTATCAGCACTAAGCCCATACCTTTTTTGTGCTAATAACTGACGAGATTGCAAGGAACTACAGAAAACCCTTATTAATGTACGTTTATTGCACACGATATGGTAAATGAGACTAAAGAGTATGCGCTTATAATATTGGAGAGAGACATTGGAATTGAAAGGTTTTACTACAGAATTAAACTGAATTTACAGAATATCACTTTATTAATAATAAACCGGAAGGATAGATTTGAATAATTTTAGTTACAAACTAAAAGTCCATCTAAATCTCTAGATATTAAGGTTCTAAGACATTAGGAATCTTGATAAACGGGAACCGAAGGGGAATAATAATGTTTAACAGACGGGAACCTATATCTAAAACAAGGCTGCATATGGTTGCATTACAGGGTAAAAGGGACAGAATGGTAAGAACAGATGATATCTATAATTCAGTAACTTAGCAAGTGAGACAATACTTAGAAAATCAGTTAACAGAACAAGCTATTCAATGCATCTTCGTCGCCAATTTTTTTAATGCCTGAAAAATCTATGTATTAGAAATATCAACTCTTTAGCATATCAAAATGCTTGTACATTTTAGTAAGAAAATGGTAGAAAAGGTAAACAAGTGCTTCCAAATACTCAAAGTTATTGAATTATAGTAGTAACCAAGATTGTTCCATTCAAATTTATTTGCTGTCAATCTGTTACTCATACATTCCACCATAGGTAATGCACAAGAAATTGCATTACCTCAGTAAAACATTATACACCTATTCGCATTAACAATTCAACTCAAATTAAGTTTGCTAGAACTAGATTTGTCTGAAATTCTTATTTTACCTTTCCAATTGCATTGCTCAGCTTGGAAAATGCTTCAACTTGTAAAAATTCTGGTAATAACTGCAACAGGAATAGTAGTCAATTGAATGTACATGAAAGGGAACTAGAAAATGGTTATGCGAAAAGGGCTCACTTCGGGATTCAAAGAAGCATAGTTAGATAGCCTCTCCATTAGTTGGGACAACACCGTTTTTAGGTCAACTGTAGGCTGCGAATCAAATATAGCAACATCAAGAAAATTATTACTAACCAAAGTTTGGGTCCACCATGCATCCCAATATCATTGCTTCAATATCAAGTGACTGTATCAATCTCAATCATTGCTTAGAGTTAAGCTTTGCTCTCTACAAAAATTGCCTTATTGTTCAACTCAGTAGAGTAAACATGCAAAAGCTATCATTATTCAAAAAAACATTATCTGTTAATCAACTATGGGCATTCTTATCTATAAAATAAAGAAATTTCATTTATCAGTCTTCTTGTCTTAAAAAAGGTCCAGGAGAAATTCAGTAATAATCATTCAAAATCTAGAGAAGAAGCCAAATGATGTAACAAAATGTATACTGGTAAGGGGACACACTGCCTCACTCTGCCCATGCTTGGAAAGTCATGTCCACAAAACATGGATAATATAACAATATCATCATCCCATTCAGAAAATAAGGGAACAAAGGAGAACAATCTAACTGTATGCAAGATTGGCAACTCACTTGAAGTTGGGGGCAGGCACCCAATAGAGTCTCGAGGGTCTGTAAGTGGTATTCATCTGGAAAGACTTGAATTATGCAGTCCATTAGATAATATTGAGCAAGTTCATCCTTACAATTGACAATCTGCAATGAGCATTTTGAATATGCATTTTAACGGAAAGCATAAAACATGTATTTGATCCTTATAAGTCATAAGGTAGAAGTGCAACAATCAGACTACTCACCTGCTCCAAAACTCTAGGAAGAACAGTGTCTCTATATAATTCAAGGTCAACACCCTCGATCTGGCTGAGGACGTGTAAATTCTTCCCCACCTAAACCAACAGCGAGATCGATGAGAATCACCCTCATTGAACTAAAAGGATTAAGACATAATTGAATTAGGCAACTGCTTGGAAGCATTAGCATTACAAGGTCTCGCAGTTCGCTCCGTTCTTTCTCAAGTTTCTCTTTCTCACTTAAAGGTCCCTGCAGACCAGAAATCCGGAAAGGCCTCAACTCAGGATCACCAAAGCAAATATGTGCATCATAAGCATTATCACTCCTGCATGCCCAAACATGCCTTTATGATTTACTTCACTTTTACGCATGCAAGTTTTAAAGATGTCATGCATGTTCAGAGTAAGAGCTTATTAAGAGTTCTTTCACAAACCTGGTTCTGCATCCGGACCCAAAGTTTATTCATCTCTATGAAATTCTGCAGTACAAATTCTACAGCTTCCGTGACATTATCACCTTCACTATATGCAAAATAATTGACTTGGTTATTAAAGAAACCAAAATCTATGGCATCAACAATTCATAAATGAATGCATTACTGTTTTAACTCTTGTAGTATAAAGGGAAATTTAATTTGAAAATTTTAATCCATCATTTATGTCCAAATTTATGACTTCTTCCTTTTTACTTTTTTGGGTAGGAGTCTCCAAACTAAGACTCAATTACATGATTTAAATTTTTATTCAAAAAGCACCATCTCATTGGACAAAATGATTTAGCCCCATTGGCTTTCAACCACTACTTTAGGCAACAAGAAATTACTGGAACTTTCATCTTTTCAATTCTCATCTAAAAACTCATGCCCACACAGAGCTACTTTAGCATGGGCGTAAAAAAAAAAAAAAAAAACAGCTACTTTAGATCAAGGGTGTAAATGGCGCTTGGCGGTCGGTGGGCGGTCGACCACCTTCAAGCGCCAAGACCGCCTAGGCGGTGCCTAGGCGGCACCTAGGCGGCGCCAAGGTTTTTAATATATTTTTAATTATTTTTAATAAAATTCTACTAATATTAATTTTTTTCTAATAAAAATGTACATTTCACAATAAATTATAAATTTAAAACATAATTAATAGCTTAATACCCAAATGCATTTTTCACAAAATACAACAAGTCCATAAAATACTAAAAACCATCATAAAATGACATTGTTCATCTTCTAAACAAAACACAAAAATAATTAGATATTAATTACTTATTATTAGTTTTATTACTTATTAGTTATTAGATATTACATTATTACTATATTAGTATTACTTTAATTATTAATTTATTAATTGTTTAAATTTAAAAATTAAAACTTACTAAACAGTACATAAGTAACATAACATAACAAAAAAAACAAAAAATAAAATAAAAATCCGCCAAAATCCGCCGTAACTCGCCAAAATCCGCCGTAACCCGCCATTTGCCTGGCGCCGCCGAGGCCGCCTAGGCGCCGCCAAGAGCCCTGACCGCCTTTTTTCACCGCCGAGGCCTAGGCGTCAGCGGCCGGGTGCCGCCAAGCGCCTAGGCGGCCGCCATTTGCATCAATGCTTTAGATACACATGTCCCAATTTCAATGTTCATATATTAATTGTCATTCAGTTCTGATCAGCGCTAGCAATGGAAGTTTCAAGTAGATTTACAGTTTCAAAGTTCTAGATCAAAGTCAGTAAAATCACATTGTTACTTCTACTAAATGGAGTATTACTTCCAGAAATCTTAAATCGTTTAGTAATGGATATTGGAGTATGGACAGCATATGCAAAGGAGCAAAAATATCTAGCACACCACTTAAACGAAAAACAGGCACTAAATATCACACTTCTAATGAAAAAAAATATTTGACTGTCATAAGAGGATCAAAGCAACTATGGCATGAATAATCGGCAAGGTGAAACTTTAAAGATAAAAATCAAGTGATGACATGAAGAGTTCCAACAGAAACAAGAATATTTTTCATTATCAAGGAAGAGCAGTTGCCTCTCCTATGGGAATGCCAAACACAGTAAAAATCTTGCAATATCTTGCTTGTTGGAAAATGAAAGAGAAGGTTAATGTCGTACCCTGCATACTCTGAACCAATATCAGGTAACTTATCCCTACTAACTTGAGCAAGATAACTCCTCAGAAAGAGCCCACGGATGGGATGTTGTACAGCTCGACACATTTCAACAAGATCTTTAAGAACATCCTTAGCAGGAGCCTCTTTTGACTTTATGTAAACAGATCCAACAGTGCAGAGAAGATACCTGCATTTCACAAACAAAAATAATAGGTCATCTACCAGCCTAAATAATGCTTGGTCTTAACAGTACGAGATGATAACATTATATTGGAGGTTTTACCACTTCTGTTAGCAAAAGATGAAAAATAGCCAATCTTTCTGTTTCGATCACACATCGGATCCACAGGAAATTGTGGATGAGTATATAAGTGAGAGTAAATCTTTATCCTTTGACCATGATTTTGGGTTAAGTTAGGGCTCCCTAGCTTATGTTCCTAACAATTGACACCGCGTCTATGGGAAAAGTTTGGGCAGGCTGCGGAATGAGGCTACCCGATGGTGGGCCCCCGGAAAAGTGGACCTTGACAAATGGGTTGCCACCAGGAGTGTGCTGTCCATGGACGTCCAGCTTTAAGGGGGGTAGATTGTTAAGATCCCACATTGGATCCGCAAGAAATTGTGGATGGGTATATAGGTTGGAGTCAATCCTTGACCTTTGACCATGGTTTTGGGTTAAGTTAGGGGGCGTTTGGCTGAGCTTATAAGCTCTTTAAAACATCTTATAAGATGTCTAACAGCTTATAAGAGCTTAAAATAAGTTCCTTGCATCTTATAAGCTACAAAAAAATAAGTTAAGATATTCTAACTTATTTTTCTCACCATATCCACCCCCACCCACCCGCCTCATCCCGGACCCTTGCACCACTCCCCAATCCGTACCTCAACATAATTTTTTTTTAAGAGTATAATAAATTATCAAAAAACTTAGAAGTTGTATTAGTCAAACACTTCAACAATTTATAAGCTACTTAAAAAAATATCTTATAAGCTCTTAAAACAACTTATAAGATGTTTAAAATAAGTTTAGCCAAACACCATGTTAGGGCTCCCCAGCTAATATTCCTAACATTTTCAGTCTCTGAAAAAAAACATGGAGTTTACTATTTTGACCAACAAATGACTAAATTTCCCTTACTGACTAATATCTTCACCCACCTTCATTACTTAAAAGTTTTTATCTTGAAGTTTGCGGCAGGCTGGAGCTTCCAGATGTCCCAAGCTTCAAGACACGCAAGAGACAAATATGTCCTCAAGCTTCAGTTTGTCTTAAACTAAATACACATATTCCCAAAAGCTTCAGTGTCTAAGAGCTCCAGACTCACTTTTCCTGGAGTTTCAGTTTGTCATAAAGCTCAAGGCACATTTGTCTCGAAGCTCCAGTGTTGTCTCGAGCTCCAAGACATGAAAAATGTAGGTGGTCAAAATTCAATTTCTTAAGAGCAATTAGTCTTTCCATGTGGAAAGGTGTGGTAGATTCCTTTCTAACATGAGGTTATATTTATTTTATCAACCAAATGGCTAAAAACAAGAACATACTTAAAAGGAAATGGACCTAAATTTCAGGAAATAAACTGTTAGGAATATAAGCTAGGGAGCCCTAACTTAACCCAAAATCATGGTCAAAGGTCAAGGATTGACTCTCACTTATATACTCATCCACAATTCCTTGTGGATCCGATGTGGGATCGTAACAATCGACCACCCTTAAAGCTGGAAGTCCACGGACGGCACACTCCGGGTGGCAACCCATATGTCAAGGCCCACTTCCCGGGTGGCAACCCCCCTTGGGCCCACATCCAGGGTGGCAACCCCTGGGCCCACCATCGGGTAGCCCCATTCCGCAGCCCGCCCGAACTTTTTCCCACAGACGGCGCCAATTGTTAGGAATATAAGTTAGGGAGCCCCAACTTAACCCAAAACCATGGTCAAAGGTCAAGGATTGACTCCCACTTACATACACATCCACAATTCCTTGTGGATCCGATGTGGGATCGTAACATAAACACCATATTAGATTTGAAAATTCTAATTATTATATCATTCAACAGTCTAGGATCCGACAAAATTAACAAATTCTCAAGACAATACCAAACAATATACCAACAGGAAATTTCTTTAGATCCCATTTCTAGACCTTAATTCTGTACAAGTCGAGTTCATTTTTCATTGTATTTACATGTAACAGAGGTATAAGGAAAAAAATAATAGAGAACTCATCACAAGCGAGTACTTTTGCTAGTTAATACTTAATACTAAGGTTGAAAAGAAAACTATATGTCTTCTCATTGTTTTGACCAAGGCATATAATGGTTACACATCTACCTAGCTATAATTCAAGGTCAAGTAAGCACAGAAATTCTTCCTTCATGCTGTTATCTTCCGTGAAGTGGAACGTACTAAGCAAACTACGATCTAATAGACAAGCAAATGTAGTCACTTTACTTATCACTGAATTCCACAATAACTTACAATCTAGGCAAGACATTTCCGGCATGCTGAACAAGTTCATATAGATCAACCACTGGACAACCATGACGATCTTCCTCCTTGAAGAACATTTCCAACCTCCTCAGCTCATCAAATGCACGCATATCTAACACCCAAAAACAAATCAATAAGATCACCCAGAAATTTTCAACAAAAAAAGAAAGCATGTTTCATAAGTAACAGCTAACACATATTGATCAATTACTTAGAAATGGATGCAAGAACTTTACAGAGCTCATAATATTTATGAGGCGAGAGTCTCGAAGTTCGAAGCTCAGACAGCAATTGCGCAGAGTATTTGAGTGCTTCCCGCAGATTATTTGAGTCCTGAATTTTTCATACCCAAAATAAGAAGGAAAAAAATTGAATCTCAGTGCGTTGCTTAATTTGAGAATTTAGGGCTGAATTTCTCCCTTCCCCATTGATTTGACAAAATTGTTGAATTGAAGAGAATCAGATCGAAATATACCAAAGCTCGATGCAAGTAGAATGCGTTGTGCTGAATTCCGGCGATGCCTTCGGCGAGCCATTTCTCCTCGTCTTCGATTCCGTTTGATATCATCATTTTCCCTTGCCCTCTCTCTCTCTCTCTCTCTCTCAGTTGGATTTAGCGTGACACCCATACATCACTTATCAATTATGATGGTCTTATTGTTGCTCTTTCTTCATTTTCTTTATTTTCTTTACAAACACTTGTTTTACATAATTAGCCAATTTTATAATGAAATCAATATATATATATATATATATATAGAGGTATTGTGTGAAAGTGGTTCATATCAAGAGATCATGAAACTGGTTTATATAATACTACTTTGTCATATATATATATACTCCCTCCCTCCGTCCACGATAAATGTCTTGTTATTTTGCACGTGGTTTAACATAATATGTCGAAGAGTATTATGAAGTATTGTGAGGTCTGATTACAAATTTAAAATTTATAAATGAAAAATATAAAAATACAAATTTTTTTAATTCGTAAACGGACTTCACAATACCTCCGACATATTGGATTAAATCACGTGTAAAAGAACAAGATCATTTACCATCGACGGAGGGAATAATATCTAGGCGCAATTTCTTATTTTGGAATTTACGTTAAAAAAAAACTTAAAAATTCTAATGGGTGCAATACACTTTAATGAAGTATAATCCTTTACTCATAGGCAAATGTCAACTAAGTATTTTTGTACAAATTGTGTTTTCAAAATTCAATTTTAATTGTTACATAATTTGGGCTTCTTTTGGGCCCTAATTTTGACCATTGTTTTAATCTTATATGTATTTGGTGCACCATATAATTAAAATGTATTTAAAAAAATACATCCAAACTCAATCTGATCAATTCACCTCAATTTTTCTACATGCTAGTTTCTCAATATGGTTTTGATGTGCCAATAGGATCAAATTCATCAAAAAGACCTAGTATTGATGGTTTAAAAACAGAAGGAGACACTTCAACACCGAACTCTCAGTGTTCGTCTCCATTCTCGTCTCAATTTTTTCTAATCAGACTTGAGCACATAAATCTCATTGCTGACTTTGAGGTTGTTGATTCGAAAATAATTAGCTAGTGTAGTGAAATTTATTTTGTTGCTTTCGAATTTTTTATAATTTTTGTGCTTTTAATTTATATTTTGTTGTTTGTATAGTAAAAAAAAATTACTAATATATTTTTGGAGTTTAAAAAAAAATATAATAAAATATTAAAAATTAAACTAATTAGAATATTTAATTATTTATTATTTATCTGAAAAATTAAATAATTAATATAGTTGATAAATTAAAAAATAAAGCGAATAAATATAATATTAATTGAAGTGGATCCCCAAAACTCTTATTTTTTTATTTATTGTTGGGGATGAGTTTGGTTTTAAAGATATATGTATTTTTACTTTTGAAGTAGTCGCGATGTGAAAAGATAAAAACCTACTTTTTAGGATAGATCATCGAAGAAGACCTAATATATTCAGGTCCTTGACTTTTGAACTCTTTAATTGTTGATTTGTGTGTATTATTATTATATAGGGAAAATATCATTTTTTGTATCCGAAGTTTACTTTTTTTTTTATTTTGATACCCGATGTTTGTGCACTATCAAAATTGGTCACCAAAGTACGTTTTTAGTATCAAAATTGGTCCTGCCGTTAGTTGACTCGTTATTGACTAACAAAGAGAGCTAATTTTAGCGCAAAATTATTAGGGCTTCATTGGGTCGCAACCTCTCTTCTCTCTTTTCCCCTCCCCACTCTCAAATCCTAATTTCTACGAATTCGACGGACATTTTTCTCTCAATTGAATTTTTTTTTCTTTTCTTATGAATTGACTTTTAACTATGTCATCGTTGTATATCTACTATTTTATTAAGAAATGGAAAACATGGAGGTAGTAAGAAAAGAAAGACTCATAATGGAGCAAATGTGAGTTTACACATATATCTAAAAAATCCAATTTAATGTGACTATTTTTAAACAAAATCTCATGTGTGTAACTTTTTTTATATAGGTTGTGCAATCATCAAAGGTTAACAGTCTACTTATTGTAAAAGGAGGAGTGAATTACATCACTATGTCAAACCTTGGTGCTTTTATGGGAAGTGGTATTCCTGCACAAGGAACAACTAACAAGGAGAAGGGGGATACCAAGTGAAAAACAAGTGGGTGTGGCAAGAGTGAAATTCCACAAAGTGGCTGAAATAGTTTTTGATGAAGAATTCTGTTTGTGGTTTTTGTATTTGATCAAGACTTCTATTTGTGGTCGTTGTATTTGATCAAGACTTCTATTTCTATTTGCTTATGGTTAAATTGGTTTGTATTGATGTCTAGATGGTCAAAAACTAATATTTGTATTGATGTATGGATGGTTTGAAAAACTTATCTACAATAGTTTCTCTTTATTTATGATATGTTGATGTGTAATTTTTTTCTCTTATGAATTGATATGTATTCTATTTCTGTTATGAGTTGAAGATAATGATGGTTTTGTTTTAATTTTCTGTGGTGTTATTTCTTAGAGTTTTATTGGATTTTCCATGTCTTGGAGCTTAATTGAGCCATCTGAGGGGGTATGCTTTTCAATTTACTTGTTTCCTCTGCCTCCGAAGGAGTATGCTTTTCAATTTACCTTTTTCATGTCTTAGAGCTTAACATCAAACTAAAAAGCATAGACAAGTAGAAATTCAGAAATTCATTAAAAATGAAATACATCACATTTGTAGAGTAATTGGGAGTACATCAAATGAAGCACAAAACTATATATGCTATCACAAAGCACACCATCAAAATAATGTCGGTTGAAAACTGGTTATTCCTCTTCATTTTGTTTAATTCCTTTGTGTGTGTTTTCTTCAATTCCACCATTTCCAAACTCAAAGATCTTTCCACACCTTTGATGATCCTCAATTCTGCTTCAAGCTGTTTTTCTTTAAACTCCAGATTATTTATTTCATCTTCAAGTCTATCAAACTTTTTTAGGAATCGAGGGATTAAGACTTTGGATCTTGGACACATTTCAGGATCAACCCACTTAAAAAATCCACAATAACCAATTGTCTATAAAAACAATACATAATTTTAATCAATAAATATCAAATAAAACCGTTCAATTTGAAAAAAAATAATTGAGAACAAAGTAGAGTGTGGAACTTACATTGTACTTTGGGCATGACCAAAATCTTCTTCTTGGATTTTCAGTTGTCCATGAATTTTTCAATTCAAGCTCAATACCACATTTACAAAATGCACGTTCAAATTGAAAATTAGAGTTTATGGACTCTATCGATTCTTTTAAACTTGAATGCATCTCTTACGATTTTTGCTAGACTTACAAATAATAATACATACCTTTGAGAAAAGAGAAGCCGTCAATTTGTAGAAAATAGGGTTTGAGAGAAAAAGGGAAAAAAGAGAAGATAGAAATGAAGCCCTAATAAAAACCACCACACATTTATGTGTTGCTCTGCCTTTACTATATTATATATTAAGAAATAAAAAATCGGCATAAATGTGTACTGCAAAAATATTACTTCACGTCATGTGTTATTACCTGATTAAATTCTTATGCAGCTAGGAACAAGATAATAAATAATTATTAAAATACTTGAATAACCATGCACAAATATAAATAACACAGAGAATTGTCAGTCTCATATTGCAAGAGTTGAAACTTACATGTAGTCTTTGTATTGCTAAAATTCATGGCTCTCAATAAGACCGTATATATAGACTATCTTAAATAAGATACGAGCACTTATTATGCTATGCTGGTCAACTAGGTTGTTGCAAAGTTATTACAGGAAGTCTTACCTTCATAAATGACAGTTTTCCTGGTGCAGGTATTGAATGATATTAATTATGCCCCAAATAATGCATAATGGTTATAATTGCTTTGTAAGAGGTGACTCTAAGCTTGCTCGTGAGCGTAGGTGCTCGACTTGCTTGTGTCTGTAGGTGCTTGACTTGCTCGTGCTTGTATACATGGGTCTTGATTGTACTCGCACTCCATGTTCTACCGTATTGGGCTTGGACCTCATCCGATCATTTATGGGCTTAGGTCCATTATAATAATCGTACCACAACATCATGATTGCTTAGAATGGAACTTCCAACCCCATCAAATCTCTAGGCTTCTGAATGACCTTAGATCTAGGGTTTTCTCCTTATAGAAGCGCCATCAATGTCGGCAACAGTAGCACCCAACCCCATCATACTGCTACATTGGGTCAAAGCCCTAACATTCACGTCTGGGTGTTGTATCCGTAGTTCGATGAATGTAAATCAGTGTAATTATGAATCAAAACAATGATCTATGAATGAATTGCTAGCGTGATGGGTAGCACCTTTTTTTGTGAATGGATATAGATCATTATTAAGGAGTCATAGACGCAATTTGTGTGTATGCGTGTGAGAGAGAGAAGTTAATTGAATTTTGAAATATTCAAGTCAAACATTAAGATTTAGAAAAAAAAGAAGATTGGTTGAGATATGTGAATATGAGAGTGTGTGTAGGTTTTGTATTTTATTTGAATTTGTACTTAAGGTTTTTGCATCCGATGTAGAAGATATTGTATACTTTCTATTTTAGTTCGTCCCATAAATCCCATAAAAACATTTGTATGCCTAAAAGTAAAAATTATTTGTTAAACTCCACCCTCACAATATATACGTAATACTTATACTAATTAATAATTATATTTTTTCTTAAATTATGTGTTCAAGAATTCCCGCAATATGTTTTGAAACGGAGGGAGTATATGTTTCCTTAATAGTAAAGCACTCTTGAAAAATGCACCTCCTTGTGATTAATCCTAATACCTATTGATTTGATTTGTATATATTTTTAATAAGTTGATAAATTTTGATGCACTCTATGCTTTATAAATTTGATGCTAATGTTTTGGTCGTGTAAACATATACTTTTAAGAAAATAGTTAAGTTACAAAAAGGATACACTAAATTATATCATTCAATATACCATTTACCATACAAAATTTCCATGTCAATAATTACAAAAAAAATTTGTGAATGAAAGGAATATAAAATTAAACATAAACGTGACACTTTGTGTTCTGAAAGAGGATTCACACCAATCTTATTAAGAAAACACAAAACTCCTTATAACAAAGTAGAGCAACCACAAAACTAATCTGAGATCTCATTTGGAACTCATTGTGTAAAACCTATCATCTGAAACTCGCAGTATAACCTGCCTTAATAAAGAAAAAAAAAAATCAACTTGCTCCCAAATATAATGAGATCTCTCGTCAAAGCATTTGTCACAACTTCAGTTTATCATTAAAAAATGTAAGGTAATCTCATCGTTTAATATAAAATTTTGCCTATAACTATACACGAGTGACGACACCTAAACACAAGGAAAAGCAATGGAAATGAGATCATTCAACTGCATTCAAATATATATATGTGTATAAATTAGCAGGCAAATTACATCGATCAAAATTTGTCCTAAAAACTGTAAACCAATCGGTGGTGCAAAAAATCTGGCAACAAGATGCAAGACCACTTCATCATGTTCACAGTTAAAAAAATGCTCAGGCAGCAGCAGTAAGGATATCATATTCATCGCGCATCACGTATCACAACTCAGACGTGCTCGTTCAAGTTCCACATGTGCGGATTTTCAAAGCTCAAAACGGGATAGTTAAAGGCAATGCAAACACATCAACTTCTGGCAAGTATGTGGCTGCTGGCCACAACGCTGCAGTGCTGCTAGAGCAGGAAGATATATTATCAACCCTGCATATCCTTCTTTTCTCTTCAGTTTTGCTCGGTAGGAGCCAATCATCATCATCATCTAACCCGAAGCACCCATTCTGCAACTGAGGTGGGACCCATTTCTCTGTTAGGCTCTTATACAGTAATTCCTCTTTCTTCATTGGAGTCATAACTGCATCACTTACCGATGGAACTGGAGTCTTCACTATTTGCTTAGACATGGAACTTATCCTTTTCCTGTCAATCTTTAGTACAAGGCCTTGGTCTACATTTTTACCGGCCAACTGCGCAGTGCAGCACTCGGTCCCAAGTCTCGAGGCAAATTCACTTTTGACTTGGGACGGGAGAGGAGCACTTCCAGATGTCGAGCAGGGCTGTTGTTCATTAGGCAGCTGTTTCTGCTTTTTTGAGGGGAGTTTTATCCGGATAACGTTGCCTGATTACAAATTACAAAATTAATAAATAAGCAAAATTATGTAAAGAAAAAACAGGAACAACAAATCAGAAACTAATTTGTGAAGAAATTTTTTATACCATGGCGATGGGTAACATCCCCAGGTGAAGAGGGCAATTTCCTCTTGTTGCTGTTCACTGTGCTATCTGAGGAAGAGCTGGGAACACGCAAACAGACAGGTTTCTCATGTTCTTCTGTTAGACTGCTATGTTCCAGCTGTTCAGACTCAATATTGCATTTGACTTTTGACTGTGTCAATAACTTCTCAACAACATGGGCCTGTACAATATTGGGCTTGTCCAGGTTCCGATTCTTTGTCTCTTTATTGTCTTTCCTTGTCTCTTTATTTTCTTTCCTTTTCTCTTTCTTCTCTCTTCTCTTGTCCTTCTTTCTATGTTCCTCAGCATTCACATTTTGCTTTTGGAGCTTTAGAGCACCAAAATAACTATTTTAGAATTGAGGCCAGGAATGTGTGCAAGTGACATTGCCCAGGATATGAAGAGAGAGCTCATCATAATTTCACTTTAATGTAACCATTATAAATCCACACTGACACAGTCAGTAAAAGACAACATGTGATATTCTCTCCACAACTCAAAAGGATAGTGATCTCAAAGAGATAATTGGGGTCTCATACATATCAGATTAGTTTTTTTCCAAAAGAGAATAAAATAGTACACCTTAAGTACCAAGTTCAAAAATTTTGCAAATTGGGGGAAAAAAGGGGAAGCATCTAGGTGGGCACTTGAAAATTGAAGGGAATAGGGACAAAGTCATACATAAAAGGGGATGGAAAGATACCCATTGATAGGAAATTACTCAAAATTAAACACAACAACAAATTTAGCCAGATCACATCAAACAAGCACATGCATTAGCAAAGAAGTTTATCAGCATTAATAAAGAAAAGTTAGCTCAGACAATGTAAGAAATGACTAGCTTCAACTTCTTGCCCCAACTTTTTACAGTAATTGTCTAAACCCCCAACAAAGGTCCCAAAGGAAGCTTCATGAGGACAAAGTGCATAGAACCTATAGCAACCTAAGAAACAAAACAAATGTCATAATAATCCTTATGAACCTTCATCGGTTCATCCTATACTATAAGTTTCCAAATCAGACAGCTTAGACTCTCAAAATGTTGCCTAATGGTCAAGGCTAACTCTGCGGAAGAATCTCAATATTCCAAAAGAAACAGAATATATTTCTAAAACTTCCAAACCTCTCATTGTTATTTCACCAATGGTAACATCAATAATCAGCCAAATATAATAGCCACACGATCTTCCCTTCATCAATATAATTTAAAACCCCTGATTGCCACACTCAGGCCTATTTCTAAACCTAGCAGCATTCAAAACTCTAGGACACATTCCCTAATTCTCCCAAAACATCTTCTAAACTTCCTTACGCTCCACTAAAAGTAAAATCAAAGATCATTTTATAATTACCCATACAATCTGCACTTGGGTAATGTAACCTAAAAAACCCTGCCACACTACAGAATATTTCAAATAATTATACGACATTAACTCCAATTACTAAGTCGACATCTTCTAACATATCTTCCATTGAATTCTCCCTAACAGCCCAACAGGCAAATCAACACAAATTCACGCTTAGTATAAGAACCAATTCACATGTACCAAGCCTCTCACGTATCAAGCTGACGCTTATAACTACCAGGTTCACCCAGCATTCGTGCACAAATGCACTTATACCATAACATGCATCAGTAGTATCTACTTGCACCATCATCATACGCAAATCTTAGAATCTCAGTTCTGCTTTAAGACGCCTATAATATTAAAAACTCTCTGAACATATTTTCTTAATAGTGAAAATCACCACTTCCATTATAATTCACTTTCATTCACCTCTAATACAAGGAACTACGAAAAGGTGCGCTAGAAACTACATATGGTAAGACTAATAATAAGCACACGGTGTAATCTTACTTAGAAATTAGGGTTAATTTTCAATTTAATTTAAAATTTGTTTTTTGTTTTTGTAAATCTAACCCACTGATACACCAAAAACCCTCAAATCCTAGAGGGATTTACATTGAAATTAAAAGAACATATATACAAAAACAAAAACCCTGATACAAGAACCTAACCAACATCATTTTCTTTTCAAGATTTACATGTCGGATCCGTGCAATAAAACAACCGATTACAAGCCCATTAATTTACATCGATGAGAACTCATGCTCACGAATAAATCAATTAAGGTACTCTGTGCGACAAACCTTAATCGATTCAATCAAGGCCTCTTTTCTGGCATTGCTTAAAGAATAACCAGGTGGCGGATAAGGGAAACACCGAGACATGTTCAGGCGATTGAATCGAAGATCTTTGCCAACACCAAATGAATCCCACGGGATTGAAGTAAAAAATCAAGGGCCTGCAGTAGATCTTAATAAAATCTCGATGAATGACAAGATCGAGAATATTGAAAGGCGGAAAACTTTCGACGCCTAGGGTTAGGGTTTTGCGATGGAAGAAATGATGGGGGTATACCGTATATATAGGCGAGAGCACGCGTAGCCGACTTTGACGCGGTTTCTATTTTGCACTTTGATCCTTGGACTTATATTTATTTGCACGTTTTTACCCTCCACGGCCCACGGCCCACGGGCTTTGAATTGTTTTCAATGGGCTTGTTTAAATATACCCCAATGATACGCGGTGAGTCGGTTATAATTTTTTCTTTTTTGTATTTAATATTGTGTAAAAAATATTATATAAAAAAAAGGAAATAAATTTGTGGCTGAATCCACAATTACATTTATAATGCTCTTTGAAAGTAGTATTTGTCTTCATTCCATTCCCTACAAAAAAACATAAAATTCGATAGTTTAACTGAACTAAAAATACAAATAAATAATATTTTATATTGTTAACGAAAACACAATTTGTATAATTATTTAATCATTTACTATATAACATACTTAGTACACAGATCCGCGTATTATGCAAAATTATAAAAAAATTATATTTTTAATATAGATTATATGATATGTATTTTGTGTTTTGTTGTTAAGTAATTTTACAGAAATAATTCAAAATAAAATTTAATTTATTATAATACAAATTAATTGCAAGATAAATAGATAATGTATTTAAATATTAATAATTTTTAAATACATGTAATTCGAATAAAATAAATATTAATAATTATAAATTTTAATGACTTCCTTTTAATCGATATTCATTTTATATTTAAAGATAATTAAGAAAGATTTGAATTATAAAATTATATTATTATATAAATATGAAAAAAAATATCAAGAACATACCAAAAAATATATAAAATTTATTTTGTTACGATTTCTTAAATCTACATGTACATGTATCAATTATTTATATAATATATACGCATATATAGATATATAGATTTATAATGAATATTACATATATATATATATGTATATATAATTTTTTGAATCTAGCATTTATGTGTATCAATGATTTATATGTACATAGTGTATACAGTATTGTGTCAAATAAATCAAGTAGTTAAAAAATATGTGCACATGCACAACGAATACACAATATTGTGCTCTAGAACATTTTTTTTAGAATTGTAGAATAACTCACTGTATATACGATGCATAAACAATAATTTTAATACGAACCTGCAAAAATCGAATATAAAATAAATAAATAAATAATTGGAACATTCGAATACTATGAACATTTAAAAAAAAAAGAACATTAAAAAGATGAATAAACAATTCAAACATCAAAACCTTAAATCAAATAGATATGCAATTGTATCAATTAAACATTACTTACAAAAGAAAATCACAAAAATTATGTAGAATAGAAAAAAAGATATTATCTCACCAAATTATTAGATGTAAAATATGAACAAGATAAATAAACAATTCGAATATCAGAATACGATAAATAAGAACATCAAAAGATAAATAAGAACAAGCAAAAGACTACTTTAGAAGAAGAAAAATAATAAGAAGCAAAAACTGAAGAAAATTTAGATTGCACTAATATGTTACAGTAATCAAGATTTTACAGCAGTTATTAAGAGCTATTAAATTACAGTGAAAAACCAATAAAAAAATCTTTCAAACTAACAAAAAAATAGCACTAATAACCTTTTTTTTATAGTAACTGGTGTAGATTTGTCTCCCACAAATTAACCTGCAAAATAAACACAAAAAGTAAAAATCAAATTCAAAAGAAGCATAAAGAAAAACCAGATAATGAACAAAAAAATTGTTGTAACAAGAACAAAAAATGCACAAAAAAATATATTTATGCATCGACATTAAATTCCAAGAGAGAGAGGGAATGAGGATACTTCATGATACTTTTAGATAGATTAGATTATGATTAGATTAAGGAAGTTACAAAATTCATTTTTCCAGACTGTTCTTCATTTCTTCAAATTACTCTTAGATTCTCCATTAGATTTTCAATCAATTGCAATAGATAGATATTCCATTAGACTTTCTACATTTCTATGGTTCAATTTTAAGATTTGTTGAAGATTTTATTAAAGCTTGTTGATTGAAGTTTTCTCCAATTATTCTAATTTCTTTCCAATTGGTAAGATTTTTCTATTTTTTTTTTTCAATTCATTGTATGTTGATTGATTGCATGTTTTTTGTAATAGTTTTCATGCAATTAGTCATGGGCTAATCACTCATATGCTTTGGGGTGATTGGTGTTATGTATTGATTTTTGTATTAATTAATGTTATAACTTGATTGTGTTGATTTGGATTATTAAACTGTCAAATTGGATGATCTTTTGAGTCTTGATTGTTTGCTACTTGAGATTTGGTTCTTTGATTGAGTTGGCAATATATGAGAATTCAGTTAATTCGATTTTATTTTTAATTGATTGTAGTGCATACCAAGTGTTTGTGTTTTGGTTTTTATGTCAAGGAGAATTGTTAGGAGCTTATAACAAACCAATAGGAGTGTTAGGCATTCAAATGAGAATTTAGTGATTAATAAGGTGTTAATTATCTAGTTTAATCATTTGATGAAACTCATGATAGCTATAGGATGGATTAGTACCTGAATTGATGCATAATGGAGATTACCTAAAGCATACACCACTCCCTTGCACTTCTATGAAAGTTAGATTAGTTTACCCCTGTTTTCATTTTGTTAATTGATTGTTTAGAGAATAGCACTGAATTGTCTTTTCTTCCTTTTATTTTGAGAAGCATATTTCTAAGAATTAGATTAGATTAACACTTGTTTCCCTTGGTTCGATATTTAACTTGGTCACTTGCCTTAACACAACAACGATCACGTACACTTGCGTGTTGCAATAGATTTAGACAAATACCACACTTCTTTCTTGGGACTTTCTTGGGATTTTCATCGTCCAAGTCATTCAATTTTTATCTATATTCCAAATACTTCAATTTTTTATCACTTAACATTAGTTTTTTTTAGTTTATACTGTTCTTCAAACATGCATTTTTTTTTCACTATTATGTCATGTTCTTCATATATTAACACATATTGTAACACCCCAGTTTTAAAAGTGTAGATTTGACATTCTACTGACTCGTCACTAAATGACCCAAATTTTCAAACAATTTTTTTTTTCATTGTAATATAACAACATCATCTAAACAAACATCATGAGTAGTAAGCATACATGTAAAATGCAGCGACCTTTGTACAAAGCCTAATATGCAAAGATTTTAAAAGGTTTGTCAAGTTAGAGGTAATAAAACATAGGTCTTCACATGATGGTATTGGAGTGGCTATTAAATCTTTGTTTAACTCCGCATAAATATTTAATAAGTAACATTAGTGTAAAAGTTTTAGTTAAACAAAAGACAGGAGAACATGGAATGTCATATCACGCATCCATAGGCGCGTGCTCCGCTTTATTATCACCTGAAAATATTAAAGATTTGCTGAGCGTGGGTAATGTGTATGCTATTGTATGGTCCATCAGTACACAAAACATATCATTTTTAATAAGAATATTTTCTTTCTCTTTTCTTGTATTTAGCCCTTTAACTAGACCATTCATTCCATACAATTTTTCATCTCTTGGTTAGGCCCGTCAGTCCAACTCCATCATCATAGTTCACATTTGTCAGCTCAACCCCATTTTATCATATTTCACATCATTGATAGAGGGTTAATACATTCATATTGTATGCACCAATAATCCATACAACATTCAATGTTATACAGTAAAATATCACCCATCTTTTTCTTTTGAAGATCTTTAAAAGCTTCGAGCATAGAACACGTTCAAGCTCTCTTCACTGAGGTCGCACTCTAGCTAGTATAATATTACTTGTCTTATCCGTTCGTAATTAATAACACGTTCATCCAAAAATATACTTTTGATTTATTTAAAATTTTATCCTTCGGTAAGGTTTGTCAATAGTATTTATCTTTAGAATTTTCTTGAAAATTGAAGGTAATCAACTAGGCATACTTTGGCAAGATTAAATATTTAAAGACTCACAAAGTTTTTATCCATTCTCTTCATCTATGACACTTAGGGAAAATTTATAGCCCTCAATTTCACAATGAAGTCAAGTAGAGCACTTAAGAACATATAGTCCTTAAATTTACCAATGAAGTCTAAGAATCATGCAATTCATCTCAAACACAATTATTCACTTAGACTTCTAAGTAATTATCATATCATGCTCATTAAGTATAAATTATCTAAACAATAAGTTATTTTGAGAGTCTTTTCTCTAACTTCGAGCATTTAGTAAAAATACTTTACCGTTTTAAAAAAATTATGAAATTTATAAAGTTCTTTTATATTGAAGGGTAGAATATCCCATAAAATTTGTGCTAGGTAATTTTGGTGTGCAAAAATATTAGGTTTGCTCCATTTGAAAATAGTACAATAACTTTCTTGGTTTGTTCCACATGTTTTTGACAGTGTGATGTTCTCAATACAATTTTGGTAAAATTATCTTGTGCACGAGGCGATTGTTACTAAAATATCCAAAAATACCAAAACTGCAACAACTTGCCACACGTTTTTCTAAAATTCATCACTTATAAAATATTACTCCAAACCACATGAAAGTGGTGGGGCTAGAAACCTATTTAGACATAGTTTAAGAATGTGTAGTCACTTTGTCCAGAATAATAAAATTTGAATATTATTTTTGTACAAAACTAACTTAATTTTCAGTAATTACCAGATTTCAACCACATAATTCATTCCAATATTTATTCATGCCATATAATTTTCAACATTTAAAAGTGTATCAAATGAGACTTCAATTAGTATTCATTTAGACAATAATGAAAAGAAAACAATCTTGAGATTTCATGATTTCTAAATTTATAATAAAAGCATTTTGCATATAACAAAAATATACAATAGTAAACAATGTTATGAGTTGAGAGTTTCACAACCTTTGAAGCTTTTTCTTCTTGGGTTATTCTTGCTTTTGATGAAATAAGTTCTAAGGACCTTTTGTGAGCTTCTTGAATGTAGGATGGTGAGGGTTCCTTACTAGAGAAATCAACAAACAAGGAGTAAGTTATAAAAATGTAAAAATCAAAACTATGAGAAGAGAATAGAGAGTGTTTTATCTCATTTCCGTGGATAAAACTCTTGAATGAACCTTCACTCTTGAAGATGGTGGAGCTTGGGAAATATAGATCTCATCTTCAAGCTTGAAAGAAGAGAAGAAATCATCATGGTTTGGAGGAGAAGGATGATGGACGATTATTTTTTCTTCTTTTTTTTTTAAAAGGAAGGAATTGATGGGAGTACTCTCTCTTCCATTCTCTCTTTCTTTCTTTGGTTGCTAGTAAGGTTGCAAAATGAGATGAGGAAGTGTAAGACAACTTATTATAGTAGAAGATTAAGTTTAGTTTCTGGCCATATGGTGAGAAAAAGAGGGAGGAGAAATCAATTTGTGTAAGCGTACTATTTTAAAAATGTAGGAGTGTGGAAGCCAAAATTATGAAATGAGATGGGAAACAAAGACTTAAGCTGACCTCTTGACTAAAGTGGTTGGCTCTGGTGGGGCCTAGAGGAGAAACATAGTCTATTTTATATTTGTAGATGCGATGTGCTTTTTAACATCAAAATTCGATATTCTTTTGTTCAGTTTTTTTACTTTGAAAAATTATTATTTTTGTTCGGTCATCTTTAGAAAATTGAGGGCTTTGATATTCTAATTTAAAATTTGCGATAGACTTATTTTATCAATTGAGAGTCTTAGATTTGGTTCGTGCTTATCTCTCGGTAATGAAATTAGATATTTTTCGTTCGGCTTTTGGCAACAGAAACATAAATTTTCATTTGAAAAATCTTATATGGTTGAAGGCTATGGGATGCCTATTTTAAATTATTAATTAATTTATTTTGTATTCGATTCTGTAACACCCGTAGACTCAATCACCATAGATATTAAAATTTACATAAGTTATTATTATTATTATTATTATTATTATTATGAGTAAATTTAAAAAGTGTATTTATAAAATATTTATGTATATATATAGTAATTTTTTTATTATTTGTTTGTTTAAACTTTTTATTAAAGTATTTATAAATAAACTTATATATATATATATATATTTATTCTATACTAAAAGGGGAAATAAGTTTAAGATGACCAGTTTCTTTCCGGTATCCGGTAATCATTCGAGTACGTGTCGCATAAATCAATAAGTGTTGTCCTTTCACCTTTTTTTTTTTGGCTTAGCATATTCTGAGAAGGGTAAACTCCACAAAGATCAAATTAGAAAAAGAGTTGAGAGCAATTTAGGTTTTTTGGTATCGCTCGCCGTTGCCGTGATAGGCTAAAATCCCAGCCCAATCGACAGTGAAAGCGCCCACACCGACTCCTCTGTATCCAAACCCGATTTGCTCAGCAGTGATGCTTTGAGGCCATACCCAACACACCCAAGAGAAGAATGTCAAAATCTGGAAAATGTGTCAATGGAACATATAACTCTTCAATGAAATTCATAGTGAAGGGACTGGCTGCACGTAAGTAAGGACGAGGACATTATTGACAATTCTCCACCTGCGACATCCGCCTAAAATTTTAGGTAAATACTTTTCAATTTCAGTTTCAGGTAGATAATAGTATAAATACATATGCTAACCACATGTTTGAAGAAATGTCTCAATGAATTTTTTTACACTTTTTTTATGAATCTTTCATCTTGTCCCTGTAGTTCCACTCATAACAAACTATCAATGAAATATTGAAGGATTTTATGATAAAACACAAGATAAAACGTAAATTGAAACCCAACATCTATGAGGCTCAATTCTGTTCACTTTAACGATCTTGTGCATTAGGATTGATGGTCTTGTTGTTTGAGCTACTATTGATACTGAATAATTTTTGCATGCAACTTGTTTTTCAGATGTCTTAGCTCTAAGTAGACATTTGTGAAGCTTGAAAGTGTGATTGTCTTTTGTATGTGCATTAAAGATGAGCTACTACTGCAAAAGCTCTACTTTCTAAAGACTGGAATCATGTGAGTTCTGAATATTCGCTATCTTGTTAAGTACAATTAGATGCATTGTTTGGAGAGGAAATCTTGGTTATTATTATCAATTCAATTAATTTATGATTCCTAGGCATTTATCTATTCTATACTAAAAGAGGATTTCAGCTCAAGATGGCCAGTTTCCATCCGGTAGAAGGTTATTTTATTATTTTGCAGCAATAATGTATTGGTTATTGTGGATACGCGTCGTGTCTTCACGTATTCAACCGGGATTCCAGCAACAGGTGAAATTTTCTAACAGCTATCCAATAATTTCCATACGTGTCTTCTTCCTATTTTTCTTTCTTTTAATTTATCAGTCTTCACTAAATCATACCACATAAGAAAGTCATACCACATGAGAAAGAAGATTAGGGTTCAAATCTTCTTCCCCCTTCACGCCAGATCTTCACAGCACACAGGTAAAAGAATATGGTGTTTTCTTCTTATCTAATACTACACATATCACTAAGAAATTTATTTATCAAGTTTGAGTTAAGTGATAACTGCAGTGATGTATGATTGTGTTTCAAATTGTATGTAACACCACTATGCCCATCAACTGTTTGACAGAATGTGTACAAGAACTTTGCATTGGAAATTGTTGGTTTTTTTCAAATTTTTTTGTAAACAGATGCTGTTGTTGGGACACGATTTGTAGTTGATATAGTTAATAGCTTCCCATTATCCACGCGTCCTTGCTCCTTATTTCATATGTCTTCATTCATCATCTATGGAAGCAATTTTCATTGCATATCTCCATGTTTCAATATGTGTTTTCCCATTTCGTAACTTATTTTTCGAAAAATCTCTGTGTTTTCCTCTCACCATAACGCAAACCACAACAGATTAGGATTCAATATGAAATTGTAGTTAATTTTTCTCCCATTAGGCAAAAGAGATGTACCTTTTGTTTTAATAGAATTAGGTTATTTGTGGCAAATATGTCTTTGTTTTTCCAATCTATGATTTCAAACATCTATGAATTTGTAGGTTTTAATTTATTTGCTTACTGCCCAATAAGTTCTGCCTTCTGGTGCATATGTGACTTTTTTCCAACTTTGATGTCTCTATCTACATCAGTACATGTTTCTTTCTCATGTTCGAGCTGTCTTCTTTGAATATTTGTCAGCCAATGGAATTTTCTTAGGTTTTCATCATCTTACATAATAATTTCAAAGCTTAGATTTAGTACTTTTTGAATTGCTTAGCTTTTCCATTGCCTTGGCTGAATTAACATGACCTATCATTCTTAGTAGAATGCATATATTCAGGTATTACCATTTACTCTGGTGTCATGCATAGTAACAAAATCATCATGGCATATGACCAGCTAAAGCTGATCATTTTGTATTTACTGGAACGCAGAGATGTCTTTCTAGACTTTGATCCAATTGCTGTGTCAAAATTAAATGAGAAGAAACTCTCAACACCAGGAAGTCTTGGGAGCTCTCTTCTGTCAGAATTAAAGCTGCGATCAGTTATTGAAAATGCACGTCAAATTTGTAAGGTATACAGTATGCACCAAGTCCTTTGTTTTAGCACTTTGCTTCTCATAGGATTCGTAAAAAGAGACGTAGGCAAGTATCAGGTTGTATCCAGCTGATTCTTTGTACCATATGGTTATATTTATCTAGAACATAATTGAAACCTATTTTACTGGAGAAAATGATGCTTAACTTCAACATTTTGTAAAAGGGTAATCTCAACAATATTTAGACCAGTAGCCTGAGTTTGTGTTATTTACCTACTGTGCAGATTATCGATGAGTTTAGCTCTTTTGACAAATACATTTGGGGTTTTGTGAACTACAAGCCTACTATTGATAATTTACGATACCCTAGGCAAGTCCCAATTAAGACATCGAAATCAGATGCGATAAGCAAAGATCTTGTAAGAAGAGGGTTTCGAGGGGTTGGGCCTACTGTCGTCTACTCCTTTATGCAAGTGGTGGGAATTACGAATGATCATCTTATCAGTTGTTTTAGACATCAAGAATGCACAACTCGGAGTAGTGATTTAAGGGACAAGAACAAGGATGAAACTTTCGATGGGAGACCATCTGAAGATGTATTAAAGTTGGGATTAGTAAGAGAGCTTGATGACCTGAGTTTATCTAGGTAGTACCTCTTCTTTATGAGTGCTGTACATTGATGGTCTGTAACTTATTATGTAGTTTTCCACACCTGGATTGGTCTATTCCACAGTAAAGGAGAAGGTAGCATAGGCTATATATATAGTTAAGGTAGCATACTGTTTTTATTTATTTTAAAATGTATTTTTTACAGATCAATATTATAGTTTTGTGTCACATATTAAAACCACGGGTAACACCTCAGAATGAGGTGATACCCTACCTAGTATATATATAGTACACGCACATCATGGACATTTTCCTCAAACTTCATATTTAAGTTTCTCTTACTCCATTATCTCTTTCTTTTTCTTTATTTAATTATTAGAGATCATTATCTCAATTTTTTTTTATTTTTTTATTTACTTGGTCCTTACTCTTTAAGCAAACCCTCCAGCATAAGAATATGAAACATATCCTCTCTCTCTCTTTCTTCTTCGTTTTCTCCTAAATATAAAATCTAAAAAAAAATCTCTATCATCAATCTTCAGCATACCGCTTTAAGTTTTGTCTGTCGTATTTCTTCAAAGTACGCTATTTGGTGAACACAGTGGGACGTCGACAGTCATAAATTATTTTCTCTACTCGGTAATATCGTAACAATTCTACTAAGGTTATGTAATAATTCTACTTTTTATTTAAATATTTTAGGTGTCGAGCAACTTTTGCTTTAAGTAAATTACACATTTACAAGGACGATCAAGATTTAAGGTGGGGTTTTATTTGCTTTGTCCCTTTTAAATATTCATGTAAATTATTGTTACTTGCTACATGATATTGACATATATATTGAATTATTGGGTTGCTTCGGCGGTAAGGTCGTTGTAACTTTGTGGGGACTTCGGTCCAGGAGGGTAAGCTCCTTGGAGGCAACTCCACCGTATACAGATTGGCCAATATACAGATGCATTGTTTATGCATGTTATGTGAGTTGATGATTCAATTTACTTGTGATATTTAACTGTGACAAAGGGAATCCCACTGAGCTATTTGGTTGCTCACCCCAAATTATTTAACATTTTGCAGATTAAAGGGAGAGCGGTGGAGCAATGGTGGATTTCCTGTTTTGCTGTTTAGTATTTAATGTCAATAAATTAATTTATAGTGTTTTCTAATATACTACGATGTTAAGTTTGGGTTTGACAATTTTTAGTATTATGAGTCGCATCGCATAGATAATTTGAGTATATGCTTGTTACTTTAACTAAGACAGGATATGCTATCTTTTGGTATAAATAATCTAAGTACTAATGTATTTTACTTTTATAATAATTATTTCCGCTGCAAATTTCAAAATAAATACGTCTATTTTATTTATCTTATTGTTGTTTGAGTGTGTTTTTATATAATTTTGCCTACAAAAGCTTTATAAAATAGGGATGCGACAGTGTGGTATCAGAGCAGGTCTACTTTCTTGTAGACTTGGAAAATATGTATACTATATATTATTTAGAGTCTTATTTCGGAAAATTATTATGCATTCTATATTTGTATACCATGGAATCTACCGCCGCCTACCGTTTCAACTCCAAGGTACGATATTAAAGTTAATGCACTAAGTTATCTCTTGATTTTGGAAAAGGATGAATGTATGGAATATGTTATGCTATGTTGAGTATGATATAGTGAATTAGAACAATTGTATTAGTTTTAATAATAAGAACTATGGTGATTGATAAGAGGGATGTTAAGAGAATTTACAACGGTTGTATTATTTGAACTAAAACTCTCGTATTTCTGTAGGAAAATGCCACCTAAGCGTAGGAATCCTAACAACCCACCATTAGCTAGTAGTGATGAAAATCCACCCCGTGATGAGAATCCCACATTAGCAAATTTGATTGGGATTCTTCGAGCCCAAGATGCACCCAACCCGAATCAGGAAGCGTTTGGTGCAAATCAGCCACATAAGGAAAATATTAATTTAGCTGATGTGGCTGCTCTACTTAGGAATATTCAGAATGCCCCTCAGAACCCCCAAGTCCCACAGCTTCCACACCCGCAAGCAGATCATCTCCAAGTTGTGGAACAATTCAATAAATTTAAGCCTCCTACTTTTAATGGTAGGAATGGACCATCTGCTTTTGAGGAGTGGATGGGGTCTCTAGAGAGTATCCAAGGATTGATGAGATGTACTGATGCCCAGAGAGTGGCATGTGCATCGTTCCAGCTAAAGGAAGATGCACGCATATGGTGGACCTCATACTGGCGAATGAGGCCTGGAGCCGAGCTAAATGAACTAACTTGGGCAAGATCTCGTGATATTGTCAAAGAAAAAAACTATCCACCCTCTTTTCAGGTGCAAAAGGAGACTGTATTTTTTAATCTAAAGCAGGGAAGTATGACAGTTGAAGAGTATAAAGAAAATTTAGTGACTGGAGTCGTTTTGCTCCACATCTAGTGGATACTAAGCTTAAGAAGGCACGAAGGTTTAGGTACGGACTACGTTCTGAGATAAGGAATGTGATTTCAGGACAAGGGCTCACAACCTTAGCAAAAACTTTTGAGCGGGCATAAGAGATAGTTGCTAATATAGCAATGGATGCCCCAAAACCAAATGTAGCAGAATCTTCAGGGAAACAAAAATGGAACGGCAGAGGTTCGAACAGAAATTTTATTTTTAACAAGCAAGGGAAAGTTACTGGTAATACAGCGCCCAAAGGAAATGCAGACAAGCCAACTTGTAAAAATTGTGGCCGAAAGCACTATGGAGAATGCTTGATGGGGCAGAACCGATGTTACTGGTGCAAAGAGAGTGGACATACAATACAATTGTTGATTGTCCAAAGAGAAAGAATGAAGGGGGCAGAAAAGGGCCGAATTCTGGAACAGGTGGTAGAGCTCGAATGTTTGCAATGACTCAAGAGGAAGCCGATCAGCAGCCAGGCACTATGACAGGTATGCTTACAATTTTAGATATACCTATTTTTGTGCTTTTGGACATTGGAGCTACACATTCATTCATGTCTGAGAAAATTTCATGCTTTGACTAAAAATAAGGGCATAAGTATAGGAGATCCACTTGTGATCCATATACCATCTGGGAAAACTATAACTACTTTCTCAATGGTTGGGAATGCTAGAATAGATGTGAACGAACATAGTTTAGATGCTGATCTATATGTGCTAGACATGAACGATTTTGATATTATTCTTGGTATGGATTGGCTTAGTAAATACCAAGCTGACATTAAGTGTCGGGAAAGAGAAATGACCTTACGTTTGCCTAGTAAAAAGAAAGTTGTTTTCTATGGTGTAAAGTCTATGACTATACCACGATTGATAAGTTCGATGAAGGTAATGTTGATGTTAAGAAAGAATGATTGTCAAGGTTACCTAATCAACGTCATGGGGAACCCAGAATAAGAAGTAAGCATTACAGACGTGCCAATTGTTCGAGAATACATAGATGTCTTTCCGGAGGATCTACCTGGAGTTCCACCCGATAGGCAATTGGAATTTACCATCGATTTGGTACCTGGAGCAGCACCAATATCAAATGCTCCTTATAAAATGACTCCAAAATAATTACAAGAATTGAAAGTCCAGATACAAGGATTGTTAGACTTGGGTTTTATTCGACCCAGTGTGTCACCATGGGGAGCACCTGTTTTGTTCGTTGAGAAGAAAGATGGGACGTTAAGGATGTGCATCGATTATAGAGAGTTGAATAAACTCATAATTAAGAACAAGTATCCCTTACCAAGAATTGAAGACTTATTTGATCAATTGCGAGGAGCCGGAATATTTTCAAAGATTGATCTTCGATCGGGATATCATCAATTAAAGGTCAAAGAGAGTGATATCATGAAAACTGAGTTTAGAACTCATTATGGCCATTATGAATTTGTAGTAATGCCTTTCGAATTAAGTAATGCTCCGGCAGTGTTTATGGATTTGATGAATCGAGTCTTCCATTTATTTTTAGATCGATTCGTCATCGTTTTCATAGATGACATTTTGATATACTCAAAGGACGAAGAACAACATGAGGAACATCTGAGAGTTGTGTTGGAGACACTTCGCAAGGAAAAATTGTATGCAAAGTTTAAGAAGCGTGAGTTTTGGTTGAATCGAGTTACCTTTCTTGGACATGTGATTACAACTAAAGGAATTGAAGTTGATCCAGCAAAGGTGGAAGCTTTTAATGAGTGGAAAAGACCTACGAATGCACATGAGGTTCGTAGATTTTTTTAGGTTTGGCTGGTTATTATCGAAGATTTATTGAAGGATTTTCAAAATTAGCTGGACCAATGACGCGACTGACAAGGAAAGGAGAAAAGTATGAATGGAGTGAAAACTGTGAGACATGTTTTCAGGAACTCAAAGGAAGGCTTACATCAGCCCCAGTATTGACAATTCCAGATCCCACTAAGGCCTTTGTGATATATAGTGATGCATCGAAGCAAGGATTAGGATGTGTTTTGATGCAACAGGGTAAAGTGGTTCCTATGCCTTAAGGCAATTGAAGACCCATGAGTTGAATTATCCCACTCATGATTTAGAGTTAGCCGCTGTTGTTCACGCTCTTAAAATATGGCGACACTACCTATACTGGGGGAAATGTGAAATCTACTCGGACCATAAAAGTCTAAAGTATCTTTTCACACAAAAAGAGTTGAATATGAGACAAAGACGATGGTTGGAGCTAGTAAAGAATTATAACTGTACCATTCATTACCATCCAAGTAAGGCTAATGTGGTAGCTGATGCTTTAAGTCGAAAAACAAGGGGTGCATTAAGTATGCTAACTGAGCAGGAACAGTTAGTCAAGGAGTTTGCAAAAATGAAAATTGAGGTTGTATCTCCACCAAGAAGTGTTAAAATAATTTTAGCAACGTTAGTGGTACAACCAAATTTAAGGGACATGATTAAAAAGGAACAATTCAAGAATGAGTTTTTTAGTAGAATAAAGGAACATACCCTCAAAGGGGAGGATAAAAGTTTCACAGTGGCTGAGGATGGAGCACTGTGTTATGAAGGAAGAATTTGTGTACCTAGAGATACGACACTTAAGAAGATAATACTCGAAGAAGCTCATAGTACACCTTATACTGCTCACCCAGGTAGCACAAAGATGTAATCATGATTTAAGAAGAACGTTTTGGTGGAACGGGATGAAAATGTTTAGTTTGTCAGCAAGTAATAGCAGAATATCAACGTCCCTCCGGATTACTTCGACCACTTAAGATTCCAGAGTGGAAGTGGGAGCATATAACAATGGATTTTGTTACTGGATTACCAAGAACGATTAAAGGAAATAATGCAGTTTGGGTCATCGTGGATCGTTTAACAAAATCTGCACATTTTCTTCCGGTAAAGACAACTTTCAAGATGGAACAATATGCACAAACTTATATTCGAGAGATTGTAAGGTTGCATGGTGTACCAATTTCGATTGTATCAGATAAAGATTCGTGATTTACATTAGAATTCTAGAAAAGTTTCAGAAGGCTATGGGAACGAAGCTAAACTTTAGTACGGCTTATCATCCACAATCTGATGGACAATCGGAAAGAACGATTCAAATCTTGGAAGATATGTTGCGAGCATGTATACTTGACTTGAGTAATAATTGGGAATATTTTATTCCTTTGGTAGAGTTTGCGTATAATAACAGTTACCAATCGACCATTGGAATGACACCATATGAGGCATTATACCGGAGAAAGTGTCGTTCACCATTGTATTGGGATGAAGTTGGAGAAAAGAAGTTGTTGGGTCCAGAAATATTGAGAGAAACCATAGAAGTGATTGAGAATGTACGAGAGAAAATCAAAATAGCTGACAAGCGTAGAAAAGACTTGCAATTCGATAAAGGAGAAAAGGTTTTTCTCAAAGTTTCCCCACTAAAGGAGTTGTACGTTTTGGGAAAAAAAGTAAATTGCGACCAAGGTATGTAGGGCCATTTGAAATACTCGAGAGAGTTGGTGATGTGGCTTATTGACTAGCATTACCTCATGAATTTTCGACTGTTCATAATGTTTTCCATGTTTCTATGTTGAGAAAATATGTTCAAGACCAAGAACATGTCATTGATTACTCGACACTAGAAATAAATCAAATTTTAGGTTATGAAGAAAAACCGTTGGCAATCTTGGAAAGAAAAGTTCACCGACTAAGAAACAAGGATATTGTATTGGTTAAAGTGCAGTGGAATCGCCATTGTGAAAAAGAAGCGACTTGGGAACTTGAAGATAAGTTACGTGCCAAATACGCAGAATTATTATATCATGGTACGTTTTAACTTTTGAGGACGAAATTTCTTTAAGGGGGATTAGATGTAACACCCGTAGACTCAATCACCATAGATATTAAAATTTACATAAGTTATTATTATTATTGTGAGTAAATTTAAAAAGTGTATTTATAAAATATTTATGTATATATATAGTAATTTTTTTATTTGTTTGTTTAAACTTTTTATTAAAGTATTTATAAATAAACTTTTATATATATATATAGTACACGTACATCATGGACATTTTCCTCAAACTTCATTACTAAGTTTCTCTTACTCCATTATCTTTTTTTTTCTTTATTTAATTATTAGAGATCATTATCTTAAAATTTCTTTTTTTTATTATTTTATTTACTTGGTCCCTACTCTTTCAGCAAACCCTCCAGCATAAGAATAGGAAACATATCCTCTCTCTCCTTCTTCTTCGTTTTCTCCTAAATATAAAATCTAAAAAAAAATCTCACTCTCATCAATCTTAGCATACCGCTTTAAGTTTTGTCGGTCGTATTTCTTCAAAGTACGCTATTTGGTGAACATAGTAGGACGTCGATAGCCGTAAATTATTTTCTCTACTCGGTAATATTGTAACAGTTTTCCCACTTTCACTTATTGTAAATCTTGTTATATTCAGTAAGAGACTTTTTAAAATTTGAATAGCAAGGATGAGTTCACATCCCTCCTTGTGTTTTAAAATTTTATTTTGATGCTAATAATATTTTGAAATTAATTTACTACTGATAAAACAATTCATGTTTATGATTGAATTTGGTATTGGCCATCGATGATCTTTGTATTCAGTATGTTAAACTTCAAATTTTGGTTTTAATTTCTTCCTTTTAGCTCAATTAATTTAAGATTTTGGTGAGCTAATATATATATATATATATATACACACGCTGATAGAGCACATATGATATTTAATCCCATTATTAGCTGTAGATATATTAATTTTAGGATTTCTACTTGGAAAAAGAGTACATCAATTATATTTATAGTTCTTTTTTTTTCAAGGGGCCGACACTGTGGATATTCAGTTCAGCTTTGTTTTTATAAGATAATTCAGTTTTTTATGTAAAGATATAATATGCCTAAGTCTAGTCAAGATTCTATAATTAACTATTTAACTTTTATTTTTTTTCTTAAATAATTATATTTTTAGAGCTATTAAGGTTATGTAATAATTCTAGTTTTTATTTAAATATTTTAGGTGTCGAGCAACTTTCGCTTTAAGTAAATTACACATTTACAAGGACGATCAAGGTTTAAGGTGGGGTATTATTTGCTTTGTCCCTTTTAAATGTTCATGTAAATTTTATTGTTACTTGCTACATGATATTGACATATATATTGAATTATTGGGTTGCTTCGACGGTAAGGTCGTTGTAACTTTGCGGGGACTTCGGTCCAGAAGGGTAAGATCCTTGGAGGCAACTCCACCGTATACAGATTGACCAATATACAGATGCATTGCTTATGCATGTTATGTGAGTTGATGATTCAATTTACTTGTGATATTTAACTGTGACAAAGGGAATCCCACTGTGCTATTTGGTTGCTCACCCCAAATTATTTTACATTTTGCAGATTAAAGAGAGAGCGGTGGAGCAATGGTGGATTACCTGTTTTGCTGTTTAGTATTTAATGTCAATAAATTAGTTTATAGTTGTTGATGAAATAATCTAATCTAAGTGCTTAAGGAAGTAATCAACGGAATACCAGATGACGTGTCCCAAAAAGATTAATCAAGCATGAAGAGATCACAAAAAGGAGATGCGAATGCAGCCAGAACCAATGAGAATAAATAAAGAATAAGAAGAATCCTCCGCCGAGCGAGAAATAGCAGAGCAACAGTGTAAAAGGGAGAGGGGCGAGCAGCTCACCTGCTCGCCCAACCACCTGCCCCAGCTGAACCTGCTCGCCCTAAAGCACATAAGAAGCGAGCAGGTCTTACAAACTTGTGATGGGCGAGCAGCTCACCTGCTCGCCCAACTACCTGCTCGCTCTCCTATGGCACATGGGAGGCGAGCAGGTCATGCAATCTGGGCAATTCACTTGCTCGCTCAACTACCTGCTCGCCCAGTATTATAAGCTGCTCGCCAACCTTGAAGTTGATCGCCAGAGTCTCAATTCCACTATTTTTAGTCGATTTTTCATTGTAATTATCTTGTATAAATGGTGAGGGACGTGTGTAAACTTCTCATGAAGCGTGGCAAAGCATTTGCCACCACCTGCTTGTAAATTCGCCTATAAATAGGTCTCCAATTTCAGAAACAAATAAGTTTTCTCTGCCTTTGCGAAACTCTGTCGAAATCTTTCCAGAATTATTAACTTTGTAATTCCAGTAAACTGAATTCAATCGATTGTTAGTGAAATCGTACTCGTAAGCCACATAAAAGCTTCTTTTGCGGAGATTTCATTAACAATAGTGTTTTCTAATATACTACGATGTTAAGTTTGGGTTTGATAGTTTTTAGTATTATGAGTCGCATCGCATATATAATTTGAGTATGTGCTTGTTACTTTAACTAAGACAGGATATACTATCTTTTGGTATAAATAATCTAAATACTAATGTATTTTACTTTTATAATAATTATTTCCGCTGCAAATTTCAAAATAAATACGTCTATTTTATTTATCTTATTGTTGTTTGAGTGTGTTTTTATATAATTTTGTCTACAAAAGCTTTATAAAATAGGGATGCGACAGATTCAATCTGTATTTATAGTATTTAAAAGTGCTTTCGGCTTAGATTTCTAGTTTGCGACAAAATTTTAAATTCTAAAATATATTGTACTCTTAAAGAAACTAGTGTTTTGTCTGCCCGTGCGTTGCACGGAAGCTAATTATACATATTTTTTTAATTTAAATAATAGTTGATAATTAAGAAATATATTTTATTTTAGGGAATCTTTTTGTACTATAACTTTACATAATTATAATGTTTTTCATACTAACTTTCAAATTTTGATCTTATTCATGTAACTTTACCTCTTTTTTAATTTTTGTCCTGCTGACTTTCAAATATAGATTTTAATTCTATAGCTTACTTTTTTTTTTTGGTCTTATAGTCCACTAACTATTATAGGACTAAAAAAAGGTAAAGTTACAGGACTAAAATGAAAAAGTGATAAACTTATAGGACTAAAAATAAAATTTAAAAGTCGGCTGGAACAAAGAGAATATGTACTTTATAGGATTAAAATCAAATTTTAAAAGTTAGCAGAACGAAAATAAAAAGGAGATACAGTTACCGGACGAAAAAAAATAATTTTCCACCTAACCTTTCATTCACTTTAACAATTTCAACTTCATCAATAAACACAATAATCCAATTATATCTTCTAAATAAAATTAAATAAATTGACTCAAACATGAAATAAATAAATAAATAAATAAATAACCAAATAAGAAAATTAAATAATATTTAACTAATATATCAAACCTCGAAGGATCTTATTTTCTTCTTCTTTTTGTCTGAACTTTTATTTCATCGAAAGAAATAATTTGGTGAAGTCAAATGGAGGACAACTCTAAATATTAGTATGAAAAAAGATGTTAAGCTTTTTAAGGTGCAGTGTGGTATGAGTTTTTCACATATTTTAACATATACCAAAATTTGATGTTATATAAGTTTACATCTCTTTAATCATATTCTTAAACTTTTTGATAAGGTTTTCGGAACAGTAGTCTTGATCTTGCTATCCTACAAATATTGCAATAATGAAAATGTTAGTTCAAACATGTATTTTACATTTAACAACAACATAATCAATGAATAGATATTTATTAAAATAAAATTGACTACATTCTCATCAATTAGAATCAACTCGTAGTAATTTTAATCTTTTGATTCTTTAGTACACCATTCAAGAACGTATGATCTTAATTTGTAAAGTCCAAGTATCCTTTATTGGATTAATACTATTGATAGAGACAATTTTTGACTCCATTCTCTACAA
>JAPKLY010000599.1:112206-156368 GCA_026898435.1 Prunella vulgaris
ATATAATTACTTTAAACAAATAAAAAATATTAGCATAAAATTAAATAATAACAAAGACAATGTATATAGAATTGACTATAATTATTTTACAATTTTTTTTAAATATTACTTCTTAACGTTTTACATTTCAAAATAATTATAAAATTCATTTTAAAAAATAAAATGTAATGAAATAACTATATACACATATAATGACCAAATAAAATTTATAACAATAGAGTATATAAAAAATAAATGTCACACAGTAATATAATATTAAGGTCATCTCCAATTTTTTTTAACATCCATAAGACTGAAAAAATAACATAATCATTCTAAGAGGATATCATATAATAATTAAAATTTTAACAGATAACTAAAAGACAAAAGTTTCATATTGAACAATCTCCATCTCAAAAACATACCCAACATCGTTTATGTGGCTTTATAACAGATTAATTCTACCAAACAATAATCTTATGATTTGTATTCTTGGATATAATATGAAGGGGGAGAGTAGAGAGTTTAGAGAGAGAAATATTGTAATAGGTGTTGTATTGATTATGAGAGAGAGTCCCCCGAATAGTACAAGAGAGGTCTTATATATAGGTGTGCCAGTGTGAGACGGCACCTTACGAGCCTATATGGCTTCCGGTGTTGACAAGGGTCCGTAACCCTCGTCCTGGTCCCTTACACTGCCCCCTACGTTGTGCCTCGTCCTACTATAATGCCTTAGACTAGATGGGCCTCATTAAAAACCTTGCTGTAAACCACCCTTGTGGATAAACCGGACGGAGGGAAAAAGAGCGCACCATCGGGGTCCTATTGACTAACAGGTGAGCTCATGGGCGAGCTCGGAGGTGGGCTTTAGCGGTTTGGGTGAGCTCTGGGGCGAGCTCCAATGCCTTGAGTGGCTTACGAGCATTGTGCGAGGATGGACCTCGGCGAGGTCTTCATGGGGATATGGGGCGAGCTCCAGAATGACAGTGGCGAGCTCTTTTGGGCGAGCTACGCAGGTAAACTGTCCCTATGCGGACGAGCTCCGCACTTCCGCGGATCTGGGTGAGTCCTGGCGATCTGCCAAACCTTCGTAATTATCTACATGCTAATGGTGTTAGTTCGCCAGATCAACATTTGCCCCCAGCTCGCATGTGCCATGACTTCGTCAAATGTGCAGGCGAGCTGGAGAACTTGAAACCCGGCAAACTATCTTTGGACGATTGCCGAACTAGCAGGCGAGCTCGGTCAAGGCGGTTATTCCCGGTCGACGTGGTGCAGGAATCCAGGGGTCATGCATGCCTTTTGAGACCTCGGTTCCCGCCCACAATCATGTCATCTTTCAAATTTCTTGCAAACAGGTCCCTGTACTTCGTGAATATCGCACCTCGCCCCGACGTCTATAAATAGGGGGAGGTGGATTCATTTCTTCACTTTCTGCATTTCGAATTCCCAGAGCTTTCCCGGCGACCGATTTTTCTTGTGTTCGATGGATTTTCGAAGGCTCTCAAAGGTAGGATTCGATTTTTCTTCCCTTTTCTTCTATCTTTTACTTGATTTTTCTTTCGTTTCTTCGGGATTACGGGATTTTGGACTGTGGGTTGCATCGAGAAACCTTTGGACTTCCTTGACTTTGGATTATTGGACTCTACCAAGAACCTTTCGGACTCCTTTGAAACCATGTCGACACACTCCTCGAGTAGAACCCTTTCTGACCGGAACCCTGACAAACGGCCAATAATTGAGGATGAGCTACCTCGGGTTTCGTACGTGGAGATCAGCTCCAGCTCCGAGATGACCTCGGCAGCTCGCCAGGTCTCCGGTGAGCTGCGTAGCGAGCTACGTCCCGATCCGGAAGGAAGAGCCTCCAGCGCCGTATACCGCGAGGTATGGGAGGAAGGCGGCAAGGTCGCCCAAGAGGAAAGAGTTGCCAGTGTCAACGAAGGACCTGAGGAGGTTGATGAGGGCATTGCCGAGGTCGGCGAGGAGGGTGGCGACCTGGAGGAAGTTACGCTCGAATGGTTCCGCCGTATCGGTTTCCCAGAACCCCAGTTGGTTGAGTACCAGGTTCCCACCCAGGTCATTCATCCATTCGATTGGAACGAGTATGTCGCTGAGTATGCGGCGAGCTTCCCCTGCTCGAGCTAGGTACCTCCCGCTGACCCCGCCGACCCGGAGGAAGTTGCCCCGTCTGAGTACAAGGCTGGCGAGGTGGTGAGCCTCATTGATGAATGCGACCTGCCCATCATACGCAGGGAGTATCGCATCCCGCTCGACATCTTCATGTACGCCCCAATGAAGGATGAGCGAGCCGATGCGCCTCCTGAGGGAATGACCGCTTTGAAAAGTTGATGTTCTAAGGGTCGGGCTTACATTGCCACTGCACCCGATCATCGGCCAGTATCTTGCTGACAATAACCTGACCATCACCCAGCTCACCCCGAATGCATGGAGCAACCTTCTCGCTGCCCTGTCTGTCTTTGGACTAGAGGGCTATGAAAATGCGACGACCTCGGTGGGCCTGGGCTAGCTCTTCGCCGTGACCAAGCGGGCGCAGGACGGCGCGGGGTATTATTATCTGAAACTCGGGGACTTGCCAAATAAAGTCAGTGACTGGAAGAAGCAATTTTTCTTCATCGGCGGTGACTGGCGAGCCTCCAGCACGTATCATGGACGGGGTGACCGTATTCCCACTCCGGTGGGATATGGGGAAACCAGCAGTAGGTCACCTATTTCGGTGTGCGTGGGTTGAATTAGATATACTAATTCTAATTTTCTTTCTTTTTACAGTTTCGAAGCACTACAAATCCAGCAGGGGCAGGCCTAAGGTATCGGCGCAGTTCGATGTGGTGCGCGCCATCTGCTGCTTGAGAAGTGAGAAGGATAGGCAGGTCGCCCACCTGTGCGCGCACCATTGCCTGCGGCTCGCCGGGCTCCTTACACTGCCGCACCACCTCGATATCCAAGGTCCCTAGCTCCCAGGTTCAACTCTTTGAAGCTCGCCTATGGGGGGGGGGGTAGCTCGCCCATCATGCTGACATTTGTAGTTTTTTGTGCAGGCAGTAGCTTCATCGCCATCCCGATCGCTGAGGTCCCCGAGGCCTATCAAATCATTAAGGAACGCTTCGAGATGGGCCCACCTCGCCCCAACAGACTTGCCCCACCGTCTGTGCTCGCGCTGGAGGCGGGTAAGGAGGCAGAGCTCGCCTCCAAGAAGGGCGAGGTAGGAGGATCGAGAGCCCAAAGGGAGAAAGCCAAGGCTCCCGAGAAGTCCAAGGCTTCAGAGGTCGCTCGGACAGGCCTAGGTGGGGGGCAAGCTGTCGCCCCCTCCGAGCGAGGTCGAGGGAAGAAGGGATCCCAAAGGGGCGAAGGGTCCCGAGCTGGCGAGGAGGATCCCCCAGCTCGCAAGAGGACTAGGTACACGGGCCAGGTCGACGAGGATCCCGACCGAGTCGAGAGGACCTCGGCGAGGTCCGGGCAGGGGGGATCCACTCAATCCGCTGCCCCGCTCGCGGCCACGCCTATTTGGAGCTCGCCACCCTCGCCGTCTCCATTCGGGGTGCAAACCAATGACGACACGCTCCTTGGCTGGGACCCTGACCGAGCTCAGTAAGTAGTTCGCCCAGCCAACTCACATTGCTCATTGTTTTCTGTTTTTCTAACTTTTTCTATCTGTTTTGGTCTCGCAGTTATGCCCCAATCGCCTTCCCAAATCGCCACGAGGCCCTGCATGCCTTCGAGCGATCTCGCTCCCTCACATCGATGCGAAATCTTCCTCCGGGCGTAGCTCGGAATGCTGTGAGTGAGATGCCCAGGCATTGGATGACCCCGTCAGTGGCAAACATCAATAGCCAGGATTTGAAGGAGAACCTCCTCCTCTCTGCTCATCATGCGAGTAGATTGGTGCTCGCCAATCAGAAAGCTCTCGAGCAGCTCGCCGAGTTGGAGGCAGGTCGCTCCGACAGGAATAGAAGGATGTTGGCGCTGGCGGACACCGCTGACAAGGCGAAGAGGCAAGCGCAGCTCACCGAGGAAAGGGCCGAGGCATCACTGGTAGCCGAGCGGAGTGCCCTCCAGCAGCTCGAGGATGTTCAACGCCGGCTCGCCAGGCTCGAGCAGGAGGCAGAGGCGAGGATAAAAGCCAAGGAAGAGGAGCTCGCCGCCCAGCTCGCCCAGGAGGTCGGCAGCCATGGGATTACCAAGACGGACCTCGCATTGCAGCGGGGCCTGGTGAAAAGTGCCAATGCCGAATGCGAGAGGCTAAGGGGCGAGCTGGAGGCGAAGGCTAACGAGGTTACCGAGCTACGGAGTGTTGCTTCCTCCTCGCCGGATCTGGCGGCTGTGAAGGCTGAGGCCTCTGACAAAGGATGCGTCCAATGTTATGTCGAGGTCTTGCGGACTCTTTGGTGGGCTAGGGCCCATAAGGACGACGAGGTCGAGGCCGTGGTGGGCGACTTCAAAGCTTGTCTGGACCGGGTTCCCTTTCCTGATGGTGCCGAGCTGGACATAGGCGACCTCCCTGAGCTCGGCATCCCCCTCAACTTCGTGCCTGCACGATTCCAGATTATCAAAACAGTTGAGGTGCCGGAGCTGGGCATTGGCGAGGAGGAGGTCGCCGGTGAGGAGGAGCAGGTTCCCCTTACTGTTGCGCAGCTCCAAGAAGCCTGCGGGGATGCTGTGCTGAACCTCAGTGAGTTCGACACCACCGGGCTCACTGGCAATATCACAACAGAGGCCGAGCTCGCTCTCCCATCCGACCCGGTGGCCCCTGGCTCCAGCGAGGTGCCTGCTGATGCCCCTCCCGCTGCTCCAGATGTTTAGGCTTTTTCTTGCTTTCTTAGACTAGCTTTTTATTTATCAACTTGTGGTAGGTCGCCGGGTTGTGGAGCTCGCCCAGAAGGAGCTCCATTTTTGTAGCTTTTTCTTTTTTGTTCAAGTAGATTTAGCTCGCTGGGCACGTGCAGCTCGCCCAGAAGGAGCCTTTTGTAGTTCAAAGATGGCCAGCTGGTCGGCCTTTGTGGCCAGCACAGCTACTCATACTTAGGATTTTTTCAAGTATATTTTTTACTTGAAATTTTCTTAAGTATCTTTTGAATATTAGTAGAGCATTTTTTGTCCAACTCTTCTCATTTACGTCTTTGCGCCTTTACGTTATAATTTTTAAATAGCTCGTTCTTGTTTATTTTCCTGGTACATAATTGTTCGTCTTATTCTACTTTGAGAAGCGAATCATTAGTTTTACGTCACTTACGACTACGAATTGTACCTCTGCTTTGAGAGTGCGTATTCTTCATCTTATGCCACTTAGGGCCGCGAATCGTTCATCCTAGACCACTTAGGGCGGCGAACTGCACTTCGATTGATTCACGTCGGGCCATTGGGTTTCATGAACCTTGCCTTAGACATTTTTTTGTCTTTTTCGTGAATTTTTCTAACTTATGGCAGTAGGTGCTTAGCAACCCTTTAAGGAGGGTACCTTCGCGACCTTGGGCACTTTGGCCTTTGCCTTCGAGCTATTTAATTACAACGCTTGGGACCTTGGTCCTTGCGCATTGCGGATTTTTGAGCATGTGGGCGAGCTGGGTTTGGCGAGCTCTCTGGAGCAGTGGGCGACCTGGTGCAGCTCGCCTGGTTGGAGAGCTGCACAGGTCCAAACACTTGGGAATTTTCCTGAATTTCTCTGACTTTGCAAATTTTCTGACTTTTTATAGCAACGTAATTTACATCGGTTGCCATCGACATTTCTGATGCAAACTTTCGACTAGTCTATTACAGGATTCTAGTCTATTTGTAGAACTTTTTTAGATGTGCCGAGTTCCAGGTGTATGACGAAGCTTTGCCTTCTGAGTCTTCTAGATCATAGGTACCGTTTGGCCAGGCTGCGGTGACCCGGAATGGTCCTTCCCAGTTTGAACCGAATACACCTGGTGGGGCCATCAATTTCTTTTTTAACACCAGGTCTCCGACCTTGAATTTTCGGTCTCGAACCTGAGAGTTGTAATATTTTTCCGCTCTACTCTTGTAGGTGGCGTTTTTCATTTCTGACGAAGCTCTGGTCTCTTCGATCAGATCCTTCTCTACTGCCAGGGCTTCATCGTTCTTTTCTTCATCATACCCCACCACCTTCCAAGTCTTGTTCTGGACTTCAATCGGGACTACGGCTTCAGTCCCGAAGGCTAGGGCAAACGGGGTCTCCCCGGTGCTACCCCTATAGGAAGTTCTATAAGACCATAGGACCTCCGGGAGTTCGCCTGCCCAGCTCCCTTTCTTTTCTTCGAGGCGGAGCTTCAATATGTGTTTCAGAATCTTATTCACCGCCTCGACCTGGCCGTTCGACTGGGGATGATATGGAGTTGAGTAGTGCTTCTTGATGTTCCATGAACTGCAGAAGTCTCTCAACTTCTGTCCGTCGAACTGTCTTCCGTTATCAGTGATGACAGACTGCTGGAGCCCAAATCTGCAGATCAGGCTTTTCCAAATGAAGCCGATCATCCTTTCCTGGGTTATAGTTGTGAGAGCTTCGGCCTCAGCCCACTTAGTGTAGTAGTCTACTGCTACAACAACAAACTTTACACCGCCTCTACCAGGTGGAAATGGGCCGATCAAGTCGATTCCCCATTTTGCGAAAGGTCATGGGCTGAACACCGACTTCAGCTGGTTGGCTGGGGAGTGGATGTTAGGCGCGAAAAGTTGGCACTTTCGGCACCTTCGAGCGAAGTTGATGGCATCTTTGCGAAGAGTGGGCCAGTAGTAGCCTTGCCTGATCGTCTTGTATGCCAGTGCTTGCCCCCTAGCGTGACTCCCACAAATCCCTTCGTGAATTTCTTCTAACACTTCGGACCCCTGCTTCTTAGTTAGGCACTTGAGTAGGGGTAGAGAGAATCCACGTTTGTAGAGTTGGCCATCCAACAACGTATATCTGACAGCTTGCTTTGCTAGCCGGCTAGCTTCCCAGGTGTCTACAGGGGTTGTTCCGTCTGCCAAATATTTTTGGATTGGAGTGCGCCAATCTTCACCATCTTTACTATTCTCCTGCCCCCCACTCGAGGTTTGATTTATCTTGTAATCGGACGTCGAGGGGTTTTTCAGCGTGGTGATCACAACCTCCGTGAATTCGGCTTCGCCGTTGCTAGTAGCTAGTCGGGCTAGAGCATCTGCTTGTGTGTTTTCTAGCCGCGGTATCTGATTGATGTAAACCTGCGTAAACATCGAGATCAGATGCACGGCTATCTTCTGGTAGGTCATCATCTGCTGGTCTTTTGCCTCATATTCCCCCCGGACTTGAGATATTATTAGCTGGGAATCTCCAAAAACTTGAAGATTGGTTGCCCCCACAGCTAATGATAGCCTAAGTCCCGCTATCAGTGCTTCATATTCCACCTCGTTGTTGGTTGCTCGAAAGTCGAACCGAATTGCGAAGGTGAAGACTTGTCTGTCAGGGCTGATCAGGACCACGCCGGCGCCTGCTGCTACGCTGGTTGATGATCCGTCTACGTAGAGATGCCACGGAGCTATACGCACCATCGTCGGATCTTGTGGGAAAGTTAGCTCGACGATGAAGTCGACAAGCGCTTGTCCCTTGATCGCTGTTCGGGGTGCGTAGGTTATACCGTATTGGCTGATCTCTAATGACCATTTCAGCAGGCACCCGGCGGTGTCTGGGCGTTGTAGTATTTGGCGTAGTGGGAACGTTGTCAGCACCTCTACCGGGTGGTCAAAGAAATAGGGCCTCAATTTTCTAACACTCATCACCAGTGCATAAGCCAGCTTCTCTGTTGGGGTGTATCGCAACTCAGCTTCGTGTAGGACTTGGCTCACGTAGTACACTGGTAGGTGTGTTTTCACCTCTTCTCGGACCAGGAAGGAGCTGATGGCCACCTCCGATGCGGCTAGGTATAGATACAGCTTCTCTCCAGGTATCGGTTTTGACAGGACCTGTGTATCCGCTAGGTATGTTTTGATATCTTCGAAGGCTAGTTGGCATTCACTTGTCCAGACGAAGTGGTTTTTGAGGTGGAGCTTGTTGGCTTTGACCACCTCTTTGTACCTCCGTGTGTTTGCCTTAATTACCTCGAAGAATGGACGATTTCGGTCACCGGACCTGGAGATGAATCTGTTCAGGGCTGCCATGCATCCAGTCAGCCTTTGAATTTTTTGGACGGAATCGGGTATACCCATCTCGATTATGCATTGAACCTGTGTTGGGTTGACCTCAATTCCACGCTGGCTAACTAGGTGCCCCAGGAACTTTCCAGAGTGTACGTCGAAGCTGGTCTTTTTGGGGTTCAACTTCATGTTGTAGTGGCGCTGTATGTCGAAGGTCTGTTTTAGGTGGTCCAGGTGGTCCTCCTTTCTCAAACTCTTGACAACTATATCATCCACGTACACCTCCATGGATTCGCCAATGTGTTGGTCAAACATTTTGTTCACCAATCTTTGGTAGGTGGCTCCGGCGTTGATGAGTCCGAACGGCATCCTTTCCCAGCAATACATGTTCTTGTTGGTGTAGAACGCCGTGTGTTCCTGGTCATCTAGGTGTAGAGCTATCTGGTGATAGCCTGCAAAAGCATCCATGAATGTCATCATCTCATGGCCTGCAGTGCTATCCACCAGCTGGTCGATGTGAGGCAGTGGGAAGTTATCCTTAGGGCATGCTTTGTTCAGGTCCGTGAAGTCAATGCAGAGTCTCCACGTCCCATTGTGTTTCTTCACCAGGACGGGGTTTGCAACCCACTGCGGACACAAAGCTTCCTTGATGAGCTTGTTGTCTAACAACTTCTCCACCTCAACCGTTAGAGCTGCGTACTTGTCTGGCCCATACTTCCTCCGCTTTTGGCGTACGGGTCTCCTCGTCGGATCTATGTTAAGTCTGTGGCAAGCATGTTCCAACGGGATCCCCGTCATGTCTTCATGGGACCAGGCAAACACGTCCAGGTTGGTCATTAAGAACAGCTCCATCCTCGACCGGTACGGTTCAGGTAACTCAGAACCGATGAAAAGTTCTAAGTCCCTTTCCGGGTCCACCGGGAGTGCCATCAATTCTTCCATGGGGTGGCTTTTCTCTTTTGACTTTTCCATCTCGGGTCGCTGATGAACTCGTCCCACTCCTCTTGTGACATCTGCACTGGCTCGTGGCCTATGCGCGGTTCGAGGTCATCGGGTTGGCTTTCAGCTTGGGCGGGCTCATCGGCTGTAAGCACCTCCGGTGGTTTGTCAACTTGGGATGGTGCGGTGACTTGGGGAGTTGGGTCAACGTCCATTGGTGTTGGTTTTTGACCTCCCGCAGGTCCCCCATCTTGGGCTTCATCAACCACCTCCATGGGAGTAGGTTGCTGCTCCTGCGCAGGTACTGACCCCTGCGCAGATCTCAACACTTGGGTTTCATCCAAGCTCTCCATTGGTGTCGGTTGTGTGTCTTGCACAGGTCCAATGCCTTGGTTGATTTCTGACAAATCGCCTACCTCCATCATCTCAGTTTCAATCGAGATGACGTCTAAGATGTTTGGGTTGTCTACAGGAATCTGTACGTCATCTTCGAGGATGTGGACCTGTGTAACAAACTTCTTGACCCGGCCGTCTTTGATTTGGAGCAGACACTCTAGGGCCTTTTTCTGGTCACCTTTTATAGTTCCGGCACCTTTTGGAGTTGAGAATTTTAAACAGTAGTAGTAGGTCGAACACACCACTTTGAATTCATTAATAAATGGGCGGCCAAGGAACCCCTTGTAGGAGGACTGCTGGTCGACAACTAGGAAATCTATGAGCCTAGTCAGTCTCCTTTCGGGATCCTCAGCCGATACAAGTTGGACGCTCAACCTAACACTGCCTAGGGGGACGGTTACAGCTTCTCCGAACCCCACTATCCTAGCATTGCTAGGCTCCAAATACGACTCAAAATCACCTAAGGCATCTAAGGTGGATTTGAAGAGAATATTGGTGAACGCGCCGGTGTCCACAAGTAGCCTGTGAACTCGAACGTTCATGATGTTGGCAGTTATCACCAACGAGTCGTTGTGGGGCATCAGTATCCCCTCCAGGTCTGCTGAGGAAAATGTCAGCTCATCAGTAAGCTGTGAGATGGACCTGGGGCCGGAGCTGCCTTCCTGGACTTGGTTTATGGCCTGGATCTCGGCCTTCCTCTTCCTCTTGGATATGGAGATCCCCCCGTCCTGGAGACCTCCGGCAGCTCCGATTTCCTCCTCGAGAACTAGGAGCTCTCGGGTGGGCTCCAAGTTTTGCTGAGGCTGGGGAGGTGCCCTCCTTCTGTTGTGGGGACCAGGTTGGTCTGCTTCCTCTTCATCATCATCGGAGGTAGCCCTCCTTTCGAACCTTGGCCTCTTAGCTGGGGCCTTCTTCATGAACTCGGCCAACTTCCCATCCTCGTAAAATTTCCAGAGTTGCTTGAGGAGGTCTCGACATTCGCTGGTGAAGTGGCCGATGGCCTGATGATAGGCACAAAATTTGTTGGGGTTGAGCTTCGTGCGGTCCTGGTGGATCCGCCTCGGCTCCTCCAGCATGGCCTTGCCTTTGACGGCAGTGAAGACGTGGTCGACGGAGACAGTGAGGACCTGGTTGAGCTTTTCTTTGAGCTCGTCTCCCTCGCCAAAGGCTTTTAAGTTCCGGGGAGCTTTGTAGGTGCCCCCGGACTTCTTCCCGTAGGGCTTCCTTTCTTCGTGGGCACCAACTTCTTTCAGTAGTGCCTCCTGCATAGCCACGAACACCCCCGCCTTGTGACGGAATTCGCTGTAAGTGTTGGGACATGCGAGGTGCATCTCCTTCCAGAGGTCGGTGCCCCTCCTGAGCCCGGCCATCGCTGCGACGACCTTGGTGTCCTCACTTACCGGCTCGCCTTCAAGCAGGATTTTGTCGAACCTTTCCAGGTACTGCTGGTCGGTCTCGCTCTCGCCTTGATGGATGTTGGCGAGTCGGTACTTCTGGGTAAGGTAGGATCCGAACCCAGAAAAGTGGGCCAGGAACTCCCGCGAGAGTTGGCCAAATGAGCAGATTGACCCCGGGGCGAGTGAAGAGAACCAGTGATGAGCTCGATCCCCTAGGGTCAGCGGGAAGTTCCGGCACTGGGTGGAGTCGGTGGCGCCAACTGAAATCATGAAGTCCGCGTACTTGGCCAGGTGGACTTTCGAGTCAGATTTGCCCTCGTCCACGGACATCACCGGGAACTGGATCTTCTTCTGTTCCGGCGCGCGGAGGATGGCAGGTGCCAATGGAGATGTGGGGAGGGTCGTGGCGTCAGGTCCGCCAGACTTGGCTGCTACTTGTGCTTGTAGCATTTCAACGGCCTTTTTCAGTGAGGTCAGCTAGTCATACCGGGTCACCTCCGGCGGAGGCTGCTCAAAGGTCGTGCATCTCGCGGACGCACGCCCTCGAGGTGCCTCACTCTGGGGTGACCTCTCAGTGATGGGCTGGAATTGACGTCCGCCATGGGGGCCTAGCCGGTCAGTGGCGGGCCTTCTCAGCCTTTCGTGGGCGGACCTGCGTGGCTGCTGGTCGGAGTCCCCGTGGGACGCAGCTGGGGCTGCCGTCCGCTCATTTTCCTCGTATCTCGGGCCCAAGCGGCCTTGGAGGACTTCCCTCCTCTGTGACTGGTGGTTGCCAGATGCCCCGGTGTAGGCCGACTCCCTTCCGGCGTAAGGAGCGGGATCCTCCTCCACCATCTTGGCCTTGCCGGTCCTCTCCCTGCGCTAGCGAGCTTGTGCCGAGCTCGCCTCTTGCTCGGTGGGGAGGGCGCTGTAATCCCCCCTGGTCTGGGTGCCCTGGGTAGGCCTGGTCTGCTCCCGGGCCTCGGCAGCTGGAGCTCTCCTGGGCACCAGGGCGAGCTCGTCCTGCTGCCTCTGCTGTAACCTCTGTAAGGTCGCGATGGTGCGTTGGAGCTCGTCGGGGTTGCTGGCCAGGTCCCTCAGGGCGGGGGCCAAGTCTTCTTGGGTCACTGCAACTCGCGGAGGTCGCGGAGCTGCGGTGCTCTTCTGGGGAGGTGGTTGTGAGGTCTCCACTACCTGGCGTGAGGTCTCCACCTCGGCCTGGTTCTGGTCACCTCCTTTGGACCTTCCCGCTGCAGCGGAGACCTGTCCTTTGGCGGCTCGAGTGTTAGCCATTTTTGGGTTTCGGAGGGGGTAGCTCGCTGTAGGTCGCCGAGGTGGAGAGAGATCGTCGGGATGGAGGTCGTCCAGCTTGGGTGGAGCTGCGTAAGTTTCCGTCTAGCCTCGCGTTTGATGAATTATCCGGGGTCTGGTTTATTCGTATACACGCTTGCATTTGAAAACTTTTTTCGGACAAAATTTGTAAATCCGAAAATCTGGACTTTTACCCGGAAACCTGGGTTTTTGTTTGAAAGAATGCATATGTATGTGTATCTTCAAGTGTTCTTGAGTTTTATCAAGAACACCTTCAAATCTTCGAATCTTCAAACAAACCCTAACTTTTTGTTCTTAAAATTTTGAATTTTCAGATTTGAGAGAACCCTCCTTCTAGCGCCAAATTGTTGATAGAATTTCTTAATCGTGTTCGTTTATATGGCTTTATAACGGATTAATTCTACCAAACAATAATCTTATGATTTGTATTCTTGGATATAATATGAAGGGGGAGAGTAGAGAGTTTAGAGAGAGAAATATTGTAATAGGTGTTGTATTGATTATGAGAGAGAATCCCCCGAATAGTACAAGAGAGGTCTTATATATAGGTGTACCAGTGTGAGACGGCACCTTACGAGCCTATACGGCTTCCGGTGTTGACGAGGGTCCGTAACCCTCGTCCTGGTCCCTTACACTGCTCCCTACGTTGTGCCTCATCCTACTATAATGCCTTAGACTAGGTGGGCCTCATTAAAAATCTCGCCGTAAACCACCCTTGTGGATAAACCAGACGGAGGGAAAAAGAGCGCACCATCGGGGTCCTATTGACTAACAAGCGAGCTCATGGGCGAGCTCGGAGGTGGGCTTCAGCGGTTTTGGTGAGCTCTGGGGCGAGCTCCAATGCCTTGCGTGGCTTACGAGCGTTGTGCGAGGATGGACCTCGGCGAGGTCTTCATGGGGATATGGGGCGAGCTCGGGGCGAGCTCCAGAATAACAGTGGCGAGCTCTTTTGGGCTAGCTACGCGGGTAAACTGTCCCTATGCGGATGAGCTCTGCACTTCCGCGGATCTGGGTGAGTCCTGACGATCTGTCAAACCTTCGTAATTATCTACATGCTAATAGTGTTAGTTCTCCAGATCAACAATGAAGATCCATATCAGTAACGATTTTCTTGTAACCAGCTAACAACAAAAATTGTCGACCTTCATCTTTGAAAGAAACAATTAAACAAATTTTTTTCTTTCATTTTTAACTTCAACATCATGATAAAATCCATAGTATTTCTAGATATATGCCTTCCAAAATCTAGCAGGTATAGACTGCGATTTTTTTAAATAGCTAAATAAATAAAAATATAAATTTTCTATTACTATAATTAATATAAATATCTTGAAAAGTTATTTTAGATTCTAACTTCCAAATCTTGTTTTGTTTATGTCGGACGCAGTAAGAGTTCATACAAACTTCGGTATCTCATTGTTAGACGTACTTGCAACATTCTTCATTACACAAATAAAACATTACACTTACAAAAAAAATATTATGTAAAAAATATAAAATAAATATTTATAACAATTAAATATATATAATATGTCTCAATAACCATGATATTTTAACATAATAATTTTAAAGTGAAATAATAGTTATCTTAATAATTCAAATATGAAACTTGAAATTAAATAATATAAATTTATATTACACAAAAAAATACTAAATTTCCTTAACAACCTCAGAAGCGGATGATAAAAAGTGCAAAGACAGTACTTCAGATCCTTAAAAAATTATAATCATAACAATTTAATTATTACAGTAATAATAAGGTAAATTATTTCTTTTATCACAAATAAATATGAAATATAAACTTTAAGATCCAAGAAAAAATATACCATGAAACTAACTCTAGGAGACCGCCTAATCTTTGGAGTTCCATTAGGACCAATGACTACTAATGGAATTTCATTGTCAATGATCTTCTGAAGAGAGTTTTGAAACATTAAATACTTAATCTTCGAACTTTTACTCCAACCTAAGTATTTTTCGGCAATCCTTTACAGAAAAACAATGTAGATTAGAAAAATTCAAATGATTCTCATCTCCATCCTCATCGCTGGAATAATATTCCTAAGAGGATAATTTGCAAAAAGTAATCTTTCATTTTTAGGGTTAGCCTACAAAATAGTTTAAGTAACCGTTACTAAAAAATATCTAAAAACAATACACAAACACTCGAATACAGAATCAAAGATAACTTGTCATAACATAAATTACTCCTTAATCACAATATTAATATAAAAATTAAAATAACCAAAATCAAATTACAAAGTCGATTTACCATAATTCTCATCCGCAATAGACGAACCAAATTCACATTTGAAATTCATATAAATATTTAGGAAAAATATTTCAATCCCGTCAAACAATAAAGTTAAATATTTAACTGCACACAGGTTCTCCAATGCACAAAATCATCTTTTTCTAACATTAAAATTCAAACAATAGACTCGAGAAGTGTGAAAATATATATGTTGCTTTCTACTCGAGTCCTAATAAAGAACTGCTCCGACAATGTATGTTCAAATAATGTCACATCAGATTTGGAATGATCTTAAATATAAATTAATAAATTAAAACTGTCTAACAATAAAATAAAAAGATTAATAAAATTGAACGGTTAGTGGACCAAAAGAAAATAGATATACGTACAATGTGATCAGAAAATTGAACAACAAACTCCGGAATAATGCTATGAAACATTTCTAAGCATGAAATATTTTTAAAAATATAATTTTAATACACAAAAGATTAAAATAAAAATATCTTAAAAAATAAAGAATATGAATTAATAAAATTAAAATATATTAAAAAATATTACCCAAAATGTTAACTGGAAAGTTGAGCAAACGTTCACAAAAAATCTCATTAATACAACCATCAAAACCATTGAACAATACAAAAGAGAATTCAACATCTTTCTCTTCCTCCAAAAAGGCCAGTTCTTCAGATTTTACATCAAAATAATTTTTAAAATGAACACCAAAATTTTAAAACCATGATACTTCATTAAATATGAACTCAACTTCATGTTTATAAGCGGACAAATCACACATTGAATGGTGAATGAAATTCACTTTCTAGTTGGGAATTGTGATATATATTGGTAAAATGTTTGCGAAAATGCAGCGGTAACAATTTAATAGATTTTAAAAATAAATAATGAAAAAAAAGTGAACGCAAAATGAAAAAGTAGTTAAAAAAGAATGAAGAAAGTTAGTAAATAAAAAGAAAAGTAAATAAAAGCTCAGAATATTCTCAAGCTTCTTAGACTCCTTGAATTTCAAATAAAATTGGAACTTTAACAGCATGTGGATATTTGCAATATATTTATGAAGATCTTCCTTTGTAACTAACACGACATATCCTTAAAAATAAAATAAAATAAAATAAATTAGAGACAAAAAACATAAAGATAAATAAAAAGAATTACAAATGTAAAATATACGTCTATCTTTTGGCCGATACAGACTTTCCATTCCTAATACAAAAATTATTCAGAGAAGATCTACCCATAAATAAACAAAAAATATTTTAGAATTAATCATCTCTATCTTATATTCAATCAAATTAATCCAAACTCTTGATCACAAAGTAAACACACCCTTACCTGATTAGTTGATTAGAGAATTAATCAACTGCGATATATATTATGCTTGGAAGAAAATTTGTGCAAACTTGTTAATCTTGTGGTCTATACTCTATAGAAAGATATAATATATAAAAAAATTACATCACTAATATAATGAAATATATATTTGAATTTCATACAAATATTTAAACATAAGATAAATTATGATTGAATGAAATGAAAGTGAGAACTTTGAATGATATAAAAATGATCATCTTCATAATTGATATTGACTTGAAATGTAATTTTGTTTAAATTTATTTTAAATTAATTATGTAGTGTTGAAATTTTATTTAATAATATATTTATTATCAATTATTGTTATTATGTATATTATTAAACGTTTAATAATAATGATTTTTGATGGAAGAGTTTTTTTTTATGAATAGATAATTGTAATATTATTAATTATATTTTATTAGTTACAATACAAATATATATTTTAAATAAGAGTGCAATTTTAATTTTAAAATAAGAATAATAAAATTATTATATTATTAAATAAAAAATGATTCCTCAAATAATAAAATAAATAAAATTATAATATTTGGAAGAAATGACTACTCTTTATTTTTGGGAATCATCATTCTCTACGAAACCATAATCCAAATTAACTTTTTTTAGCAAACATATGATTAGAATAAATTCATAAATACTAACTTCATTCGTATGTTATTGCATTATACCAATCGGTCCCATAATTTTTTTATGTTGACGCCACATATAGTTACTCTATAGAAAGATATAACATATAAAAAAAATTACATCTATAATATAATAAGATATATATTTGAATTTCATACAAATATTTACACTGAATGATTGTGGTAATGCAATTCAAACTAAAATAAAATTTTCTCAATCCATCATTTAAAAAAATAAAAAACATAATGTCAAAAGTGGATAGAACACTTAATCGGGTAGATCACTCTAAAAAAATATCAATCTGTAACAATGTACTTATACATGTATATCATCTTGAGATTGCTTATAAACTCCTGAAGCAGTTTTAATGAAAAAGGTACAATATTCATATCATCATTGACCTTCTAAAAAATTCAAAAATACTTTAATAAAACAAATTTTCCAGCAAAAAAAAAAAAATTTAAAGCAATTATATAGTTGGAAATGGAAGCTAATTGTGTATATATATATATTACTTAAATAAAGAAAATGCATTACCTACGAACCTACTTTAAGTGTAATGTATGCAAAATTGTAGCATCAATTAAATATCTTATTCATTAATTAATTAATCTAAACATAATGTCTCCCTAAATTATGTTAAATATTAATGTCATAAAAAATATTACAAAAATAAAACAATTATGAAAATAAATAATTGAAGCTAATTGTTTATATATATGAATATATATATTACATAAATAAAGAAACGCATCACCTACGAACATACTTTAAATATAATGCAGAAAATGTAATGTATGCAAAATTATAGTCTCAATTAAATATCTTATTCATTAGTCAATTAATCAAAACATAACGTCTCCCTAAATGACACAGAATATTAATACTATAAATATTATTCTAAAATCAATTAATTAAAATGATCCAATGGATATAAATCGCAAGAGAAAAAATGGTCATCCATATAGAAATAAGTATAAATAGTTCTGTTATTTAAATATTTAGTAAATATTTAAATATTTAATTTGACTTACTATATGTCATCATCATCCATAATTGAAGATATTTAATTAAGCTTATTTTAAAAAAACAATTCATTGATATTATTGAGTAATACATTGACTTTTAGAATCAGGAATTTGTAATTAGAAACAATTATTTATTGAAATAATTGTGTATATATATGTGTGTATATATATATTACTTAAATAAAGAAAATGCATTACTTACGAACCTATTTTAAGTGTAATGTATGCAAAATTGTAGCATCAATTAAATATCTTATTCATTAATCAATTAATCAAAACATAACGTCTCCCTAAATGATGTTAAATATTAATGTCATAAAAAATATTACAAAAATAAAATAATTATGTAAATAAATAATTGAAGCTAATTGTTTATATATATATATATATATATATGTATATATATTACTTAAATAAAGAAAACGCATCAGCTACGAACCTACTTTAAATATAATGCAGAAAATGTAATGTATGCAAAATTATAGCCTCAATTAAATATCTTATTCATTAGTAAATTAATCAAAACATAATGTCTCCCTAAATGACGCTGAATATTAATGCTATAAATATTATTCCAAAATCAATTAATTAAAACGATCCAATGGATATAAATCACAAGAGAAAAAATGATCATCCATATAGAAATAAGTATACAAATAGTTCTGTTATTTAAATATTTAGTAAATATTTAAATATTTAATTAAACTTACTATATGTCATCATCATCCATAATGGAAGATATTTAGTTAAGCTTATTTAAAAAAAAAACAATTCATTGATATTATTGAGTAATACACTGATTTTTAGAATCAGGAATTTGTAATTAGAAATAATTATTGATTGAAATAATTGTGTATATATAAGTGTGTATATATATATATATATTACTTAAATAAAGAAAATACATTACCTACAAACCTACTTTAAGTGTAAGGTATGAAAAATTGTAGCATCAATTAAATATCTTATTCATTAATCAATTAATCAAAACATAACGTCTCCCTAAGTGATGTTAAATATTAATGCCATAAAAATATTACAAAAATAAAAAAATTATGTAAATAAATAATTGAAGTTAATTATTTATATATATATATATGTATATATTACTTAAATAAAGAAAACGCATAAGCTACAAACCTACTTTAAATATAATGCAAAAAATGTAATGTATGAAAAATTATAGCCTCAATTAAATATCTTATTGATTAGTCAATTAATCAAAACATAATGTCTCCCTAAATGATGCTGAATATTAATGCTATAAATATTATTCCAAAATCAATTAATTAAAAGATCCAATGGATATAAATCGCAAGAGAAAAAATGATTATCCATATAGAAATAAGTATACAAATAGTTCTATTATTTAAATATTTAATAAATATTTAAATATTTAATTAGATTTACTATATATCATCATCATCCATAATTGAAGATATTTAATTGGATTTATATATAATTAGAAATAATTATTGATTGAAATAAGAATATGACTTTTAGAATAATTATTTCAATTATGTATTACTATAATTAAATTAACAAAACAATTAGCTAATCAATAAATAAATTTATTGTGATACAAATTTCATATTATAAATACTGATTTTGTGCACTTATAACGGTGATTTCAAATAAGTATAAAATTTGTAATTAATGCAATTGATGCATAAAGATTAGCAATAAGTCTTGATTTAAAAAAAAACAATAATAATAGTTTTAGGTGTTTTTTTAATTATTTTTTTATGACAATTGTAACAAAAATTGACTATGAACATGATTAAATGATATTAATATAAAAAAAAGTAATAATAATAGTTGTACATGAAAAATCATTACATCCAAGTGCAATTTTTCATCATCCAAAATATAAAAAAAATAAAAATTGTTTGGTCAATGAATTTTCATTTTTAAAGAGAGAATTGCAGAGACGAAATCCGGTTAGTATATGAGATATCATTGTCTGTCAACATGTCTTCTCCTTATTTGGCGACGCCCTCCTATGAACTGCAACAATTGTAGTGAAGTGAGAATCACAGAGATAAAATTCGAGTAGTATATGAGACATAATTGTCTATCAACATGTCTTGTCCTTATTTGGGGACATCCTTCTGTGATGATATGATGTGTATGAGAGGTAAAATTTTTTTTTTTGCTAGGATAAAATCTGATCAATTTACGTATACAAACACAAAATTAGTCATATTCATTGACCGAAGTAAATCGTAAAAATTAAAGAGATTAGGAGAGAACTTTTGATTTTCTTATTCTTTGATAAAAAAAATTCAACTGTCAAATTATAGAAAAAGGGGTCTAAAGTAATTTGGAAACTCTTAGGAGTACTAATTAAAACTTCTAAAATAAAGAGGCAAGACAGAGTACTCAAGCATTATCTCATTTACAATGAAGATGAATTTGATTCATTCAACTTTGCAAGCATGGCGTGCTGAATGATGAAATCTTGTATCAGTTGGGTCATATTGTGCAAAGAAAAGAAAAATGTTTGTGTGAGGTAAATTGATAATTGAGATAGGTTATTTATAGATGGAAAGATTGTAACAGATTCGTTAATTAAGACATACCATATAAAAGAAACAGATAATTGGACGGTTGAGATAAAATTTTAAAAAACAATCTACGGCCCAAACGAAATGGCGCCAAAACTATAAAAGGTAAAATAGCTCCTATTATATAAATCATAGAACATGTGACTAAAATTACTTAAACTTGAGTTAAAGGAGTACCGGTATATTACACATTTTTTTTAATAAGGGTATTACACATACTTATCATTATAGTAATGTATACTTATTGTTGATGTTTATACAATATTATGATTTATGTTTTTCAATATTTCTGGTAACATTAAAATTTGTTCTTTTTGTTAACGTAATCTATAATTACTTGATATTGTCCTTACTGGAATATCAAGATTCGACCCACCCTTATAAACCTATTTATAGGGTGGAAGGATGAAGACTTTTCTTTTTTGGCGCGATACGTGGCACGCCGTTGATGTCGTATTAATGAACTAACCAAATTTAGCTTGATTGATTTCCGTCTTCTTTTTTATTTATACGAAATATATATTGTTGATAGAATTTACTAATCGTGTTTGTTATGTGGCTTGTTATAACATGTTAATTCTACCAAACAATAATCTTGGATTTGTTCTTGGGAGGGAGAGATAGAGAGAGAATGGAGAGTTTAGAGAGAGAAAGTTGATGTGTATTATGATTGGGATTGTATGAATCCGTAATAGTTACAAGAGAGGTCTTATTTATAGGTGTGCGAGTGTGAGACGACACCTTACGAGCCTATTTGGCTTCGGGTGTTGACGAGGGTTCCTTACCCTCGTTTTGGTTCCCCTTTCAATGTCTCTTTCTACTACATGCACATGTCCTATCTATACACCCGTTGGTTGGGTTCTCGGGCTTGGCGAGCTACCCGGCGAGCTCCCTTGCCTTGTGGCATTTCTGGTGGCTATGCTGTCAGCGGATCTCGGCGAGCTCCTGGGCCTTGTGCTATCTTGGGCATTATGGGGTTGGGCTCCGGCTCAGCCCTCGTGCTTGCGGGCGAGCTACCCCTTTGTGGGCGAGCTCCCTCGCGAGCTCTCCTCACTTTGTCCGATTGGTAAGCCGATCCCAGGCTCTCGAGGCCTGAGCGAGCTACTATCCACCTCGCCGAGCTTCGGCGACCTGCGGGTCCTTTGTAATTATTTCAATGCCTGTTGTATTAGTTCACCCTATCAACATTTGCCCCCCAGCTAGCACTCATCATGACTCGCCTAATGTGCGGGCGAGCTGGATTATCCTTGTGGACATGGGCTCGAGTCTCGAGCGAACTATGTTTGGATAGGTGCTGATCTATCGGGCGAGCTCCCTTATGGCGGTTGGCAAACCGACATGGTGCGAGAATCCAAGCATCGTGAACGCCTTTTTAGGCGTGGCTTCCCGCGCCCATCATGGTAACTTTTCAAATTCTTTGCAAAATAGTCCCTGCATTCTCTGAATATCACACCTCGCCCCGACGCTTATAAATAGAGGGAGGTGAGTTCATCTCTCACTTTTCCACTTCCGAGTTTTCAGAGTAACCTCCGGCGAATGGCATCCTCGCTCCCAACGAAGTTTCCGGCGTTCCCTAAGGTAGAAAACCCATTTCTTTTTCTTTTTTCCTTTTTTGTTTTCGATTCCTTCGAGCTTTTTGGAAATTTTGGACATTTCCAGAGGCTCTCAAATTTTTTCGACTACCCCATTACTGTAACTCCGGTGATGAAACCTCGGGCGACTTCTTGGACATTTTCGAACTCCATTGAGACTATGTCGACTCACAAATCAAGCGGGACCCCCTCCAATCGTAACCCTGAGAAACAACCCATGGTTGAGGACGAAACTATCCCCCACATAGAGATTGGTTCAAGTTCCGAAGCGACCTCGGTAGCTCGCCCAGATTCTGGCGAGCTACTTGGAGAGGTCCGTTCTGCTTCGGAGGAAGTGGCCTCCCGCGCCGTGGTTCGCGAGGTATGGGAGGAAGGCGAGGAGGTCGCCTACGAGGAAAGGGTTACCAGCGGTAACGAAGGGCCCGTCGAGGCTGGCGAGGAGGTCGCCGTGGTCGACGAGGAGGTCACCGACGTAGGCGAGGAGGTCACCGACGTAGGCGAGGTGGACGCCGACCTGGAGGAGGTCACAGTTGAGTGGTTCTGCTTCGTCGGTTTTCTGGAGCCCCAACTGGTCGAACGCCAGGTCCCCGACGAGGTTGTCCATCCTTTTGACTGGGATGAGTATGTCGCCCAGCACGCGGCGAGCTTTGAACTTCCCGGGCGGGAATATCGGGATGCGGCGAACAAATCCGATTACAAAGCAAGTGAGGTGGTCAGCATCATACACGAGTACCAGCTCCCTCATCTTTGTGAGAAATATCAGATCCCGCTCGACATCTTCCTATACGCCCCGAGGAAGGATGAGCGAGCTGATGCACCTCCGACAGAGTTGACGACCATCAACGTGCACACCCTTGAGGTCGGGCTGACTTTGCCCCTGCATCCGATTATTGGCCGGTTCCTGCTCGATAACAACCTTGCCATCACCCAGCTCACTCCCAACGCTTGGAGTAATCTACTGGTGGCGCTGACGGTCTTCGGGTTGGAGGGGTATGAGAATCGGTTAACTACCGCCGAGATCAGCGAACTCATCGCCGTAACTCGGCAGGTGAACAATGGCCTGAGTATTACTACCTCCGAGCTTGCCCGGGAGAGAAATTCCTGGGGATCCTCCCGAATAAGGTCCGTGATTAGAAGAATTTGTTTTTCTTTACGGGCGGAGACTGGCGAGCTTCGACAAGCTACTCCGGGTGAGGAGAACGAATTCTAACCCCCGACGAATATGGGGAGGCTAGCAGTAGGTCGCCTACTTGGTGTGTGTGGGTTGAATTAGATTTACTAATCTAATTCTTGCCTTTTTGCAGGTTTGAAGTACCACATCTCGAGCCGTGGGAAGCCCGAGACGTCTCTTGAGTTTGACGTGGTGCGAGCCGTCTGCTATCTGAGGAGTCTAGAAGATCGAGATATTGCCCACCTGACTCAGCACCATTGTCTGAGGCTCACCGGGCTCCTCACCTTGCCTCACCACCTCACGATCCAAGGTCCTGATCTTCCATGTTAACAACTCTTCTGAGCTCACCCACCTGGGGGGGGTAGCTTGCCCAGCATACTAACGAACCCTTGTTGTTTTTGCAGACGGTAGCAGGGTCGCCTTCCCGACGGTCGAAATCCCAGACGCATATCAGGAGGTAGCTCGCAGATTTGCCATGGGCCCACCTAGCCCAACAGGCTCACCCCGCCCTCACTGCTCGCACTGGATGCGAGTAAGAAAGCAGAGCTCGCCCGAAAGCAGAGCGAGGAAGGGGGGTTGGGGACCCAGAAAGAACAGGCCAAAGTCCCCCCGAAATCAAAGACTGCGGAGGTAGCCCGGACCAGCCGAGGTAGGGGGCGAACTGGGGCCACCCCCGAGCGGGGCCGTGGGAAGAGGGGTCTTCACAAGGGCGACGGGTCCCGAGTGGGCGACGAGGACCCCCAAGGTCGCAAGAGGACCAAATATGCTGGTTTGTGCGATGAGGATTCTGACCAGGCCGAGCGAGCTTCGGCGAGGTCCGAGCAAGGTGGATCTGCCCAGTCCACTGCTCCACTGGCGGCTACACCTATTCGGAGCTCGCTCCCCTCTCCGTCTCCATTCGGGGTGCGGGCCATTGACGATACGCTCTTGGGTTGGGACCCCGAGCGAGTTCAGTAAGTAGCTCGCCCTCCTAGTCTTTATCATTATTGTTTTCGTTTTTCTAACTCTCTACTGTTTTGATCGCGCAGCTATGCTCCCATTGCTTACCCGAACCGCCATGAGGCTCTGCATGCTTTTAAGCGATCTCGCTCGTTGACATCGATGAGCAGCCTTCAACCGGGCTTAGTCTGGAATACTATGAGCGAGATGCCGAGGCATTGGTCTGCTTCTCAGGTGGCCACCATCAGCGGCCAAAACCTGACCGAGAATCTCCTCCTCTCAGCCCATTATGCAAGTGGGTTACTGCTTGCCAATCAAAAGGCTTTGGAGCAGGCTGCCGAGCTGGAAACAGGACGCCAAGAAAAGAACAAAAGGGCGCTCGCCTTGGCGGACTCCGTCGACAAGGCCAAGAAGCAAGTGAAGCTCGCCGAGGAGAAGGCCGCCGCATCCTTGGCTGCCAAGCAGAGTGCCCTGAAACAGCTCGAGGACCTCTAGCGTAAGCTCACCGGGCTGGAACAAGAAGCTGAGGCCAAGGAGGACTAGCTTGCCTAGAAGCTCGCCAAAGAGGTCGGCGAGCACGAGGTGACCAAGAGGGACCTGGCACTGCAGCGGGGCCTAGTCAGGAGCGCGGACGAGGAGTGCTCAAAGTTGAAGGATGAGCTCTCGGCCAAGGTAAACGAGGTCGCCTAGCTTCGTCACAATGCTTCCACCTCGGCGGACCTGGTCGCCGTGAGGGCTGAGGCCTCGGATAAGGGTTTTGTGCAGTGCTATGCCGAGGTCCTACGGGCTCTCTGGTGGGCGCGAGCTCACAATGACGATGAGGTCAAAGCGGTAGTGGGCGAGTTCAAGGAATGCTTGGACAGAGTCCCCTTCCCCGACGGCTCCGAGCTGGACATTGGCGACCTCCTAGAGCTCGGGATTCCTCTGGATTTCATTCCGGCACGGTTCAAGATTACCAATACTATCCCGGTGCCGGAACTGAATGTTGGCAAAATGGAGGCCGCCAACGAGGAGGAGCAGACCCCACTCACCGTTGCACAGCTCCAAGAGGCCTGCGGGGATGCTATGCTGAATCTTGGCGAGTTCGACGCCAGCGGGCTTACCGGCAACATCACCTCTGAAGTCGAGCTCGCCCTCCCAGCCGACCAGGTCGCCCCCAGCTCCGCAGAGGTGCCTTCTGATGCCCCCGCAGCTCTAGAGACTTAGGGAGCTTTTCAGTTATTTTTTGTTTTCCAAGTTATAGTAGCTCGCCGGGCTCCATAGCTCGCCCAGAAGGAGCTCATTTTTATAGTTTTTGATTCTTGTTCAAGTAGTTATAGCTCGTCAGGTATGTGCAGCTCGCCTAGAAGGAGTTTTTTGCAATTCACAGATGGCTAGCTGGTCGGCCTTTGTGGCCAGCAACACTACTCATACTTAGGATTTTTTCAAGTATTTTTGACTTGAAAATTTCTTAAGTACCTTTTGAATAGAAATCGAGCATTTTTTGTCTAACTCTTCTTACTTACGTTTTTGCGCTTCATGTTATAATTTTACTTGGCTCGTTTGTATATTTTTCGAGTACTCAATTGTTCGTCTTACTCTACTTTGAGAAGCGAATCGTTCATTTTACGTCACTTGGGACTACGAATTGTACCTCTATTTTAATAGTACGTATTCTTCGTGTTACGCTACTTAGGGCCGCAAATCGCTCGTCTTAAACCACTTGGGGTAGCGAGTTGTACTTTATTTAATTCACGTTGGGCGATTGGGTTTCATGAACCTTGCCTTAGACGTTTTGTCGTCTTTTTTCGCGAATTTTTCTAACTTATGGCAGTGGGTGCTTAGTGATCCTTTAAGAAGGACACCTTCGCTACCCTTGGGCGCTTTGGCCTTTGCCTTCTAAGCTTTTAGATGATAACGTTTGGGACCTTAGTCCTTGCGCATTTACGTAGCTTCGAGCACCCAGTGGATTACGGGCTTTCGGACAGTGGGCGAGCTGCATCAGGCGAGCTCCTCCAAACACTGGGCGACCTGCAGTAGCTCGCCTAGTTGGCGAGCTACGAAGGTCTGAACACTTTAAGAATTTTTTGGATTTCCGCAGATTTTCCCAACTTTTCATAGACACTGGTTGCTATCAATACTTTTGATGCTAACCTTTGGCTAGTCTATTACAAAATCTTAGCTTATTGATAAAACTTTTTCAAGTGTGCCGCACTCCAGGTATATGACGAGGCGTTACCTTCTGCGTCTTCGAGGTCATAAGTACCGTTTGGCCAGGCTGTGGTAACTCGGAACGGTCCTTCCCAGTTTGACCCGAACACACCAGGTGGGGCCATCAGTTTCTTTTTTAGCACTAGGTCTCCAACCTTGAACTTTCGGTCTCGGACCTGGGAATTATAGTACTTCTGTGCTCTACGCTTGTAGGTGGCATTCTTCATTTCTGACGAAGCTCTGGTTTCTTCGACCAGATCTTTCTCTACTGCCAGTGCTTCGTCATTCTTTTCCTCGTCATATCCTACCACCTTCCAAGTCTTGTTCTGGACTTCGACCGGGACTACGGCTTCAGTCCCGAAGGCTAGGGCAAATGGGGTCTCTCCGGTGCTGGCCCGGTATGATGTTCTGTAAGACCATAGGACCTCCGGGAGTTCGTCTGCCCAGCTACCTTTCTTATCTTCGAGGTGGAGCTTCAGTATGTGTTTCAGAATTTTGTTCACCGCCTCGACCTGGATGTTTGACTGTGGATGGTAAGGAGTTGAGTAGTGCTTCTTGATGTTCCATGAACTGCAGAAGTCTCTCAACTTTTGACCGTCGAACTGCCTTCCGTTATCTGTGATGATCGACTGCGGAAGTCCAAACCGGCAGATCAGGTTCTTCCATATGAAGCCGATCATCCTCTCTTGCGTTATTGTTGTGAGAGCTTCGGCCTTGGCCTACTTAGTGTAGTAGTCTACTGCTACAACAGCAAACTTTACACCACCTCTACCAGGTAGAAATGGGCCGATCAAGTCGATACCCCATTTTGCGAAAGGCCATGGGCTGAAGACCGACTTCAGCTGGTTGGCTGGGGAGTGGATATTGGGTGCGAAAAGTTGACACTTTCGGCACCTTCGTGCGAAGCTGATGGCATCTTTGCGAAGAGTAGGCCAATAGTACCCCTGCCTGATCGTCTTGTATGCCAACGCTTGCCCCCAGCGTGACTCCCACAAATTCCTTCGTAGATTTCTTCTAACACCTCGGACCCCTGTTTCTTAGTTAGGCATTTGAGTAGGGGTAAATAGAATCCACGTTTGTAGAGTTGGTCATCCAGCAGCGTATATCTGGCAGCTTGCTTCACTATTCGACTAGCTTCCCAAGTATCTTCGGGGGTTGTTCCATCTTTTAAGTATTTTTTTATTGGAGTGCGCCAATCCTCACTGTCTTCATCACCTTCCTGCCCCCACTCGAGGTCTGATTTACTTTGTAATCGAACGTCGAGGGGTCCTTCAGCTTGGTGATTACAACCTCCGTGAACTCGGCTTCGCCGTTACTGGTAGCTAGTCGGGCTAGGGCATCTGCTTGTGTGTTTTCTAGTAGCGGTATCTGATTGATGTAAACATGCGTAAACATTGAGATCATATGCGCGGCTATCTTCTGGTAGGTCATCATCTGCTGGTCCTTTGCCTCGTACTCCCCCCGGACTTGGGATATTATTAGCTGGGAATCTCCAAAAACTTGAAGATTGGTTGCCCCCACAACTAATGATAACCTGAGTCCTGCTATCAAAGCTTCGTACTCCGCTTCGTTGTTGGTTGCTTAGAAGTCAAACCGGATTGCGGAGGTGAAGAGTTGTCTGTCCGGGCTGATTAGGACTACACCGGCGCCTGCTGCTATGCTGGTTGATGATCCGTCTACGTAGAGGTGCCACGGAGCTATGTGCCCCCTCGTCGGATCTTGTGGGAAAGTTACCTCGACGATGAAATCGGTGAGCGCTTGTCCCTTGATCGCTGTTCGGGGTGCGTAGGTTATTCCGTATTGGCTAACTTCTAGTGACCATTTCAGCAGACGTCCGGCGGTGTCCGGCCGTTGTAGTATTTGCCTTAGTGGGAATGTTGTCAGCACCTCTACTGGGTGGTCGAAGAAATAGGGCCTCAATTTTCTAACACTCATCACCAGTGCATAAGCTAGCTTCTCTGTCAGGGTATACCACAACTTAGCTTCGTGCAAGACTTGGCTTACGTAGTACATTGGCAAGTGTGTTTTTGCCTTTTCTCGGACCAGGACGGAGCTAATGGCAACCTCTGACGCAGCAAGGTAGAGGTATAACTTCTCCCCAGGTATTGGCTTCGATAGGACCTGCGTATCTGCCAGGTATGCTTTAATGTCTTCAAAGGCTCGTTGGTATTCGCTTGTCCATACAAAGTGGTTTTTGAGATGGAGCTTATTGGCTTTGGCCGCCTCTTTATACCTTCGTGTGTTTGCTTTGATCTCCTCGAAAAATGGACGGTTTCGATCACCGGACCTGAAGATGAATCTGTTCAAGGCTGCCATGCACCCGGTTAACCTCTAGATTTTCTGCACGGAATCAGGTACGCCCATTTCGATTATGCATTGGACCTGCGTGGGGTTGACCTCGATTCCTCGTTGGCTAACCAGGTGCCCCAGGAACTTTCCTGAATGTACGCCGAAGCTGGTTTTCTTGGGGTTCAGCTTCATGTTGTAGTGGCGTAGTATGTCGAAAGTCTGTTTGAGGTGGTCAAGGTGATCCTCCTTTCTCAAACTTTTAACAACTATGTCGTCCACGTACACCTCCATCGATTCGCCAATGTGTTGGTCGAACATCTTATTCACCAACCTTTGGAAGGTTGCTCCGGCGTTGATGAGTCAGAACGGCATCCTTTCCCAGCAATACATGTTTTTATTGGTGTAGAACGCCGTGTGTTCCTGGTCATCTGGGTGCAACGCTATCTGGTGATAGCCTGCAAAAGCATCCATGAATGTCATCATCTCATGGCCTGAGGTGCTATCTACCAGCTGGTCAATGTGAGGTAGTGGGAAGTTGTCCTTCGGGCATGCTTTGTTCAGGTCCGTGAAGTCGATGCAGAGCCTCCACGTCCCGTTATGTTTCTTCACCAGGACGGGGTTTGCGACCCACTGCGGACACAAAGCTTCTTTTATCAGCTTGTTATCCAGCAACTTCCCCACCTCAACGGTTAGAGCTGCGTATTTGTCTGGTCCATACTTCCTCCATTTTTGGCGTACGGGTCTCCATATCGGATCTATGTTAAGTCGGTTGCAAGCTTGCTCCAACGGGATTCCCGTCATATCTTCATGTGACCAAGCAAACACGTCGAAGTTGGACATCAAGAATAGTTCCATCCTCGACCGGTACAGTTCAGGTAACTCGGAGCCTATGAAGAGTTCCAAGTCCCTTTCTGGGTCCACCGGGAGTGCTGTTAATTCCTCCATGGGAGTGACTTTTCTCTTTTGACTTTTCCACCTCGGGTCGCTGATGAACTCGTCCCACTCCTCTTGTGACATCTGCGCAGGTTCATGACCTATGCGCGGTTCGAGGTCATCGGTTTGACCTTCAACTTGGGTGGGTTCATCAACTGTTAGTACCTCCGGCGGTTTGTCAACTTGGGATGGTTCGATGACCTGGGGAGTTGGGTCAACGTCCATTGGTCCTGGTTCTTGACCTCCCGCAGGTCCCCCATCTCGGGCTTCATCAACCACTTCCATGGGCGCAGGTGGCTGATCCTGCACCGGTCCCAACACTTGGTTGTTTTGGGTTTCCTCTAATCCCTCCATCAGCGCCGGTTGTGTGTCTTGCGCAGGTCCTGAGACTTGTTCAATTTCAGGCAGATCGCCTACCTCCATCATTTCAGTTTTGACCGAGATGATGTCTAGGATGTTTGGCTCGTCTACCGAGATTTGCACGTCTTCCTCAAGGACCTGGACCTGCGTCACCACCTTTTTGACCTGACCTTCTTTGATTTGGAGTAAACACTCTCGGGCCTTTTTCTGGTCACCTTTAATGGTGCTGGCGCCTTTCGGAGTTGGGAATTTTACACAATAGAAGTAGGTCGAACACGCCGCTTTAAATTTATTGAAAAATGGGCGGCCAAGGAACCCGTTGTAGGAGGACTGCTGATCGACAACTAGGAAATCTATGAGCCTAGTCAGTCTCCGCTTCGGGTCCTCGGCCGATACAAGTTGGACGCTCAACCTAATAGTGCCTAGGGGGACGGTTACAGCTTCTCCGAACCCTACTATCCTAGCATTGCTAGGTTCTAGATACGACTCAAAATTACCTAAGGCGTCTAAGGTGGATTTGAAGAGGATGTTGGTGAATGCGCCGGTGTCTACAAGCAGCCTGTGAACTCGGACGTTCATGATGTTGGCGGTTATCGCTAACGAGTCATTATGGGGCGTCAGTACCCCCTCTAGGTCCGCTGAGGAGAATGTCAGCTCGTCAGTGAGCTGCGCGACAGACCTGGGACCGGAGCTGCCTTCCTGGACCTGGTTCACGGCCCGGATTTCGGCCTTCCTATTTCTCTTGGACATGGAGGATCCCCCGTCTTGGAGACCTCCGGCAGCTCCGATTTCCTCCTCGAGGACTAAGAGTTCTCGGGTGGGCTCCATGTTCTGTTGAGGTTGGGGAGGTCCCCTTCACCTATTCTGAGGTCCACGTTGGCCTGCGTCCTCTTCTTCGTTATCGGAGACCTCCCTTCTCTCGAACCTGGGCCTCTTAGCTGGGGCCTTCTTCACGAACTCGGTCAGCTTCCCGTCCTCATAAAATTTCCACAGTTATTTGAGGAGGTCTCGGCATTCGCTGGTGAAGTGGCCGATGGACTGGTGATAGGCGCAGTAATTGTTGGGATTGAGCTTCGCGCGATCTTGGCAAATTCTCCTCGGCTCTTCCAACAAAGCCTTGTCCTTGACTGCCGTGAAGACGTGGTCGATGGAGACAGTGAGGACTTGGTTGAGCTTCTCCTTGAACTCGTCCCCGTCGCCAAAAGCTTTCAGGTTCCGGGGAGCCTTGTATGTGCCCCCGGACTTCTTCCCGTAGGATTTTTTCTCCTCCGGGGCACCAACTTCTTTCAGTAGTGCCTCCTGCATAGCCACGAACACCCCCGCCTTGTGGTGGAATTCGGTGTAAGTGTCCAGACATGCGAGGTGTATCTCCTTCCAGAGGTCGGTGCCCTTTTTGAGCCCGGTCATCACCGCGATGACTTTGGTGTCCTCGCTCACCAGCTCGCCTTCCAGCAGTATTTTGTCGAACCTCTCCAGGTACTGCTGGTCGGTCTCGCTCACGCCTTGGTGGATGTTGGCGAGGCGGTGCTTCTGGGTAAGGTAGGATCCAAACCCGGAGAAGTGGGCCAAGAACTCCTGCGAGAGTTGGCCAAACGAGTGGATTGACCCCGGGGCGAGTGACGAGAACCAGTGGTGAGCTCGGTCCCCGAGGGTCAGCGGGAAGTTTCGGCATTGAGTAGAGTTGGTGGCACCCACTGAAATCATAAAGTCTGCATACTTGGCCAGGTGGACCTTCGGGTCAGATTCGCCCTCGTATGCAGACATCACCGGGAATTGAATTTTCTTCTGGACCGGTGCGCGGAGGATGGCAGGTGCCAATGGAGATGCGGGGAGAGTGGTGGCGTCAGGTCCGCGATACTTGGCTGCTACTTGTGCTTGTAGCATTTTGACTGCCTTTTTCAGTGAGGCCAGCTCGTCATTTTGGGTCACCTCCGGCGGGGGTTGCTCAAATGTTGTGCGTCTCGTGGACGCACGCCCCCGAGACGCCTCACTCTGGGGTGACCTCTCTGTGACGGGCTGGAATTGACGTCCGCCATGGGGGCCCAACCTGTCGGTCGCGGGCCTTCTCAATCGGTCGTGGGCGAACCTGTGCGGCCGTAGGTCTGAATCTCCCCCGTGGGATGTGACCGGGGCGACTGTTCGTTCGTTCTCTCCGCACCTGGGCCCCAGTCTGCCCTGGAGGACCTCCCCCCTCAGAGATTGGTGGGTGCCGGATGCCTCGGTGTAGGCCGAAGCTCGCCCAGTGTGTGGGGCAGGCTCCTCCTCCACCATCTTGGCCTTACCGGCCCGTTCGCGGTATTGGCGAGCTTGGGTCGAGCTCGCCTCCTGCTCGGAGGCTGCTGTACTCCCCCCGGGTCTGGGTACCCTGAGTGGGCATTGTCTGCTCCCGGGCCTCGGCGGCTGGAGCTCGCCTAGGCACTAGGGCGAGCTCGTCGTGCTGCCTCTGCTGCAACCTCTGCAAGGTTGCAATGGTGTGTTGGAGCTCATCGGGATTTTTGGCCAGGTCCCTCAGGGCGGGGCTCAAATCCTCCTGAGTTACCATAACCCACGGAGGTCGCAGGGCTGTGTTTTTCGGGGGAGCTCGGCGCGAGGTCTCCACCTCGGCCTGGTCCTGGTCGCCCCCCTTTGACCTTTCGACAGCTGCCGAGGTCTGTCCATTAGCCATTTTATGTTTTTGGAGGGGGAAGCTCACCGTAGGTCGCCGAGGTTGCTGAGGTAGATCGCCGAGCTCGCCGAGGTCGTGGTCTTCCGCCAGGGTGGACTTGTCCGAGTTTTCGTTTAGCCCCGCGTGCAACGAATTATCTGAAATCCGGTTTATTCGTGTACACGCGCACGTTTGAAAACTTTTTCGGGCATAATTTTGGAGAATCCAAAAATTTGGATTTTCGTCCAGAAATCTGGGTTTTTCGTTCAAGGAGTAAGAACGTGTGTGTATCTTCAAGTGTTCTTGAGCCTTGGCCAAGAACACCTTCAAATCTTCAAACCTTCAACAAACCCGAATTTTGTTTTTCAAATTCTTAAGGTTCGGACGACCTCTCCTTTTAGCGCCAAATTATTGATAGAATTTTACTAATCGTGTTTGTTATGTGGCTTGTTATAACATGTTAATTCTACCAAACAATAATCTTGGATTTGTTCTTGGGAGGGAGAGATAGAGAGAGAATGGAGAGTTTAGAGAGAGAAAGTTGATATGTATTATGATTGGGATTGTATTGAATCCGTAATAGTTACAAGAGAGGTCTTATTTATAGGTGTGCGAGTGTGAGACGGCACCTTACGAGCCTATTTGGCTTCCGGTGTTGACGAGGGTTCCTTACCCTCATTTTGGTCCCCACACTGCTCCCCTTTCAATGCCTCTTTCTACTACATGTACATGTCCTATCTATACACCCGCTGGTTGGGTTCTCGGGCTTGGCGAGCTACCCGACGAGCTCCCTTGCCTTGTGGCATTTCTGGTGGCTATGCTGTCAGAGGATCTCGGCGAGGTCCTCCTCGGGGCAGGGGCGAGCTACCTCGGGCGAGCTCTTGGGCCTTGTGCTATCTTGGGCATTATGGGGTTGGGCTCCGGCTCAGCCCTCGTGCTTGTGGGCGAGCTACCCCTTTGTGGGCGACCTCCCTCGCGAGCTCTCCTCACTTTGTCCGATTGGTAAGCCGATCCCAGGCTCTCGAGGCCTGAGTGAGCTACTGTCCACCTCGCCGAGCCTCGGCGACTTGCGGGTCCTTTGTAATTATTTCGATGCCTGTTGTATTAGTTCGTCCTATCAACATATATTTTTGAATAAATACGATAAATCAAGCACTTATTGCCGCATACGAGCACTAGGAAACTCGTGAATTTAATGACGACTTGTACTGTATACAATAAATATTATTTTGATTATTTAATTTGAGAATTAATTTATTTAAATCTTCTAAATTAAAATAGTAATATGATCTGTTATTTATTTAATTTATACACGTGTTATTATTTGATTAAATAAAAATATTTATCTACTTATAACATATGTACTAAATTCGCTGAATTTAAAAAATATTAATTTATCGATATATAAATATCTCTCTAAATGAATACAATTTTATGATCGTTATTAATTTTTAGATATTTTACTATATACATGTTCTTAAAAAAGTGTATAAATATTCGAGATCTTAATTTAATTAAGAAAAAGTTATAAAATAGTTTATAAAATTAACATTAACTATAAACTAATTCTATACAAAAAAAATATTTCTACATAAATAAATTTATAAACATAATTACTTTTAAAATTAATATATAAATGCCCTTAAAAAAAAACCATATCAGAATTCAGATCGCACACTCCTTAAGCCGATACCAATCGGCTCCAGCCGACTCAATTCTTGCAACATAAGGCGCCGGAGCAGTATTATTTAACGGCCAAAAATTATCGTTCACGTGTACAGCTTAGGGGTGGACGGTACGGCATACCGAAATTTTTTTCGCCATACCGTTACCGTACCGAAATTTTCGATATCGAAAAATATCATACCGTTGTCATACCGAAAATTTCGGTATACCGAATTTCGATATACCGAAATTTCGATACCGAAAAAATCATACCGTTTTCATACCGAAAAATTCGGTATACCGAAATTTCGGTATGACAACGGTATACCGAAATTTTTGGTATACCGAAAATTTTGATTTTTTCTGTATACCGTGACATACCGAAATATTTCGGTATACCGAAATATTTTAGGTATACCGAAATATTTTCAATATGAAATTTTCGGTATATCGCGATATACCGAAATATTTTCGGTATACCGAAATATTTCAATATATCGAAAATATTTCGGTATATCGCGGTATACCGAAATTTCTATATTTATATACCGTTACCGTATCGAAATTTTCGATACGATACCATACCGTACCGAAAATTTCGGTATACCGAAAATTTCGATAAATTCGATATTTTTCGATACGATAAGTCCGGTATACCGGTATTTTCGATATTTCCTCCACCCCTAGTACAGCTCCTAAAACCCTCTCATAAACCACAATAAAAAATAAAAACCCCTTCTACCCTCTTCGGCTTTCCGTTTCTACCCATATCGAAAATGCGGAGGGTTCTCCGGCTCGCCGCGGTACGCCGCGCCGTGGACGGCGCCGTCGCTGCTCATTCAATTGCCGGAAACCAGGCTTTCCCCCACCGCCTCTTCCAGACAGCTCTTTTCGGCACTACCACCACCACCAACAGCTTATCGACTAGATCTCATCGGTTTTGGTGTAATAGGATAACCGACGATCATCCCGGTGGTAGAGCCACACGCGCCTCCATTACGGGGATGATGTTGTTCTCTGTAGCCGCCATCGCATTAGTGGAAGAGGCTCGCGCCAAGGAGCCCGTGCAGTCGGAATACCTGCCGAAAGACGTTATTATCTATCAGTTTGAAGCTTGCCCTTTCTGTAACAAAGTCAAAGGTATTCATCACTTTTGATTCTCGCTTTAAGTATATTGTGATGATTTAATGGTGGTTGTGTCGTGTGTGTGTGTTAGATTAGTGGTTTGAAGTTGCATTTCTGATGGCTTTTTCTTCTTTGTCATTTATAAGTTCTTTTCCAATGCTACTTTGTGCATCTCGTCAATATACACAAGCTTTGGGATTGCGAACGTAATATGTAGAGACGACTTCTTTTGATATTCAATATTTCAATTGAACTTTTCCGTATAATTTTCATAGCCCTAGGTAATTGGAGCATAACTCAACTAGTTTTTGATCTAAAATTAATTCGTGTATGTTAGTTTGCTTAGTAGACGATAGCCTTCCTGAATTAACAAACAAGGTTAATGTTATAAGGCTCGAAATAAGCACTATCTCTGTCATAATTGACAAATTTATACTTAACTCTTCATACCTGAAATACAAGATTTCCTATCAGATATGGCTTCTTACCTCTGAGCTTTCATATGCAACAATATTGACATATTGTGTTTTTTTTTTTGAGAAATTAGAATGAATATGGGAAAAAGATTTTCAAAATCTTAGATGTATTATGTAGAAGCAAACAGACCTCAAACATTATAAAGCGGAGCTGAATGGTTATTTCTTTACCAAATTTATAACACAAGAAGCATGTGTATTAGCTATGCGACATTTTCTTCAGTGGAACAAGATTGTTAAATAGAAAATATACTTGACCCTGATCACCCAGTCAAGGAGTTGCAATTCATAATCCATGTTGAAGGTGTGAGATAAGTTCTTGCCCTCTGGCAATAAATGAATATGAGCAAGCATCTAATATAATTATGATATCAAGAGCTGAACCCTGCCTTTTGCAGGGAATGCATTGATGTATATCTGCCTTATAACGGCCCAAACTAAATTATTGTACATGACTACTGAAGTAGACAATATGAATCTACAACTATAAGCATGCAATTGTATAGTTTCCAGATTGTGTTAAATGATACATTGTTATATTTTGCATTTTGCTAAGCGTACAGCGTACTTTTTGAGCCACAAAAATGGGCAGCATTTTGTTTGTGTTATATATTTTGGTTTGAACCGCCTCAAGTTTGTAAACTCTGCTTTGTATTTATGGGTTTTGCATTTTTTCAGCTTTTATGGACTACTATGACATCCCATACAAGGTTGTTGAGGTCAACCCCCTCAGCAAAAAGGAACTTAAGTGGTCTGATTACAAAAAAGTGCCTGTATTGGTGGTTGATGGAGAGCAGTTGGTTGACTCATCAGGTATTTAACATGTTAGCCTTAGTCTTGTATGCACCAGGTGCACGGTGCAACTCAAGTGTATTTTTAAAAAGTTGCACAAAATACTATTGAAAAAACACACGTGTTTTTACTGAAAATTTTATTTTTAATGGCGTAATTTTTCAGTAATAAACAGTATAACTTTTTAAAAATGCACTCGAGTTGCACGGTGCACCTGATGCAGAAGAGACTTACTCAACATATTAAATGCCTGCCAAATCTGCAGATGTTGTCAAATAAAAAATGATGTAGATGTATAGTTTCAGTTCTGGAATCAACTTTGTAATCTTGTTTATATGTAGAGATAATTAGTAAGTTGAAGAAGAAGATTAATCCTGATAAAGCTATTGGTTCTGCTGTGGAAGATGATGAAGAGAAGAAGTGGCGGAGGTATGACATGGCTCTTGTCAGCTCATTTTCGTAGAACTTTTGACTTCTTTGTGGGAATATGTCTGAAATCTACTTTCCACATCATTCAATCTTGTCAGCTCTTGTCAATATTTTAGTTTTGGTAAAGTAATCTTTCTCTGGTGTCAGTTACATCCTTTACATCTTATTTACCACATTTCACCAACCATGATACCTTAGTTGTAAAATTGTACTCCCTCCGTCCCGTAGGAATTTGCACCCTACGGGACGACACATTTTTTAAGGAAAATGTGTTTTATATATAAAGTAGTGGCATATGGGTAAATATGTGTATATGTTTGTGAGTGTGCACATAAATCAATATTTCCTTTTTTGGTAGTGTGCAAATTTGTGTGGGACGTCCGAATAAGGAAAGTGTGCAAATTCCTGTGGGACAGAGGGAGTACTACAATAGATGAGCCTATTTCTAACCTTAATATTATCTGTCACATCCTTTACATCTTATTTACCACATTTCACCAACCTTGATACCTTAGTTGTAAAATTGTCCTACAATTGATGAGCCTATTTCTAACCTTAATATTATCTGTCACATTCTTGTAATTACCAGTTGCCTAATTGCTGTGATTGCAGCTGGGTGGACAGTCATTTGGTGCATGTGTTGTCGCCTAATATATATAGGACTAGTTCGGAAGCCCTCGAGTCATTCGAATACATCACTAAAGAAGGTCAGGTGTTAATATCACAGTTGTTTGTTTAATTGTTTTTCTCAATCCAGACTGCTTCTGATTTGAGCATTATTATTTTGGAATGAAGATAAGTTGAGTGCTTAATAAATTCGTGTGATCATGTAATATAATAAGGAAATGTTTTATTAAGAAAAGGATGAAAAATTAAACACTATAAAAGATTATCTCATTCTTTGATTGCTCTGTTTATTTTATATGAAAAACAGAAGTGGGGATGGCTTTTAAGAACAAGGTATATCCCCCACCCCCTCCTTTCTCTGTGTGCTGTATGTCTGCCTCCTTCTACTACTTTGGAAAAATCATTAATTAATTCATGAATAATTTATAGATTACTGTTTTGTACTTTAATGAAATATAAAATTATTCATAAGAATGTTATTGTAACTTTGTTTATGATGTTATAAAACTTGAAAATGTTCTGTTATTGGCAACTCCAGGAGCTTGTACACCCTAGTAACATATGACTATGCAACCTAAACTTTTTGAAACTTGGTTTCTATACTTCGATGTGGTCTTGAATGAGCTCAACTCTATGGGTATGAATTAATATACTTAATTATTGTTTCATAATAGTGTTTGTTCGAAAAGATATATGGGATATATTCTGGATCAACTTGTTATTTGACTTATTTCATGAATCTGATTGTTTGAGTATTCTAAATATGGTATCTTATGACAAGTCACTTCCTCAAATGCATTTTCTTTTTCTTGATGGAAGTTTTTTGCTAGATTATTATCTCTGTTAAACAGTTCAAGAGTAGAGCATAACATTTAAAGCTTAAGATTCATCTCAATTAGAATTTAGTTGAGCAGTAGATCATGGCGGAATTTGGTTTTGCTTTGAGGAATACAATAACAGTATGCATAAATTCACTTGAAAGTTTCTATGCAAACTCTATATCTTATCGTGGTAAAAAGTTCCTTTTTCATATGGCCACTTTATAACTACATTTTCAGGTGCTTCTCAATTACTCGCTGTGAACTTACTGTGAAAGCAGCATTTTTTCCTTTACTCCTTTTATTGAACTCTGGATTTTTTTTTGTTGGTATGATGCAGGTAACTTCAGTTTTACTGAGAGAATATCTGCAAAATACGCAGGAGCAGTAATAATGTATTTTATCGCAAAGAAATTGAAGAAAAAATATAACATTTCTGATGAAAGGACCGCCTTATACGAAGCTGCAGAAACATGGGTGGATGCACTCAATGGTCGAGATTTTCTTGGTTGGTTTTCAATCCACTTTGTGAAGTAATTTTACTCTTCATTTCATTATAGATCAAAAGTTGATGAAGGATTTATGAATTTTTTCAATTCAAGACATTAAAAATAATGAAACTATCAATTGGGGGCTTGAAAGATTTTTCCTATCGATACGAGATCTGAAAAATATGGAAGTATTAATTTGAGGTCTAAAAGATAGAACCTATCAATTTAGGAGTAATAGATTTTAAGACCATATTTGGTATCTTATAGCTTATAGCTTATTTATTAATATATTCCCACAAAGATAGAACTGTAGTTATTTTCACATAGATTAAGAAATTAAAGGTTTATAGCTAGAGCATTGAATGTTATTTTGTTTTTCCATTTAGCCCTTATGTTTACATATTTCCCAAAACAATTACTCTCTCCGTCTTATGACTAGTTTCATAATTGTTCTGGGCATGCGAACCAATGATAAGTAAGTATGTGAGTGTAAAATTAAATAATAAAATAAAAAGAAGTGTATTTTATTGACTTTTGTGAGTGTAAAAAGTTTCTTTTAAGTGTGTGAAAGTAAAGTTAGGACATCTAAATAAAACAAGTGTGAAAGTAGTATTGGGACGGAGGGATTATCAGTACATAGATATTGATTTGAAAAAAAAGAAGATATTAAATAGGGGTAAAAGTGAAAATAAAAAATTAACGATATATTGAATCTAGTAACTTACCTATTTTTGTAAGATGTACGGAAACTAAAACAAGGCTATCTTTGTTGGGCGGATGGATTACATAATTAATTTTTTATTCTTCTTTTTTCACTGGCATGAAATAATTATTTCTTTGTTCTTTTTTGTGTTTTGATTTATAAAAATATTGTTGGATACTGGAAACATGTCTACATGTTCTTATAATTGTGTGAGCTCTAAATTGATAGTTTTTTATATAGCAGGTCCGACTAGATGGTTTCTTATTTTTCAGCTTTTGAATCAATAGGAATTTTTTTTTTTTTCAGATCCTCAATTGATGGTTTTAGTATTGTTAAGGCCCTTAATTTATATAAGATTTAGGGTTAATATCTCTTACCACCTTTCCTTTTGGCAGGTGGAACAAAGCCCAACTTAGCTGACCTGGCAGTTTACGGTGTTTTGAGACCCATTCGCTACCTCAAATCTGGTAGAGACATGGTAGAGCACACACGGATAGGTGATTGGTACTCTCGAATGGAAGCTGCTGTGGGACAACCATCCAGGATTCAGGCATAATATAGATGCAGCTTTCTGTCTTTTGGTAATTTACTTCTGATTATAGTGATGAATTTCTTGGGCAATTAGAATCAAATTTCTATTTTCGAGATTGCTCGAGCATAAAAAAGAAACGATTTATTGTTTGCAAAATTGTACTTTGCATATACATATTGTTTTAGGGTTGAGACTATTATGGTCGTGATGTTCATGGCCATGGGGACATAATAAAGCCTTGGCGTTTAAGGATTCAAAAAATATATCCCAGAAATTTGTGTGCTGGATTACTGTTACTAATATGTTTTGGCTAAACAAACTCTTTTGATGTAATTAGATTCTTTATTCTTTGTGGCTTTAGTTTCAGGCCAAATACATTTTGAAACTTATTTGCATTTTGTATGTCTTTTTTAAGTAATAGTTATTTTATTAAAATATATTAGTTTGATAGTAATACTTTTATAATAAAAATAATTAATATCCATTTGAGTTGTACGATAGAATTAATTTATATGAGATTTACTGTAGTTTCATCTGGTGGTCTTAGATGGTGTTTGACTAAATTTATTTTGAACATATTATAAGTTATTTTAAGAGTTCATAAAATGTTATTTTAAGTACCTGTTTTTAATCACTACTAAACAGTGAGAAACATTTATTTTTTGAAAAAATTGTCTCTTGACAACTTAAAAAAAAAGTGTTTCTACACTTTTACTAGAAGTTGAAAACAAGTCCTAAGTAGTTTATAAATTGTTGAAGTACTTGATTAATATAATTTACAAGTTGTTTGATAATTCATCGTTATTTTTAAAAAAATTCTTAATAAAAAGTATTTTAATATATTTTTTTATAGTTTATAAAATATAAAGAGTTTATTTTAAATTTTTATTAACAGTTTTGGTTATTTTATTTTACTAAATACTTTGAAAAACTTTGTACACTCAGCGAAATGCCCAAGTAAAATACTTTGAAAAACCTTATTCACTCAGTGAAATACCCTTTGGTTGAATCACTTTTATTATACCTCATCCGTCCTACTATAAGTTGCTCATTTTGCCATTTTTGTCCGTCCAGTTATATGTTGCTCATTTGTTTTTTTTTTTTTTTACCTTTTTAAGAAACTATTATTCACTTTTTTATTATTATTTTCAATACTTTTTATACTATTGTTTGCCAAAATCGTGTCTCACGCAAGTGTACGTGGTCGTAGTAGACGTGTCAAGGTAACCAAGTTAAAATATCGAACACAGGGAAACGATGCGATATCAAGCAAGCATTGAATGTTCACAAAGGCTAATAACTAGAAAAACAAGAAAAAAATCATGGTTTCTATCTACTTTAGCAAAGCAAAGTAAGTCTAACTATCACCTCTAAGGAAGTGAGCAAGTGTGATGTGTGTGCATGGAAGTACTCCTACTATGGTTCATCTAGTGTCCTATCCATCCCAGCATGCAAAAGGTCTTTTGGTGTCTTAGTCAAGTCATGACTCTAACTAGTGTCTAGATCTCTCTACAACACAAGCTAAAGGGTTCTATTAGGTGTCTAGATCTATCTACAACACTCAATACTCTAATTAAGAGATCTAGGCTTAAATGCAATTTTCATTGGTCATAAAAGTCATTAATCAAACACTTGGTGTGCATAAAATTCACTTAAGAGATTCTAGGAATAAGATCAATTCTCATGTTTTGCTAATCCATGTAGGCTCAAATTATCCAATTATACATCTCAAGCATTCATTTAAATCATCAATTAAGAGAACTAATCCATCAAGATTACTAATTCATGCATAGGATTAACAAGAGACTAAATTCACCATAGTATTCATACAACCATGCAACACAAGATTAGCCCATGACTAATTGGAAATGGAAATCAACAATTAACAATCTAAACATCATGATTAAGAACTAAAACAAGAGAGTTAAAGGAAATCTTACCAATAGTTGAAGAATGGAAATACAATCATCAGACCTTGAAATGCTATCTTCTAATCCGGTATGCGAAATACAAAATCGAAGCGTAGGAATATAGATTATAACAAGACTAAGCTAATGAAACAAACGGATCGTCGATCCAACGGGTAGATCAAAAGTTATGGTAGAAAGAAGATAGAAAATTAACTTCTAATCTAATGGGTAACTACCTAATTTTCTCTCTAAACTAATCTAAGAAAATAGAATAATAAAGAATATCATTAAAAATCTGATCCTTGAGGTATTTATAGTGCCCTCTATGCTTAGACCAAAGTGCCCTTCATTAAAACGCGCAAAAGACGAAACCGCCCCTGCAAATCCGGAAAAATGAACTGGCGCGCGAGCTGGAGCTTGGTCGCGTGGCAGGTCGCGTGAGGCTTCGGCGCGCTAACAGATGCTCATTGCGCGAGCTGAGGGCATTTTCGCGCGAGTTGACACAGCGGGTTGTAGCCTGATTTTCGGGCAAACTTGTTTTCTTCATATCTTGGGTTCTAGAACTCCGATTGACTCGATTCTTTTTGCGTTGCAACCCTCTCTTCAAGCTCTTTTACATGGTATATCATTTGCACCATTTGAATTGAGTTATCAAATATGAAATTTATCAAACTTGCTCGTCTTTTCACCTTTCTGCTTCATTTTTCCTATAAATATAACTTTTTGCCAACAAGGGGTCAAATACACAAAGTTTATCATTTTATGGTCAAATATGAACATAAGTTCATCAAAACCATATAGAAATGGATGCAAAAAGATGCAATTATGACCCTAATCAACTATTCTCATTACTTTTTCACTTTTCTCCATCACATCACATATACTATATTAATATTTTTATACACTTCTTAATACATGTGTCCAAAAGGTATGTGCGATTTATAAGGGGACGGAGGGAGTACCACCCAGCGACCAAGCATTTTGATACTTTTTTGATGTTCAAGTGTATAGTTCATTGAGTTTTTTTTTTCTTTTTCTTTTCCAAGCTATAGATTGTGGCACCGCTCGTGGCATTTCTATGAGTCCTCAGAATAGTATGATGCCAGAAAGGATTTTTATCCAAACATTAATTGGTCGTGCATTAACCGATGATATGTATGGGCACACGCTGCATTGCCACTAGAAATCAAGACATTGGGGTTGGACTTGTAAATCAATTCATAACCTTTCGAGCACAACCAATAGCTATTCAAACTCCCTTTACTTGTAGGAGTGCATCTTGGATCTGTCGATTATGTTATGGCTAGAGTCCTACTCATGGTGACTTGGTTGAATTGGGAGAAGCTGTAGGTATTATTGCAGGCCAATCAATTCGAGAACCGGACACTCAATTAACATTAAGAACTTTTCATACCAGTGAAGTATTCACAGGGGGTACTGCAGAACACGTGCGAGCCCCTTCTAATGAAAAAATAAAATTCAATGAGGATTTAGTTCATCCGACACGTACACGCCACGAGCATCACGCCCTTCTCTGTTCTATAAACTTGTATGTAACTATTGAGAGTGAAGATATAAAAATGGGAATGGGAAGGGTGTGAGGTGGGAACAATCCTAGAACCCGTTATACCCTATCGACCCGCTAAATCCAACATGTCTTGCCTTGTTTGATTTTTTTCACTTTTAAATTGATTCATAATACAAATTATATTTATTTTAATATTAAACAACTTGATTCAAACATATAATTGTTAAAATTCTTAGGGCTCATTTGGTTCGTAAGATAAAAGTATCTATCCGTCAAAATCATGCATGTTTTTGACGGATAGATACTTTTATCTTACGAACCAAACATACCCTTAATGTTCATCTTCTCTTTTCCCAGAAAGTTGTTGGTTTAATATTTAAAAATTAATATGTGTACACATAATATGAATGTATGGTTTTTTTTTTTGTTAATATACGCAAACTTATAACTCCCTCCTTGATCGCCACTTCCAAACCCCGATGCAACGCCCAAGCTTTTGCAGTTGCAGTATCCATTAACGATTGCATTGTATCCACAAAACACCACAACACTCTACCCTCCACGAGCATAACCGAGACATCAACATTCAAATTCAACTCATTTGCAGATGGGCCCTCCTGTTTCTTTTGTTAGTATTTAGTTGCAAAGTCAGAGGATGATTCCATCTGGGCCCTACAACATAAATTAAGGGCTCATTTGGTTCGTAAGATAAAAATATCTATCCGTAGAAAACATGCATAATTCCAATTGAGATCCAACGTTTGGGCAACTAAAATAGATAAAATTTGACTAACATCCCAACCCGAACCATCCTAAAGCAACAGTTCCATCATTCTCCAATTCTGTGGCATATCTTACCTATCACCTGGTATCAGAAGCCACTTGTCTCCACATTCCCACCATCCACCTTAGATTAAGAATTAATAAAATTTTGAAAATAATTAATTTAATTTTGTGGACT
>JAPKLY010000599.1:156378-187753 GCA_026898435.1 Prunella vulgaris
TAAGAATTAATAAAATTTTGAAAATAATTAATTTAATTTTGTGGACTTTTGCACGAATTTAAGGTTGTATTTGTTTTGACATAAAGGCGTGCATAACAAATCAAGATTTTGAGTAAATTATGAATAGTAAATATATGTATTTGTTTTGGGGTTTGAGTAGGGTGGATTCCTAATTGTTAGACATATCATAATAATAGAACAGACTCTTTGACTTTTGTAGGAGTACGGAAATAAAACCGGGAGCAAGACTACCATAAATACTGATTTCATATTTTTTCGTCATCTCTCACGAAATATCTGTTAAACCACAAATTATAAAAATAAAATTTAATTTATTAATGTATAGTTTTTTTTAGCAAAAATGGCTATTTTAGAAAAAAAATGTTAACAACATAAAATAAAATTATTTAACATTTTATTGATTATTATTTCTTGATAAATAGTAGAGTAAAGTTATACTACCACCATCCCAACTCTTTCTGCACACTTTTATTATATCCTCCTCACAAAAATTAATAAAATTGGAAGAAAGAGTTGAGACAGAGGGAGTATATATTAGAGTAGTGGATTAATTTAATGTGGTAATGATATTATTTTAAGGTGGATAAAATGTGATGTATTGGGAAGAGTAATTATAGGTTTTATAGGTATTTATAGGTGTTGGTTGAATATAGAATTTGAAAACTAGATTTTAAATCTCAAACTTATATGGGATGTGGAGCGCAAAGTCCTAAGTCCCTTTGTTGTAATCCTAAAACAAACACAGCCTAAGCTAATTTATCATTTATTTCAAGAATTGACTTTCTCTCATTTTTATACGCCGTTGAAAAGCTTTTGCAAGACTTAACACTCAAAATCAACTGGTGTTGTCCATACGACCTTAAGTTAATTTAGCATTCACATCGAGAATTAATTTTTTCTCATGTTATAAACTATCATAAAGCTTATGCAACCCACTATGCGATGACTTAACACTCAAAATCAATTGGTGTTGTCCATACGACCTTAAGTTAATTTATCATTCACATCGAGAATTAATTTTTCTCATGTTATACACTATCATAAAGCTTGTGCAACCCACTTCGCAATGAGCTATCACTCAAAATTGAGTGGTGGGACCCAACAAAAATTAACTCAAAAATTCCACTTAACACTACTATTCAATCTTTAATTATTAATCTGAGCTAGACACGTTCCCCTCTATTTCTTTAATAATCCCCTACATGAATGATAAAGTTGAAAAATAAATGCATGCAAAATTTTAAAAATAAGAAAAATAAATATGCTACGAGAATTTTTTGCATGGGATACGTGAGAACCTTCCTTAGTGACGTACGTACCATCGAATACACTTGTTATTCGGTGGACACACTGTCTTCAAAATTTTGGTGCATATAATGTATCAAAACAATGGTGCACACACAATCCTTTCTCTAGATTATTAATTGGTCATTTCACTGTGGTCCATTTGGTGTTGGACTGTCTTGAAAACATTCATTGAATGTTCTAGAAATTTAGCCTTTAAATCATTATATAGAAGCGACTCTTTTTATATTCAATATATATGATTTTTTATTAGAAGTATCCTATCATATCCCACATATCATGTTTAAGGGTCATTAAAAACTAAGACACATCCTTCAATGGAAAGGTATATCACCCTTTCACCACAAGAATAGGCTGGGAACTCTCTCATTAGTTGATAACTATCACAATGTAAGCTAATTGGTGGTGTTAGCCTTAGTAAATTGGTATGTCTTCAAGAAAATACACAACCATTTACTCTAATCAACAGTTAGATCCAAAGCTACAAACTCGGATTTTATAGTTAATTTGACAATATAAGTTAGTTTGCAGGATTTTCAAGAAACTATTTCCGATTACAAAGATGTTACAGTTGTTTGATTTTATATTCTTGGAATTAGAAATTTAATTTTTATCTATTTATTCTTCAAATACAGTTGGATACCCAGTGTTGTGGCACATATATTTTGAGGTCCAACACAAGCCTAATTAAGCCCGAGCTCGGAAGTTATCCCTCGCGAGCTTCAGACCTCTGAGGTAACAAGTTCATCGTCTCTAACCAAGAAGCTCAGAATCTTAGGGAATGACAAGATTGAGGATTAGACCACCCCGAGTGTGGTTGCCGAGCAAGAACCTAGGAAAGATTCACTATACTAGCGAGCAACTCAACCTCGCTATAAATTTGTTAGTAACAGTGTCTCATAAAATCAACTAAATCGGACCATATTGAGGAAATAGATCAAACTGTCATAAATATGGTATAAATAAACTATACTATATTAGGTAAAAAAATTAACCTTTGTAAGGTGATCTTATGACACAATCCACGTGGCACCACTTTTGGTCGAGGTATATTCACAAAGACAGTGTTGAGATATTAACTGAGTTATTTTGATTCAAATCCCAAAATCCTAAGATGAATTTGCCTAAGTACAAATGTTCACGATTGTATAGATCCAGGAATAGTTCAGGATAGTGTAGGCTTGTTTTATTTACAGATACTCAGTTCAGGGAGAACCTACTAAAGACTGAAGTCAGAAGGAGACGTCCTGAAGATTGAAGTCAGAATAGAAGTTAATCCTGAGGACAATATGTTCACATTGAAGATCAGTTCAAGAACCTGTCCTGAAGCTGAGAACCAGAAGATTCTGAAGAGATGTTCCTGAGAAGATCGATGCTGAGAAGATCGATCCTAAAGAAGAAGCAACCCTGAAGGAGTTCCACTGATAGTAATTCTACTGAGTATACTAAGTGTGCTCAGGACAAAATCTATCCAGTGAAGGTAGACGTAACCATAGTAATCGGGCTGAGTGTATTTTCTACAGACATTTGTAAGTCCTGACTGAAAAGGTTACTGACACATTGTGATTTAGCATTTATGCTCATCGACTAAGGACAAGAAGAATGTCAGAACTTAAGTAAAGACAAACATTTATACCTGAGTTAAAGTACATCTTACTCAGAGTAGTAAATGTCCACAAGCATATAGGCGGTGGCCAGAAGACTTTCACCAAATTAACCATGGTGAAAAGTGATTCGTACAATCCTAGCCTGCCACCTACCTAAAATAGGAAGATTTGTTTTGATCTTCTCCAACGGATCTATTACAAATCTCCCTATAAATACAGAACACCTTGCACCCAAACAAGGTTATGTGAAATTTTGAATTCGAGATTAACCAATGTTTCAAGCGCTCAAAGTATTAAAGCTCTCAACACTCTGCAAGAAAAATTTCCCTAGTGTTGATAGGAAACTTTTTGTATTTAGCTTAGAGTGATAATCTAATCCTTAGCATAGTTTTGATTGTAAGGATTATCACAAACTAGTTGGAAACTGAAAGCTAAACCAATCTTAAGTTGTGAGTTGGTTAGTGGGAAGGACTGAGACTTGTAAAACCACCCATGGTTTGAATTCCTTAGAGAGGAAGGAGACTCCTAGTGCACATTGACACATTTAAATACAAGATTCAATCCTAGAGTGGATTGCTCCTGTTAAATTAGGCCGTGGACATAGGAGCTTGAGTCTCTAAACCATGTAAAAACCCTTGTGTGCTGATTTACTTATTGCTCTGCATTATTAACTGTCATATCATATAGTCAGAATAACATTTAACATTGTTTTGAAATTTTCAGGAAGAACCAATCTTCCTGATCCTGAAAACTGAGCACTGTCCTTAACCACCTTTCAATAACTAAGCTAAAACTGATTTCAGAAAAACATCTAAAACGAGTATAATCTTAGGGCTCACTATTCCGCACTGAAAAGCTTTTTTAGATAGCTATCCAACTGACCAGCTTCTCAGCAGTCAGTAGGTGGGTTATCTTTACTGAGCTCACTCTGAGCACTGTTTCAGGATTCAACTTTCTTTGATTCCTCAGTACTTCAGTACGAAGGACTAATTCTCAGTGAGCATCTCAGTTTCTAATTGACTGATTCCCCCATACACTGATTCTCACTCATTTCGGGACCAACAGACAGATCTCATGCATGATACTTAAAGTCAAAATTCATGCATTAAATGCAGGGAAAAGACAAAGCTTTTAAACCAATCCTAAGGGACTACTTGTAAATTATAAATAGAGTTTCAAATGGCAAAATATATGATTTCATACCTTCAAGTCCAACAAATTTTAGTGTTCTTGTCATTCATTTATTGCATATTCATCAAAGCATTTATTTACAAGCACAAAGCACCCAATCATCAATAATAACTTTGTTGTCCTAAATTAAAGTCAAACTCATTTATCGTTCATCACCATTAAATATTTAGGATCCAACACCTAGTATAGTGTAATCTTGAGTTAGCAATGTATCATATGTTTCTCAGTACTATAACTATAGGTCTCCAATGCTTGATGTTGGGATTAGTAGTATACCTGACTAATCTGTTGACATAATTCGCAATATTTGGTTTAGTGCAATTAATGTGGAACAATAGTCTATTTATAATCTTGGAATACTCCAATTGTTTCACACATTCTCCTCAATTTTTTAAAGATTGAAATCTACTTGTATAGACATTCTAGCAATTATATCACTACCTTTGTCGATTTTTTTTGAAAAATTCGATATAATGATATTGTGACATCTGATCTAGGCAATTTTCATATTTTACGAATACAAGTTGAATATAATAATATTCACTTTGATTTATTTACTTAGACCATCCATGACAAATTTTCTATTTGAAAATATTTCTTTTTCAATTTTTGTATTACTACTATTATTTTGAGGGACAAGATCTTGTGAGTCACGAGGTTGTTTAGTAATCCTCCCTCCATCCAACAACAATTTGCACATTTCTCTTTTCGGTCTATTCCACAATACTTTGCACATCTCATTCACTACTTTAACTTTATTCTTACAATTACATATTTGCACATAATGCCATTACTTTTTTCACTCAATCCAATAAATTTTATTTCTATAATAATAATCTAACTCCATTACTGATGGAGATAGTGATTGAATATATTTAGTTTATTATTATTTTTATTATCATTTATATAATTTAGGGTTTTAAATTCATTGTTATTGTGTTGGGCTTTTAGGGCTTAATGCCTGAAGATGACCCATTTTATATCATGTAAGAAGACAACAGATGTTGTCCAGGTTGCTGGCCTTTTTTTTCGAGAGATCTACTATCTACATGGTCTTCTTTGTCTATTTTATCTGATCGTGATACTCATTTTCTTAATTTTTTTGGAGGAGCTTATAACATATGGCTAATACGCGGTTGGACTTCAATAGTGTTCATCATCCGCAGACAGATGAGCAGAGCAAGGTGGTGAATCGTTCTTTGCGTAACTTGTTAAGTTGCTTGGTGGGGGTGCATCTACTCTCCTAGGATGTTCAGTTGAGCCACGTCGTATTCGCACAAAATTCAGCCGTGAATCAAAGTACTTTGCTCATTTTTAGATTATTTATGCTATAATTTCTCGTGGTCCATCAGATTTGATGCCCCTATCATCACCTATTCGTGCAGATGTGCATGCAGAGAATATGATTAAGGCTCTTCGTTCTACTTATCGTGTGACCTACGATCAGTTGGTTGCTGTGAATGCCTCCTTCAAGGTTGTCACTGACAGGGGCCGTTGGGCTTTGTAGTTTGAACCTGGTGATTTTGTGTAGGCGGTGTTGACTTGTGACATGTATCCATCCCACGAGTACAACAAGCTGGCTGCTAGAAAGATTGTACCTTTGGAGGTGCATGCGAAGATCAACCTAAATGCTTACCATCTGAAGCTTCTTTCTCACTACCGAACATTTGACGTCTTCAATTTGAAGCATTTGATCCTTTATACCGGTGATAATGATGATGATGAGGTTGATGCACTCGGTTCGAGGGCAAACTTTTTCCGGTAGTGGAGAATGATGTGGCTACGACGTCCCTCAACTTTATAGAGTGTAGTCCAAGATATAACTATTAGGTTTGAGTTTTATTTATTTATGTCTTCAATAAAATGCAAACACTTTTATTACTTTGTTGGACCCTTTATACAAGCCGTAGTTTACTATGTATTTTAGTTTTGGAGACATTATCAGGGTTGTTAAATTTTAGTGTTGAAATATCATTAGCAGACGCATAGTATACGTAGTATCAAGGCGTTCTTGCTTCGTGGTCAAACTTTCGCTACGTCATATGGTTGATTTGAATTTGACGAGGGTCTTATACTCGTTAATTGACGAGGGGTCCAACTGCCCTCGTCTCACATGTACATGTTATATTTCCTTGTCTTTGTCCTCTTAATTTTACCAGAGTTTTAGGTGCCCTCTTCAATTTTCTCTATATCAATAAAAATATATTTTGAACTCATTAAACCATTTATTAAATTTTACTCTCGTTATTTTCTTCTTTAATAACCAGGATTAAGAAACCCTCTTTAATTGAAGTTTTCTTGTAGTGTTCATGTTATAATTAGTGGTTCATATTAGACTTTCTGGACATTAAATTGAGAGAGAAGAGAAGGGTGTTGTTTATGCTGATCATTCTTCAATCATGCATACATTAAATTTTTAGTGATTTTAAAATTATGTCATCATCCCAATTAAAAAAAGAAAAAAAATATTATCCTTCACATTTAAATTGTAAACAATGACTTTGTACCAAGATTGATAAGACATAGAAAGCAAATAAAAATTGACCCTATAAATTGGCTCTTAATTTTTTATTTCGACAGTCTCAACGGTAGTAAGAATCCTAATTAGACCAAAAAAATCATCATTGCTATTGGGCTTCGAAGTCAACCTGTGATTACTTCAATTTACCTCGCAGTGTCATCAATGGTCGAATACTTCGATCTCTACGACTAAAATTGAGCAACCCATATTTTCGATTGCCGTTTTATGCTGCAAGGTTAGCAATTGCTGATTAATTTATTCACGTGTTCGTTGTTCCCTCTGCTAAAGAAGTTGCACATATAGGCATATGAATGTATTTTGGTAATAAAACTATATCTTAATTTGTCCAGTAATACTCGAAGAATAATTGAATAATACTTCATACTATATTCAATAATACTCCAAGCATTAATGAGTTTATTGTAAGAACAACTTCAGAATACCTGAAGAACAACTTAACAATACCCGAAAAATAATTTAGTAATAACTCATACTATATTCTACAATACCCAACCAATAATAAATTAATCGTGTAATAACAACTTAGCAATACTTGAAAAGCAATTTATTATACAATGTTGGAATATTTAATATTAAATATATTATTTGGTATTGTTTGACCAATAAATTGAAGAAAATAAAATTAATTTCTCGGAAGTTAATTGATACGGGTGCGTTCTACTCTTGGAGTAGATGAATTTAGTGTATTAATACTCACAAAACCAATTAATGGTGAGTGATAAATTGAGTCAACAAATCAAAGTTTAAAACTTTGAATTAGGGAGAGAATTAATTATGTAATTAATTCTCATCCCACATTGAAAAACGAGAAGACTAATATACATAATATTAGTAAGAAGTCAACGAAGCTAATCAAACTATAATTGATTGATTGGCAATCAAAATGGCCACACGCGCGTGCGCGTGCGCGCCGAGCCGAGCCGAGCCGAGCCGAGCCCGTGGACTTGGATCTTGGCAATTGGACTTTGGGTGTACTTAGGCCTGGTGTCCATCTAATTTTTTAGAACACAAAAGTTTTGTGGTTCAGCCAAGTTAATTCGGTAATGAGTCAAGCCCATACGGAAAGTTGACTTCGTAAGAGTACAGATTCGATTAATCTAAAGCTGACGTCTAGATGACTCAACAATGGCCAGGTTCGTTGAACCTAAGCTGACTCAGCTCTGACTCGTATCAGCATAAAACGTGCAAGAGTTCTGTTTATGGTAGGTCAACCGGATTGATTGCAAATCAATTCCCCAACAGTTGACCTTCCTGAAAAATCGTCCGTCAGCATTAATGCTGACACATTTTTTTCCCCGTTACGAGTGGAGGTTCACCTATAAATAGGTGTCCTCATTTCATTCAGGAACACACACAACACACTTCTCTCTCAATCTGATTTTCTGCATGTAGTTTCTAAGTGCATCCCAGTCCTAACATCCCTCTGTTCCCCGAAACTTCAAGTGCTGCAATGCTGAACACTTGAAGGTGTTACTTCATTTTACCTTTGGGAGCGCTATTCCAAACCGACGAGCATCACCGGGGAATATTCGCTTTGCAGGAAGAGTTCCACTCGACTCGACCGAAGTTTATTTCTTTGTAATCTTATTTTTATTTCCACATAATTATTCTTTCCCATTTGTATCTCATTTCTTTTATTTTTACAGTTGTATTATCCTTCGACATAAAACATCTTTTTCCAACAATCACAAAGCGAATATTATTTTTCAAAAATGTCGACTAGTGATAATACCTTTGTTCCCCCTGTTGAACTTCATGTTGGTAGTTCTTCAAACCCTCCCCCTGCCACCACTGCCCCTATTCCCCCTGTAACTGTCCAAGTTGGACAACCATCTTCTCACTCAGTGGTGGCCACCTTCCCTTTTCCTGATGGTAGACCAATTATGGTCCATAGAAAGACCCGACAAGTTTTCGGGCAAAAAATTTAAGAGGTGGCAGCAAAAAATGCTGTTTTACCTCACTACCTTGAGTTTGGCGAGATTTCTCACTGAGGATCCGTAAAACGAAACTGTTAGAAGCCAATGGTGGCATTTTAATTTTCTGTGCCAGAATTATATTCTGGGCGGCCTGGTAGATGGTTTATATAACGTCTATCAGAAGATCACCACGGCTAAGGAATTATGGAATTCCCTAGAAGCCAAGTATGTGGCTGATGATGCTGGTACTAAGAAGTACCTAGTTGGGAAGTTCCTAAACTTCAAAATGATAGACTCTAAGTCTGTTGTTGAATAAGTACAGAACTTTCAACTAATTCTGCACGATATTGCTGCAGAAGGAATGACACTGCCATATGTTTTTTCAAGCAGCTGCAATTATTGAGAAATTACCTCCTAGTTGGAGGGATTTCCAAAGTCACTTGAAGAAAAAAAAGAGTATAACTGTACAAGAAGTCATTGGAAAGCTTCAAATCCATGAAGGCGGCTTGGTAAGAACCAAAAATACCGATGAAGCCAAAGCCAACTTAATGGAAACAAAGAAGAGAAAAAGGCCAACAAATGATAAGGGGAAGAAACCAGTTGGAACAAAATCCAAGTTTAATGGTGATTGTTATAACTGCAAAAAACCAAACCATATGGCCAAAGATTGTAGAGCCCCAAAGAATGAGAACAAAGGGAAACAATTAAGGGCAAATGTGGCCCAAATGGACATCACTGAAGATGATCTAGTTGTTGTGATCACTGAAGTGAATCTGGTGGACAACCTGAAGGAATGGTTCATTGACACTGGAGCCACCTGTCATGTCTGTTCTGACAGGAATACTTTCTCAACCTATGAGCCTGCTGGTGGGAGGATGCTGCACATGGGAAATCAAGCCACGTCTGAGGTGGCTGTGGTTGGCAACGTCGTTCAGAAGCTGACCACTGACAAGAACCTCACTCTCCGAGAGGTACTGCATGTCCCTGACATACGCAAGAATCTGATCTCCGGATCTTTACTTGTAAAGAATAATTTCAAACTTTTATTCGAGTCGAATAGGGTTGTTCTTAGAAAGTATTCTGTGTACTTAGATCGTGGCTATCTCCACGATGGTTTGTTTAAGATGAGCGCTATGGTTGTACTCCCCAAGGGGAAAAACATTGATAAGAATAAAGAAGTTTCTACTTCATCTTATATTGTTGAGTGCTCTAATTTATGGAATTGTAGATTGGGACATGTAAATCTAAAGTCCATAAAACGTTTAGTAAATTTTAATTTACTTGACATTAAAAATATTGAAACAAACCAAAGATGCGAAATATGTGTAGAAGCTAAAATGACGAAATTACCCTTTCCATCAATAGAAAGAAACACTGAACCTCTAGACTTAATACACACTGATGTGTGTGACTTAAAATTTGTTCAAACTAGAGATGGAAACAAGTACTTTATCACGTTCATAGATGATTGTACTAGGTTTTGTCACGTTTATCTTTTGCCTAGTAAGGATGAAGCATTGAATGCTTTTAAACTATACAAAAATGAAGTGGAAAACTAGTTAAACAAACGAATCAAAATGGTTCATAGTGATAGAGGTGGGGAATATGTAGCACCGTTTGAGAAGATATGTGCCGATTCTGGTATCATACATTAAACAACTGCTCCCTATTCACCTCAATCAAATGGTGTTGCGGAACGCAAGAATCGAACACTAAAGGAGATGATGAACACAATGTTGATCAGCTCTGGTTTGCCGCAAAATATGTGGGGCGAAGCCGTTCTATCGGCTAACCACATATTAAACAAAATTCCACACAAAAGTACGGACACTACTCCTTATGAATTGTGGACAGGGCGGAAACCATCGTATAAATACCTCAAAGTGTGGGGGTGTTTAACAAAGGTAGAAGTTCCACTACCCAAACAAGTTAAGATTGGACCAAAAACAGTGGACTGTATCTTTGTAGGTTATGCATTAAACAGTAGTGCATATAGATTCCTAATTCATAAATCAGAAGTTCCTGATATGAGTGAAGGAACATTTATGGAATCGAGAAACACAATATTTTTCAAGAATATTTTTCCTCGTAAAACTAAGGAAGATATGATCTCAACTAAACTACCTCGTCTAGAGGAGGTTGATGATGAAGCTGGTCCTTCTACTCAAGAAAATAAGGAGTTGAGACATAGCAAAAGAGCAAAGATAGCTAAAATTTTTGGTCCTGACTTTATTACATTAGTGTTGGAAGATGAACCAAAGAATATCAAAGATTCTCTTTCAATACCAGATGCTCCACTCTGGCAAGAGGCGATAAATAGTGAAATCGACTCCACTCTGCAAAACCATACATGGGAGTTGGTTGATCTCCCACAAGGTTGTAAGACCTTAGGATGCAAATGGATCTTTAAAAGAAAGTATAAAACAGATGGGTCGATTGATAAATATAAAGCACATTTAGTCGCAAAAGGGTTCAAACAAATCGAAGGGTATGATTTCTTTGATACCTATTCACCAGTAACAAGAATTACATCTATTCGGCGTTAATTGCGATTGCTTCTTTGTACAATCTCGAGATTCACCAAATGGATGTTAAGACTGCATTTCTCAATGGCGAGATGGATGCATAAATTTACATGAATCAACCCGAAGGCTTTATTGCACCTGGAAATGAGAAAAATGTGTGCAAGCTTGTGAAGTCATTGTATGGACTTAAACAAGCTCCTAAGCAATGACATTTGAAATTTGACAATACAATGTTGTCAAATGGCTTTCGTATAAATGAGTGTGATAAATGTGTATATGTGAAGAATACACAAAAAAGATTTGTCATATTGTGTCTTTATGTTGATGACATGCCAATCATGAGCAATGATTATGATCTTCTTTGTAAAACAAAGAACATGTTAGGATGAAACTTCGACATGAAAGACATGGGTGTAGCTGACGTGATTTTAGGAATCAAGATCAGTAGGACATTAAAAGGAATATCCTTAACACAATCTCATTATGTGGAGAAAGTGTTAAAGAAATTCAACGCCTTTGATGATCCACCAGCTAAAACACCTTTGGAAGTGAATGTCCACTTGAAGAAAAATAATGGTGAAGTTGTAGCTCAACAAGAATATGCTAGAGTCATTGGGAGCATTATGTACATTTCAAATTGTAAGCGTCCTGATATAGCATGTGCCGTGAATAAACTTAGTAGATTCATGAGCAACCCAAGTCACGAGCATTGGATAGCTCTGAGAAGAGTTCTGAGGTACTTAAAGTATACTCTAAACTTTGGACTACAGTACACTAGGTATCCAGCTGTACTCGAAGGGTATAGTGATGCCAACTGGATATCAGACAACAAAGAATCTTTCTCAACCAATGGATATGTCTTCACTATAGGAGGAGCTGTTGTGTCCTGGAGGTCTACAAAACAAACGTGTATAGCCCGATCCACCATGGAATCTGAGTTCATAGCTTTAGATAAAGCTGGTGAAGAAGCTGAGTGGCTTCGAAACTTCCTTGGAGATATTCCATGTTGGAATAAACCAGTACCCACTATAATGGTACATTGTGACTGTCAAGCCGCAATTGGTAGGGCTCAGAATGATATGTATAACGAAAAGTCTAGACACATCCGTCAACGACATAACACCGTTAGACAATTGATCTCGAGTGGTGTAATATCCATAGATTATGTTAGGTCTAAGGATAATCTAGCGGATCCTCTAACAAAGCGTATAAATCAAGATCAAATGTCCAAACTATCAGAAGGAATGGGTCTTAAATTCACCGAACAAACTAAAGCAGTGGTAACTTGACCAAGTTGACTGGACATCCCAAGATCTTGGTTCAACAGGAAAACTAAGCTGTGAAAGTTAGACGAAATGCTTTGTAATCTGACCATTCCTTAGAAGATAGTACACCAAGTATAAAACCCGTAGGTGGTGTAGGTTAAGTCTGATGACTTTTAATGAATCCTAAAATCCTAGTAAGGATGGAGTATTACAGGATACTCAAGAGGGTTTCACCTATGTAAGTGTGAAGTGAGAGGCCGCTTCAAATATCATTGGATAGTTAACACTTATCAATCCAAAGGGTGTCCATGGCCGAAACAGACAAAAACATGAGAACAAGAAAGGACGTAGAGACTGTATTGTGTCATTGCTCTCTGTCTCGGTACACACTAAGGTGGAATGGTTCAAGGCATTGTGTCTACTAGGCCACCGGTGTATCCGGTTAGCTGGACTATGGAAGGTTCAAAGCTCCAAGCTACCTGTCCAAATACAATATCGTCTCACTTGGACTGGGCTGTGTGTCTGCATGTTTATGGGTGTAATTTCCACTCATGTAGGGGATTTTTGGAATATTTAATATTAAATATATTAAATATATTAATTGGTGTTGTTTGATGAATAAATTGAAGAAAATAAAATTAATTTCTCGGAAGTTAATAGATACGGGTGCGTTATACTCTCGGAGTAGATGAATTTAGTGTATTAATACTCACAAAACCAATTAATGGTGATTGAGAAATTGATTCAACAAATCAAAGTTTAAAACTTTGAATTAGGGAGAGAATTAATTATGTAAATAATTCTCATCCCACATTGGAAAACGAGAAGACTAATATACATAATATTAGTAAGAAGTCAATGAAGCTAATCAAATTATAGTTGATTGATTAACAATCAAAATGACCACACACGCGCGCGTGCGCCGAGCCTGTGCCCGTGGACTTGGACTTGGATCTTGGCAATTAGACTTTGGATGGACTTTGGGTGTACTGAAAAACCGTCTGTCAGCATTAATGCTGACACATTTTTTCCCCCGTTATGAGTGGAGGTTCACCTATAAATAGGTGTCCTCCTTTCATTCAGGAACACACACAACACACTTCTCTCTCAGTCCGATTTTCTGCATATAGTTTCTAAGTGCAGTCTAGTCCTAACGTTCCTCTGTTCGCCAGAACTTCAAGTCCTGCGGTGCTGCACACTTGAAGGCGTTACATCGTTTTACCTTTGGGAGTGCTATTCCAAACCGACGAGCACGCTTTGCGGGAAGAGTTCCACTCGACTCGACGGAAATTTATTTCTTTGTATTCTAGTTTTTATTTTCATGTAATTATTCTTCCCCATTTTTATCCCTTTTCTTTTATTTTTATTGTTGTATTATCCTTCGACATAAAACATCTTTTTCCAACATACATGAAGAACAACTTACTAATTTTAGAAGAATAAATCACTATATCTCAAGAACAAGTCGACTTATATCAAACGAAATAAATAATATCTCTTGATTTTAGGCTTCAAATCAAATTTATAATGCTTTAACATAATTATTCGTGATTCAACATCAAAAGACTATAAATTAACTTTTAAAAAATAATATTGTTCATCTTAATCAATTGTTTACTTTTAACCAGAAAAAATAGACACATATGCCTTTAATGTGGTACTGTTGAAAATAATCAAGAATGCTTAAAAAATAAATCTAATCAAAGCATGAAATCCTTTCTGTTGGTCCCGAAACGAGTAATAATCAGTGTATCGGGGGGGGGGGGGGGAATACACTGATGTCAGATTTTCCCGAAATCTCAGGAAAATACTCTTTCAGTCTCAATCAGGAAGATCCTGATGGTTCTCACTAAACTATGGTCATAGGGGCATCAGCGACTGATCAGTAAGGAGACAAACAAGCTGAGTCTGAGTGTTGTACTCTCGGAAACTCAGTAGAGATAACCCACCTACTGACCGCTCAGAAAGCTAGTCAGTTGGATAACTATCTCAGTAAGCTAGAGTTACGTGTGGAAAGTGAGCCCTGAAATGTCTACTCGTTTTAGTTCCTGAAAACTGATTACTGATTGCTTAGAAAACGTTGTTAAGGCTGGTGCACAAGATTATGCTCAGGAGAATTGATTTCTCCTGAAGTTGTAAAACAAATGCTGAGTGATCAAATGCTCAGTTTATGATGAATGACAATATGATCCTGAACAAGTAAATAAATCAGCACACTGAGGGGCGTTTTTAACGTGGTTCGGAGATAACCAACTCCTACATCCATGACCTGATTGAACAGGAAGCGATCCTCTACCACTGAGGATCAGAACTTGTTTTTAACGTGCCAAGGTGCACGAGTAGACTCATTCCTCTCTTAGGAACTTAGCCCCTGGGTGTTTTACAAGTCCCAGTCCTTCTAACCAACCTTCTCACAACCTGAGGGGTTTTGTATTCTGCTTTTCAACTAGGGTGTGATAATCCTTCTAACAAATCAGTACTAATAATAGGATTATCACTCTAAGCAATATACAGATGGAGATTCCTACTACATCACTAGGGAAATTTAACTTTTTGAGTGTTGCTTCAAGTTTGCTTTGAGCACTTGGAATCTTGGATATTTCGTGCTTGGAAATTTCTCGTAACCTTTAATGGGTGCAAGGTGATCTGTATTTATAGGGAGATTTGAAAAGATCCGTTGGAGGAGATCTTTTCAAATCATCCTATATTAGGTAGGTGCAGACATTGGTTGTACTTGATTTGACCTTTCCATATTTAGTATGGAAACTCTCTGATCCGCCGCCTGCGACTCTGAGGCGCATTAAATGCTACGCAGACTCCGTACTTACGTGTCGCCTCCTCACTGGTTGTTTGTCCAACGGCTAGTTTGTCGGCTTTGACTTTATGAAACCTCGTACATTTATAACTCTGAATTTCTCATTCTTTACTCAGAATAAATGTTTGTCTTTATTACTGAGTTGCTGACATTCCTTTTGTCCTCAGGAGTTAGCATAAATGCTAACTCTCCATTTGCATGTGTAACCTTTCCATGTCATGACTTACAAGTATCAATTTGAATGATACTAAGCCCGAGTCAGGACTTATGAATATCAGAAGTGATACTCAGCCTGATCAAGGTTACACTTGCCCTCACTGAGTGAGTTCTGTCCTGAGCATACTTAGAGTACTCAGTAGGAACATCATCAGTGGATGTTTTCAGGATGACTTCTACACAGCTTCAGGACATTTTTCAGATTTCTCATGTTCAGCTTCAGGTCGATCGCCTTCAGGACGAGCTTGGACCTTCAGGATTGGAAAACACTTATGATCTCAGATCTTTGGGACGTCACCATCAATCTTTAGTCTTCAGTACGTTCCCCCTGAACTGAATACATGTAAATAGAAAATTTTATTTTAACCTGACTATCCTGAAACTATCATCCTGACGAACTATACTTAGACAAATTCATCAAGGGTTTTGAGATCTAATCAAAATTCTCAGATTGTCCAACAATTTCAAATCTAAGTAATACTTGAAGAACAATTTAATAACACTCGAAAAACAATTTAATAATGTTCGAAGAATAAATTACTAATATTCGTTATTGATAAAAGACACACAGTGCCTTGTGTAATTGCATTTTTCAAAAAAATTAAAACTAAAATCAAAATGAAATTTAAAATCTAAATTTATATTATGCACCTAAGTGGCACATATATTTTTGCGATGAAAATGAAAATATAATTTCGACTAAGTGTATGGAAATATAAATTTAAACAAATTGTCATAAGACCCAGTCCGGTTGGATATTTTTCAATATGTATTTATAATAACAAAATTTAACCTGAGGTCCTGATTTGGAATTTCACCTAATCAATATTGTTTAAAAATATTAAATTAATCTTCATATGAGTCAAATATACATTCATTTTGCAAAATAAAAAACGTAAAATCATTTCACGCAAGACCACCGCATTACATATGTAGATGGATCGCAGCAGACAGAGAGCTTCTCTCTTTCTCTCTCTCTCTGCTCTCTCACACTCCATTTTAAAAAGAGGAAACCAAGAAATGAGGCAAACAGATTTGTGTGATGCGTCCCTTCTGATGTAGCAACAAAAACAACATGAATATTTCTACCTTTTAACCTACTCTCTCTCTCTCTCTCTCTCTCTTCATCCATTTCCAGCACCCATAACATTTCTCCTTACGCCATGGCCGAATCAGAGCGTCTTCATCCTCTTCCACACTCTTATTACGATTTTGCCCTCCCATCCTCTTTTCCTGTGGATATGGTGCAATCATTGTCGTCCGAATTCGAGAAACAAAGGGCGGAGATCGATTGGCTCATTCAAATCCAGGTAAAATTCATTTCCCATGTTTGTTTACCACAATCTCACTAAATACTCATTACTTTCAAAAAAAAAAAAAAAACAGAGCAAGCGATTGAGAAGGTCGATTTTCGAAGAACAATCGCGGCTACAAGCGGTTATAATGCAACAGTATGAAGGTTTAATGGCGCAGAAAGATGAAGAATTAGCAATGGCGAGAAGCAGAGGAAGGAATCTCCAGGATCTATTGAGGGCGGCGGAAATTGAAGGCAGAGGGTGGGAGAGAGCAGCAAGAGAGAGAGAAGCTGTCGTCTCCGATCTCAACAACAGTCTGAACGTGGCCAAGGAGAGAGAGAGCGGGTACGATGCGGTGTCGTTTTGCGACTCTTCCAGCGGCGGCGGAGGAGAGAGAAAGATGGTTTGTAAATTGTGCGAATGGCGAAGGTCGTGTGTTGTGTTGTGGCCGTGCAGGCACCTTTGTTGCTGCAAACTGTGTGAGCCACTTTTGGAGCACTGTCCCCTCTGTCATGCGCCAAAGGATTCAACTTTGGAAGCTTTTTTGGCTTAAATCACCATCTTTAAATTTATTTCATCTTTTCTGTAATTATTTGTTGATCCTCTTCAAATTTCAATTATGAACAAAGGTTTTTATGGGTGGTGGAGTTGTCATCCTAGTTTGTATTTGGGGAGCTACTTTTACTACGGATCTTAGTTGCAACTTTCCAAGTTTGATATTTTAGTCTTTTAATCGATTATATGTTGTAAAATATGTGGTCGTTGAGTTAGATTGATCAATTCAATTTTTTTAAATTTATTGTTGGCTTTTTAATTGGATGATTTGTAAATTGAGGAATATACACAAATAACATCTCTCCCTATCATTGCATGTTTTACCATTCAACTATGCTTGGTATGCATCTGGTGTATGAGATACTCATTTAATAGTTGAGATTTGATTATATTAAAAAATTTACACATAAAATTGATAATAGTATAAAATTTTCAATATAATTAACTTTCATTTTTTTCCTATACCCAACTCACATTTTTCGATGTAAACAAACTGTTGCGTGAGTGTACCGTGTACAGCTGCTATGAGAACTCATCTTACCATTGATTATACCATTGACCAACATGTAAAAGTAAAATAGTGAAAATTTGCATTCTTTTTATTTCAACTCTCTTTTTTATATTTATTTTTTGGGATTGTAAATTAATAAATTTAACACATTAATAAATATATAAAAGATGAAAAAAAATATGGTATATATTATATATTTTTTAATATGATGATATGGGTTACAACTTTGTATTTGATTTAACTTACAATTGATAGTAGAGAATTGATGGACTTATTTTATTGACCAATTAAAACTCTACTTTAAATCTCTTAATTTATAAAAAATCAATGACGTGAAGAATAAGAAAGTGATTATCTCAAATCTAAGAATAGAAAAAGTTATCTCAAATCTTGAATATTATTATATATTTTTATCTTTAAAACTATAATAATTTTCATATATATGCTATTAAATTTAATAAAATTTCAGTGGTTACAATTACAAAAACGTCAAGTCATTTTTTACATATTAAAAAGAAGATAATTCGAAAAATAGGGAGTATATAAAAAGAAAAATCATTCGTATATTTTTGTGTGAGTGTTGACCAAGGTGATGTGGATGGGGATCATGAATGATGATGACAGGGAAAAGGGGTGAAAAGAATAGAAAAAAAAAGAATCTTGCTTTATTACTGAAAGGGGATTATAAATTAATGTCCTGAAATAGAACAGAGGCCAGCTGATATGATATTTCAATGGGGATTTTTTGATGCAAAAGAAAAAGGGTTGTCTATGAAACTGACTGACAGTAAAAGATACGAAAGGCAGATGATCAGTAGGAAATGAAACGGCCAATTCAACCTTCACTCCTCCGTACTTCCATCACTCATTAAACCAATCGTCCTTTATTGAATGATGCCTAAGACTAACCAATCCATAATTCAATTCAATCTAAAATACCTTTCAAAAAAAAAAAAATAATTCAATCTAAAATAAAATACTACCTCCGTCCCAGATTTTTCTTCAAAGAGACCAGGGCACACATATTAAAGAAAAGTTGGAGTATGTGAGTGTGAAGTTAAATAATAAAATATAAAAAGTATATTTTATTGACTTTTGTGAGTGTAAATTATTTCTTTTTTAAGGTGTGAAGAAAGAGTTGGGACGTCCCGAAATGGAAAAACAGGAAGAAAGAGTTGGGACGGGGGGAGTATTAATTTCTGTCTTCTCCACGTATACAACTTATAACTCAATTCAATTTTATCATTTTTATACTCACATCCACAACCCAACTCAATTATTATTATTTTATTCTTTATTAATTATATATAATTTTAAAATAATATTTGGTATATTTAAAATGTGTAAAAAAATATAAATTAATTATCATATATTAAAAAATAATTTATCGTAAACTAATTTAGCATGTTATATTTTTCTTGTTATCTTATTTAAAATGTGAAAAAAACTAATTTACCATATATTAAGAAAAATAATTTTCTTACATTTAATATAAGATATAATATCAGAGTTGAAATAAATAGAAATAACTCAAACTACAAATACTTGAGATTTTTGATAATAGTTTGGATAATTTTTTGAGTTTAGAAAAGATTGAAAGTTGAAGGTTTTGAAATAGAAACTTGATTTAGATTTGGAAAAACTTGAGAGTTTTGATAATAGTTTGGATAATTTTTTGAGTTTAGAAAAGATTGAAAGTTTGGATAATTCTGAGAGTTTGAAAAATAATCAGGATGATTTGGATCCATGATAGAAATTAAGAGATGAAATGATAAAAGTAGAGGAGAAAATAGAGGATATGAGATTGTATTTCAAAATATATCAATATTGGTGTCTATTTATAGAGAATTGAAAAATAATTTGATATATTTTTTATATTTTTCTAAATAAATATTATCCATAATATTTACAAAATAAATTTTATCTACATAAAATCTAACTAATCAATCACATAATGACACGTGTCATTATGTGATTGGATAACCAACAAGTGAGATGAGGTTGGGCAGGCAAACCGTGACGCGGCTGATTGAGCTTTGCAATTTTTTTTTTAAATTGGCCCAACCAGTTGCAGTTTTGGACTGATGGAGGTAGTCTAAGGATCAAGAATTATTTTTATTTTTATACAGGAAAATAAATGCTATCCAAAAGAATTAGAATTACTCCATACCAATGGTGAGGTAACGAAGAGATGTAAGAATTAGACAGATATGAAATTTTAAAGCTTATTTGTTGTATAAAAATTAAGGGTGCAAAATGACGTTTGATAATCGTCGGATGATCCAGTGTCACAAAGGGCATAGAACGCTTAGGTCGGGCTAAGTTTTTTTTTTTTAAATATTTTAAAATAATGTTAAATTTTTTGTAAAAACTACTCCCCTAGTCTTGTAGGAATTTGCACCTTATGGGATGACACATTTTTTATGAAAAATGTGTTTTATATGTAAAGTAGTGTCATATATGGGTAAATATGTATATAACTTTGTGAGTATACACGCAAGTCAATGTTTTCATTTTTAGTAGTGTGCAAATTTATGTGGCGCGTCAAAATAAGGAATGCGTGCAAATTCCTTTGAGATGGAGGGAGTACTAAAAAACCAACAAAAATAGAGATCTAACAGATTATCCTACCAATCGGATACCGTAGCCATAGTGCTATTGGAGGGGTTTGATCAGTTGATTTAAAGAAACAAAGGAGAAAACTATACTCAAATAAAAAATTCAGAAGAGGTGATGCAAGTGGTGGTGGAAATAGTAGATTTACACCCGCAAATAGATGTTACAGACCAAAAATGACAAAGGCAACCAAATTCAAACCGATTGCGCTGACAATGATGGAGAACAAATGACACAGTCGGTGAAAGGTTTGGTGTGTGAGGACGTTTTAGCAGGCACATAGAGCTACAAGATATGCCTAAAAAGGAAAATTTAGCTATGAAGCTTTAGATTGTGGAGAAGGAATTTTTTTAGGATTAGGAATCTTTTAATTTAGAAATAACATACTAAACTACTAATAGGATATTAAGGGCTTGTTTGATTAGGGATTGACCCATTCGGATGGGGACTGACCATCTTCCATTCCATCCAGTTTTGGATGGGCATATCTAATCCCCAATCCAAATACCCATCCATACATATTATACAACTATATCCATATTTTCACAAAATTCCATATAATTATATCACATTTTCATCCATCAATCTATTCTCTACACTACTTTTATTTTACCCATTTATTCTCACTCATACTTTTATTTTATCCATTTATTCTCTCTACTATTTTTATTTTACCAACAATAATAAAGTAATACAATATTATATTGATTTGACATAAAATTCCATCTAACTCTACTTCTTCATTCTTAATCAAACACCATTTTACTATTCATAGGATTAACCCTGTCTACCTTTTTCCATCTCCATCCTCATTCCATCCACCACCATCCCTAACCAAACAAGTCCTAAACTATATACTTCGATGTAAATATGCCCTTAAAATATAGAGAAAATTACATTTATAGTCTAATTTACTAACTGAATCACAAATTGGGCCACAACTGTAGCCAAATTATGCGGAGAGCCATTATGTACTTAAACAAACCATCACTGTTGTATGCAAAATTCCCTCTTTGTCACTATGTCTACCACAACCCTTGTGTCAGAGGCTTAGAGCTATTATGGAAAAAGTGTACAGATTAGACGTGACGTGATGTAAAGCAACTATTGATAAACATTACACGCAAAAGATTTTCAAACAAATTTGGAGAGAGAACGGGCACTGTACATTGGTGAAGAAGGAGACGAAAAGAGCGGCTGAACGAATGTTTCAGTGACAGATGAGAGGTGGAGATCGCGCGTTGGAGTTTGGCAGCGGCAGTAGGCGTGTTTTCAATTCTGGTGTTGGACGTCGCGATTTTCGACACGCTGGGAGCGAGCGAAAGTTGCAGGTTTCTGGCTGGCGGTGGAGTCCGGTAGTGATTGAGTGGAACAGATTGGAAGCACGATTTCAGAGAGGCGATGACGAACTTGCGGCGTCCAACTTGATTGCAGAGGTGTTTGCATCGGCCGATGGTGCTTCAATGGCGGTTACTGTGTTGGCGAGATTCCAGGCAACGAGAACAAGCGGTGGTCGTGAGTTTTGCAGGCGCGATGGGTTTGGTTATGGAGTCGAGATGTGGCAGTGCGTTTCCCGTAGCATCCGTATTTTTTCCAGTAAATCTACCTCCGCCGACTCTGTTCGCCAATTTTTCTCAACTCAGCCTATACAATTGCGCTGTCTTTCTATTTATTTGTTTTTATTTCTTTAGTTCATCTGCTATCAGCTTCATTTATGGAATTTATCGCTTTATTTTATCTGTTTATCCTTTTTCTTATTTCTGGATTTGGGTTTTGTATGCCTGATGAGTTAGCTGGGTGTTTGGAATGGAAAGTGTTTGATTTTGGGAACTTTCGTTTCTTGTTTTTGATAGTTGACTAGTGTTAAAATTTTTCTTGGAACAAGGACTAAAGATGGCCGGGTATCTTCATCGAGAACAGGGGATGAACGTGGAGGACGGCTGCTTGAGGCTAAAATTTCTCGGCAAGTGGCTGTTGACGGGCTGTGCGTAGGGACGCTGGAGTTCCGCCATTTCCAGCGAAATGAGGCAGGCAGCTGTGGCTTCTCTTTTCCGGCGTGGTTGTGGGCGACGCAGGGGTTGAACAGGTGCTTCTTCATTGGCGAGTGGGCGTGAGTGGCTGTGAACTTCCAGGCGTGTGAACTGCGGAGGCAGTGGCTTGATGCTTCCATTTTCTGGCTTGATTCGAAAATTCCAGCAAGTGGAGCGCGTTGGTGAATTCCGGTGAAGACTCAAAGCTTCGAGCCCAAGCTTTAATGGCCATGTGGTTGAAATTTCAGATTTTAGAGCTTTTCTCTCTTCCTATCTTGAAGTTTCAAATTAATCCTCTGTAGCCCAAGAGTTAACGGTGAATTAATTGAAACTCGACTTATCTTTGTTTTCAGTTTGCCGGAAAAATTATGAGTGGAAAATTATGTAAATTAGTGTTGCAGGAAAAGAGACGCAATAGTACAATAATCAATACTATAGTACATTACAAATCATTATGGTACAGAAGCAATAGTACACCAATTTGTTCAATTGTACATACGCACAATCAATGGTACACATCGCTGGAAATATTATCGTTCGACAAGTATCGCTGATGGGCGCAGTACACGATGAGACGTGAACAGTGACACACATCACATCAATTGTACCTTTTTGTCAGTGAATTAAATGCTCAAACAGTAGCCGAGGTACACTTATATGAATTATAGTACACTCGTTTACTCACAAATACACACATAAGTAAACAGTAGCCGAGGTACACTTATCTAACACAAGGGTAGCCTACGCCCGTTCCTCATTTGATTCCTATTTTTGGCTCTCAATGTAAGGAAAAAGGTGAAAAGTCCTCTATTGTAGTTTAGTTAATTAAATGGGCCTTGGTAGTAAGTGACCCTAAAATATATATTGGAATTTAAATAGACTTAACAATATAATTGAAAGGATTATGACTTTAATCACAGTTAACCTATATCTTTGAATAAGTTGAATAATCTTAATTCATATAAGTTGGCAAATTTTGACTAATATTTGCAAAAAATTAATTTTATTTTATAATCTAATAAATTTGGTACATGACAATTGCATGATTATAAAATTGAGATTTAAAAATTACCTTATGAACTCTCTTATGATTTACAGTTTATATATATTAAGCCTCGTGTAAAATCGCTGAAACGTTTAGCTTTATCGGCATCGAAGAGTCTTATCTATTAGAATAATATTAATAACGCCCAACCTCAGGGAGAAAAGTAACCTTCCCCAAGTCATTAAGAGTCAGGTCAGGACCGCCTAAGTCAGATGAGGTCCAGAAATGATACACTCAGTAACGTGCAAATAGTGTACAAACTAAGCAGGGATTCAACTCTTCCCTCGAGGATTTCGAGCGAAGACCTGAGGGACAATTGTTGTTGCATAAATATACCAAGAAAAAGGCTCGGCCCAACTCCCTAAAGGCCCACTAAAGCCTAGGTCGGATAAGTCAATGATAAAGTCAAACTATATACAGGTCATGATCAATGAGGCTAATAGATGTCCTGAAGAAGACGTTAGAAGAAATTGAGCGACAGGGCTATTCACCTGAAAGAGGCTCAGGGAGCCTGAGGATTCAGGGCTTAGAATAAACGGTTCAGGCCACTCGAAAGATATCAAGACACTAGTAAGAAAGGCTCAGGGCCAAATGGAACGTGGTCAGGCGACCAAAGATGATATTACCAGGGTGTTGCATACTTAGGCTAATTCATCTCCTAAGGTGAAAGTCACTATAAGTGTCAGGAACCTGACTAGCGCGCTATATTCGTACAGGGAGAAGGTGGTGGAGAACGTGCATTTAGCCCACTCCACCATCAAGCCAAGTACAATCTTAACTGCCCATCCAGCCATCGTTACAGATCTAGAAGAAAGGAAGTAAGGAAAGTTTCCATAACATCCATGATCTTGGGCTATAACCTAACGTAAGCTGGAAGAAAGTCGGGGTTTCTTGAAACATGTCCATGCAAAGTTCCAAAAGTATTAATATAAATAGATCTAGAGATATTAAACGGGCTAACCTTAACCTTATAGGGTCAGCCCTAACATGCTTCGGGCTAAACGGGTTAGGGCATTATCCGGTTCGCTCTTAACGGTCCTCTAATATTTGAGACTTAACCTTAGCGGTCCTCGGGCTAAATTGGCCATAAATGGGCTATGTCAGAAAAGTAGAGAAAATCTAAATTTTAACACATAATCTAAAATAATGGTCATAAAATGTTAATATTTAAACTAGAACCTAAACATTGTCCATAAGTTCATTAAAATTGATTAAAATAGTTTAACATAATCACAAAAGTTCAAACGTCAATACATAAATACTTAAAAGTTCAAAACTTTGGTATTTAAAAGTTCAAATATAAATACTTTAAATTAATATAACACTTAAATAAAAATTGGGAATAACTTCAATTAATAATAATAACTAGTAAGTATATTTTAAATTTAATATGCTGAGCTTTTGTTTCATTGACTTCTTAGGCTAAGTCTAGACCTCATCAAATTAACAAACTCTCGTTCAATTAACTCAATGCTTGATTAGGAGTGTTCTAAAGTCCTTAGCCTCTCTCGATGATCTAGGTACTTAACAAAAGTAATTAATATCTCATATCCCTCAATGAATGCACTCATCTACACTAGCTCAACTCTCGTTTTTTGCTAATGAAGTCTAATACACCATCTAATAGATACAATTAACTAACACTCAATAAACCCATCATCAAAGAACCCAATCAACCAATATCCACAAAATCACAACACAAACCTCATTAGATATAATTAAATCTAAGACCTATTGTATACATGCATCGAAAATTAACTTATCAAATGATCGAACTAGGATAAATCCTCACCTAATTGATTAACTCTCGTTACATCAACCTAATGCCTAATTGTGGGTGTTCTCAACGACCTATCCCCTCTCGATGTAATAGACGTCTCAACAATAGCATTTAACAATTCATTTAACCCAATTAAACACTCAATTGAACAAGCTCAACTCTCGTTTTTTGCCCACTCAATCAAAATGCATAATAAAAGAAGAACAAACAATTAAAACTCAAGCAAACCAACAAATTAGGAGCTCAACCACAAAACAAATTAAAATCTAAACACATACACAATAGACTAGTCAATTCTCACGTAACATCTAACACCCAAGGCACAAGAAACTTAGCCCATAATCATTCCAAACAAACTCATAACAATATCAAAGCAATAAACTAAGAACATTAAACAAAATGAAATATAAAGAAAAAATATCACCTTAATGGAGTTCCAACACTTGAATGTCTTGCAAGAAAATTAAAATGCTCACTTAAATCTATCTAGAATTTGCAAGAAAAATAAAAACCCTAGACTAATGTGTGTAGTGTGTGTGGGGAGAGGAGCTCCCCCACAAACTTGGAGAACAAGAAGTTGCTGCCGTTTGTGTGATCTGATTCCTAACCTACAATCTGCCTTTCAATCTCATATGCTGCCTTTAAATACCTTATAAGTGGGCTGGAAAAAAAACAATAAGTGGGCTTTGCAATTAAAAGGGCCCAAATCATTTTCTGCAGAATATGCCTCGCACGGTTCTTCAGTGTTGTCACACGATCATGCGAATTTTTGCATGACCGTGCGAATTAAATGCGGGACCGCACGAATTACCTTCGGCACCCCTCGCACGGTCCAGCAGCAACATCACACGGTCCAAGACCAAAAGTAGCATGGGCCAAGAGAATCCATCGCACGGTCCAACAATAAAAAACGTTACCTTCAGCACTTTTTCAAGTTTCTCTTTTCAGCACTTTCTTCCCTTTCTTCGAACAAGTGGACGGGGCTTGACTTCTAACTCCGGCGACGAATGACGGTTGCAAAGTGGCTTGGTGAACGATGTAATTCCGGCGGCTGGGTGGTCTGCTGCATTTTCAGCGTGGCTGCTGGAATCGGCGAGTGGGCTTTTCATCGTGGTTTTTCCGGCGATTAGGAGGATTTAGCGGCGGCCATGAATTCCAGGCTGCTTCTCTCCGGTTTTCGGCAATTGGGCAGTGGTGGCTCCTTCGATCGGCGGTCGAGCTTCAAGGCGAGGCTGTTGGATTGTGGAGTATTCCGACAATAGCAGTGGGGTCTTCCAGTTGTGTAAGCTTCATTTCGAATGGCGGCAGGATTCTGGGTTGAAGCAATTTCAGGCGGTGTCTTCTTCTTCGTCGATGGGCAGCGGTGGTGCTTGTGGATGTCGGTCGGCGATGGAACATTCGAGGCTGTGGCAGGGGCGACGAACAGGGGTGTGTGAGTTTCTTTGCCGTGGCTGGTGTTTCCGGTGGTTGAGAGCAGGGCAGTGGCTTGAGGATTGAACGGCGAATTGGTGGATCGGATTCCAGCAAGAGATGTTTGGCTTCAGGCTTTTTTCCGGCGAAGAGGGGCCTTGCTTCTTCCAATTTGACTGCTGTGATTTTCAATGGGTTTTGTGGCTTTAATGTTGGTAGGTGAAAATGGTGGTTGAGTAGAATATTGCAGTGGATGGAGTTGAGTTGAGGAGAGATGACCACGTATTTGCTTGGTCAAACAATAACTATCCCATATTGCTTCCATTTCCTAATTCAGATTCTGCAAATGGATATCCACAAAAACAAAATAATATCACAAATAAACTTCTAAATGGGCTGTACAAATTGTGCCAAGAATTAATTTAATGTGTGGATCAAATAAATCAATGACTTCTTTGGACCTCAATTAATTAAAATGAGTAGCAATATTTCAAATAAGCCCACATAATAATTCAAACAATTAATTCCATGAGTTTAATTCAATTTTCAATAAAAATGCACCACCACAAATATTTTTACCATTAAGCACAAATCATCAATTTAATGTGAAAAATGCAAGAAATCATATTAAAATTGGCAATAAAAGCACAACAATTTCGAGCAAATTTCACACTAATCACGGGCAGGCTCAGTGAACCGGCGGGCTAATAGGGTCGGCCCAAAAAAGCCCAGATTTAAATGGGCCTATGAAAGCTTAGCCTTAACCCTGCATTTTTCAGGGTTAAACGGGCCGGCTCTAATAACATCTCTAAATAGATCCTCAATCAATGTAATTACGGGATCAGATTTCATAATCTCTTGTGCTCGCAATACTATTTTGCTTACCATTAAATACAAGAGTACACATTAAAGTCTTAGACCTTACAAAAAGACTACAAATCTTTGTCTTATTTACTATTTTCAGTTCCTATAATTAACACAAGAAAACCTTCAAACAGCCAAAAACACCAGTGTATTACAAAAAAAAAAAAACAGTGGATTAGAATAACTAAAAAACCATACCATAAAAAAAATTTAATTTTGATTTGTACAATCCAATTTTGATTCCAATTTTGCATTATAACAGCAAAAAACTCTAACCCAAAAAATTTAAAAAATGTTGGATGCCAATCTAGAAAGAAGGGGAAAGGGGGTGGCAGAATTGGACACCGATCTAAAAATAGAAAAGGGGTGGTGACATCGGAGAAGGAAAAGTGGCAGTTGTTGGTAGAATTTGTTAATTGGGAGATTATGTGGCTGAATTAATGTAGGAATTCTACCAAACAATAATCAAGATATATAATTTGTGAGAGTTTTGTAGAGTGAGAAAGTAGAGAGAAGAAATGCTTTGTGTGTTATGAACTTAGTGAGAGAAATGTGTTACAATGGACCTATTTATAGGTTTGCATGTAGTGAGGTGACACTTAATGGACTTATTTAGCCTAATGTGCTGACAAGTGTTCTAAACACTTGTCATCATGCCTACTATTACATTCTAATTACATTGATTTGTCCTACTACATCACTACTGATTCCCTACGTAGCTATTGGCTTCATTTTGGACTGGGCGATCTCCTTAGCGAGCTCCATTGCCTTGTGTTGCTCCAGGATGTGTTGATGGTAGTATGTCTGAGCCATTGGTCCTGGTATCGGGCGAGCTCTGGGCGAGCTCCCTAGCGAGCTTTCTCTCTCCATGATGTTCACTTGGCCAGAGACTGAAGACACATCATCAACCAGTTTGGCGAGCTGTCTCTCTTTCCTCATGACACTGACTGGTCAAAGGTGATGATGTGGCCCTGGGTCAACCTGACGAGCTCCTGGCGAGTTCCTCATCCTTGAGTTTTTTATTATGTTAATCTTCCCGTAATACTTCGCTTTAGTTTGCCTATCAACAGCGGCAATCTTGAATGCCGATCTTGAAGATCATTTTTTAGACAACAATTTCCGATCTGCAGAGAGAGAAATATATATATATATATATATATATATATATATATATCTACCATGTCTGATAAAACCCTAGCGCTGAAAATAGTGAACTCGCGTGTGGTGGTGCGCATCTAGTGGTGGCGAGGAAATCCTAGTACTTCTTTCGTGTCATTACCCACTTTTCCATCGGAAAAACACCAATTTTTATTGTTAGTGGTGGCGAAACGACCATGGTGATGTAGGCAACTGAGTGAAATAATGAGGGAAATGGAGAGAGAGGAGAAATAATGTAAACGAAGTACCGGACGAGTGAGAGGTGGAGTGTGTTGGGGGTCCGAGATTAATTGCAATTGGAATTTTTGTATTGTGTATTAAAATAATTATATTTATTTTTTTATGTAAGTTGCTATATTAAAAATATATTAAAATATTATTCGATGAATTTATTATTGTATTTCTTATTTGATATTTTTTTTTGTAAATTGTTTTATACCATGTCTGATAAAACCCTAACGCTGGCAATAGTGAACTGGCATGTGGTGGTGGTGCGCATTTGGTGGTGGCGAGGAAACCTTATATTGATGTCCCCTTTCATCCTCCCTAGTACTTCTTTTGTGTCATTATTCATTTTTTCATCGGAAAAAATACCAATTTTTATTGTTGGTGGTGGCGAAACGAACATGGTAGGAGGCCGAGGTTATGAAATGACCATGGTGATGTAGGCAACTGAGTGAAATAATGAGGGAAATGGAGAGAGATGAGAAATAATGTAAACAAAGTCCAGACAAGTGAGAGGTGGAGTGTGTTGGGGCTCCATATTTGAGATTAATTGAATTGAAATTTTTTGTACTGTGTATTAAATAATTATATATATTTTTTATGTAGGTTACTTTATTAAAATATATTAAAATATTATTTGTTGGTCCCGAAATGAGTATAATCAGTGTATGGGGGGAATACACTGATGTCAGATTTTCCCGAATTCTCAGGAAAATGCTCTTTCAGACTTAGTCAGGAAGCTCCTGAAAATGTTCAGTCTACTGATGGTCCTCAGGGGCAGTAGGGACGGATCAGCAATGAACCAGTTAAGCTGAGTCAGAGTTGTGCTCTCAGAAGCTCAGTAGAGATAACAATCCTACTGACCGCTCGGAAACTAGTCAATTGGGCTACTATCTCAGTAAGCTCAGTTTAGTGCGGAATGTGAGCCTTTAAGTGTTTACTCGTTTTAGTTCTGAAAACTTATCAGTTTGCTTAGTGAAAACGTGGTTAAGGCTGGTGCACAGTTTACTAATCAGGATGACAAGTCAGTCCTGATGGTTTTTCAGAAACAATGCAAGTATGCTTCAGTTTAATATGAATGACAATTTATGATCCTGAGCAAAGAGTAAATCAGCACACAAGGGTGTTTTTAACGTGGTTCGGAGATAACCAACTCCTACGTCCACGACCTGATTGAACAGGAAGCTATCCTCAAAACCCTGAGGATAGGTACTTAATTTTTACGTGCCAAGGGACACGAGTAGCCAACTTCATCTCTTAGGAACTGACCCCTGGGTGGTTTTACAAGTCCCAGTCCTTCCTACCAACCAACTCACAACATGAGGGGTTTGGTATTCACGTTTTTCAACTATTGTGTATTGATCCTTCTAACAAATCAGTTCTAATGATAGGATCAATACTCTAAGCAAAATACAGAATAGATTCCTACTACAACACTAGGGAAATTTAAGGTTTCAGAGTGTTGCTTCAAATGAACTTTGAGTGCTTGGAATCTTGAGAGTTTCTCTTGGAAATTTCCCGTTAGCCTTGAATGGGAGCAAGGCATTCTGTATTTATAGGGAGGTTTGAAATAGATCCGTTGGAGGTGATCCGTTTCAAACCTTCCTATTTAGGATAGGTGCAGGTACTGGCTGTCCTTGTCTGACAGAGACCATACCTAGTATGGCAAAGTTTCTGATCCGTCGCTTGCATCTCTGAGAAGCATTAAATGCGCCCAGTCTCCGTACATACGTGTCACCTTCTAACTGGTCGCTTATCCAACGGCTAGTTTGTCAGCATTGACTTTACTGATCCTCGTACATTTATAACTCTGAGTTCCTCATTCTTTACTCAGCATAAATATTTATCTTAAGTTGGAGACTCTGACATTCTTTCTGCTTCATCAGACTTCCATTCGCACGTGTAACCTTTGTGTCTCAGGACTTACAAGTATCAAGTTAACTGATACTAGTCCCAAGTCAGGACTTATGAACATCAGAAGGACATTCAGCCTGATCAGGGTTACACACTGCCTTCACTGATAGAGACTTCCCTGAGCATGCTTAGTCTACTCAGTTCTGTCAAGATCAGTGGTCTTCTTCATGATGACTTCGAGGCATCTTCAGGACTCTTTCTAGGTTTTTCAGGTTGATCATCTTCAGGATAATCACACCTTCAGGGTTGGAGATACTTCAGACTTCAGATTTTAAGGACGTCTCCATCAGTCTTCACTCCTCAGTACGTTCCCCCTGAACTGAATAACTGTGAATAGAAAAATCTATTCTAACCTATCTAATCCTGAGTCTATCATCCTGATGAACTATACTTAGGCAAATTCATCAAGGGGTTTTGGGATCTAATCAAAACACTCAGATTGTCCCAACAATTTCCCCCTTTTGATGATGCCAAAACCCTTAGAAAAATTCTACCATTTAAACAAGTTACTGACTTAGTCAGTGTTAGGATATCTGTGTTAGATGTTTTGATGATATAATAAACCAATC
>JAPKLY010000599.1:188153-235161 GCA_026898435.1 Prunella vulgaris
AACAGTGATAATTTCAGTATCGGATTTACACGCATATTAAGTTAGCCAAAAATCTGTCAGAATTATCACTTGCACTCAAAAACCCCATTCATACTTATTATTTGTAAAAGCTTTGTAGAAGCTGTGAGAAGTCAATTGCGTTTGTAGCATTGACAAGTTGTAAGAGAGTAGTACTCTCAAACTGTGTAAGTGAGTAAGTAAGTGAGTTAGTGGAGAGCCCCTCAAGTCCAAATTGGATTGAGGAGAGTGGATGTAGGACAGTTGGTCTGAACCACTATAAATCCCCTGTGTCTCGTCGTATTTATTTCTGCTCTTAAATTGTGCACATCACCTAAAACTGATTTTTATTAAAAAACATTTCTGCACTATTCACAGCGCACTACTTTCAAATTCAGACTACCTCAAGTAGTCTGCTGGTTTTCTGAATAATCCAAATAAATTGCAAAAAGGTTTTGAATCCTTACAAGTCTATTCAACCCCCTTCTAGACTTGTTCAAAGGTATTCTTCCCTAAAACCTGCCTTTGGGACCAACAAGTGGTATCAGAGCTGTGTGTCCAAAAGACCACAGCCTGAGAAAGCTTTTGGTGGTCACCTGGACAGATCCCTGAAAGTCTGGTTTTAGAAAACTCTGTGTGCTTTTTATCTAATCACTTGCAGATATGTCTTCCTACAAAAAAAGTGGATCCAAGACAAGGAAGTTGCCAGAGTTCTCCATAGAAGATTATGATTATTGGAAATTCAGAATGGAGAATCATCTTGGAGCCATTCATGATCGGATGCTAGATGTTCTGGAGGAAGGGCCAATTAAGTTTTTCTGGGAAGGAGTAAGTGATGGCAAGACTCCAGAAGCTGAGATCAGTGAAAGAAGGAAGGCAGAGAAGAAGAAAAGTGAACTAAACGATGCTGAAAGGAAACTCTTCAACTTAGATCAAGTGGCCAGAACAGAAATCATCGAGACTCTCTCCAAAGAATATATAGAGAAAATCAAGACGTGCAAGACCGCTAAGGAGATGTGGGAGAAACTCTCCTTGATGTGTGAAGGGACAGATCAAATCAAAGAGAACAAGCTTCAAGCCGTTCTTCATACCTTTGACACATTTAAAATGAAAGCTGATGAAACCATTGATCAGCTGGATATGAGGCTGACAAACATACTGAATAAGGCAAGCTCCTTAGGTTACTCGGAGAAAGAGATTAATAACAAAATTTTGAGATCTCTTACTCCAAGATGGAGAGTGAAGGTGACGGTAATTAAAGAGACAAAGAATTTATCTGAGATGAGTCATCATACACTGCTATCTCATCTGAAGGCACATGAGTTCGATATCCAAGAAAAAGACCAAGAAGATGAGACTCCAACTTCATCAGCCACAAAGAATGTCGCTTTCTCTGCTGCAGCTGATAGTCAAGAGAAGTCCTCTACTCCAGAGGACATGAGCTTAAAGGAGCAACTTCCTTTGTTGACCAAGAAGTTTGACAAGATGTCAAACAAGTTCCAGAAGTATAGATCCCATTGGAAGAAGAATAAGAGTGATTCTTCCAGAAGATACCAGAAGTCATCTGATGCCCGAAGACCATCAGATGAACAGGTGACCAGATACAAGTCTCCAGAGAGAAGGAGGGAACCAAGTCCCAGAAGAGGAGGAGATGGTGTTTGTTTCACTTGCAACAAGCCAGGACATCTCAGCTATGATTGTCCTCAGCTTACCCCTAGGGAGAGAGAAGAGAAGAGGATCAAGAAAGATCGCAGGTTCGCTGATAAGAGAGCTCTGCTTGCAGAGGAGGAGAAGCAGGATATCAGTTCATCCTCATCCTCATCTGATTTTGAATCAGAGGATGATATCTTCCTCATGGCTAAGGTAGAAGAGGTAAATTCTCCTACCCCCTCTGTTAGCTCATCTTGCTCCTCTACCTATTCTATGGAGTCAGATATACACAAGTTGTTATCTGATCTCCAATCCTCCTTAAAAGTTTGTTCTAAGCTGGAAGAAGAGAACACTAGTCTGAAAACTGAAGTTCTAAGCTTAAGACAGGATCTGGAAAATTCTAGACTACCAGTGATATCCTATGATTCACAAGCTAACAAGTCTGCTGACTTAATAGCAAAATGTGAAGAACAAGAGAAGCTGATAGAAAAGCTACTTTCTGAGAACACTGTCTTGAGTGAAGAACATAATCTGCTGACAGCTAAGTTCGATGAACTTTTCAAGCAGAATGAACTGACAATCAAAAATTCACAGCAGCTTCAGCTGAAAGTGGATCAGCTGACTAAGGCAAAGAATGCCGTGTCTGAAATAGCTGAGTCCTCACAAACTGTGAATGATAAAAGGGGTCTTGGTTATCCCAAACCCAAACCACAAAAGAAGAAGAAAGGTGACAGTGGATTAATTTGGGATCCTCGAAAGGGTAAAGGGCCAGCTAAGCCTGCACCTGGATCAGAAGGCCAAAAGAGCAGAGGGACAGAAAAGGTCCCAGTTGGACAGAAGAGCTCCAAAGCTCAGAAGTCTGCTGGTGATCAAAAGGTTTCAGCAGAGCAGAAGAGTACTAAAACTCAGAAGCCTGCTGACAACCAACATAAGTTCAAAGCTCAGAAGCCCCGAGACCCGAAGAGGAATCCAAGTCATAGCTCAGCTAAGACAAGGAGACCTCAACAGAATCCGCAGAGGAATGATAAGCCTAGGTCATCTCAGCAGAGTAAACCCAAGCGAAACAGACCTCAGCCCTGGGTTACTTTTAATGAAACCAAAGTAGGCAAGCCTTCACCGGCTAAGGTATATGAGTCATTCGGAGGCTTAAGCAGAAATTATCCTTTTGAGCAGCCCACCTACAAACCTGCTGTTATCACTCATCGCCCCAGAAAAGATCCTCTGAGGGAGATGATTTTTGTGGATAAGTATGGTAGAAGGTTGAGATCTCCTAAACCTCATAAGGATGATCTCTACCTATGGATCCAGAAAGTCGATACTAACCAATCAGGACCCAAAGATAGGGTACCTAAATCCTGAGTTTTAATTTCAGGGAAACTCTAGCCCAATAGAAAGAGGAGAAGCCAAGGGCCATGTCTGGTACATTGATAGCGGTTGCTCGAAGCACATGACTTTTGAAAAGCATCTCCTCCAGGACTTTGTAACACTTGATGGACCTAGAGTTGTGTTCGGTGACAACAATTTTGGAGTCACCAGAGGAGTAGGCACCCTGCTGATCAAAGGAACAAGAGTTGAAGAAGTCTACTATGTAGAAGGGCTTATGCACAATCTTCTGTCTGTATCCCAATTCTGTGACAAGGGATATTCAGTAAGATTCTCCAAGAACTATTGTCTTGTTATTAATGATTTAAATGAGCAGGTGCTACTAACTGGCCTCAGAAGAGGTAATATGTATCTTGCAGATTTTGCAAGTTGTCCAGCTGACTCATGTTTGGTTGCTAAAAGCTCATCAGAGATCAGCTGACTCTGGCACAAGAGACTAGGTCATCTGAACTTCAAGACTCTTAACAAGGTTGCAAGGAAGGGTCTAGTCAGAGGCCTACCAAATGAGGTGTTTGCATCTGAGCAGAAGTGTGATGCCTGTCAGAAAGGGAAGCAGACTAAAGCCTCATTCAAAGATGTGCAGAGTACTTCAACAACAAAAGCACTCCAGCTGCTTCATATGGACTTATTTGGACAAGTCTCACCTCTTAGCTTCAGTGGTAGGAAGTACACACTGGTGATTGTTGATGACTATACAAGATTCACTTGGGTAGTGTTCTTGTTCAAGAAGAATGAGACTATGGATAAGATGCTGGAGTTGTTCAAGAGGATTCAGAAGGAGCTGGACCTCAGTATAGTCAGAATCAGAAGTGATAAAGGTACTGAATTTCTTAACTCTGTTGTCTCTGACTACTGCAGGGATAATGGTATTCAGCATGAGACATCAGCTGCCAGGACACCTCAACAGAATGAGTTAGCTGAGAGGAGAAACAGAACCCTCAAGGAGGCAGCGAGGACTATGTTAGCTGAATATCAGACTCCTCAAAGGTTTTGGGCAGAAGCCATCAACACTGCTTGCTTCATCCAAAATAGGTGTCTACCAGTCAAGAGACACGGGAAGACTCCTTATGAAATGTACAAGGGTAAAACTCCTAATCTTTCCTCTGTCCATATTTTTGGGTGTAGGTGTTTGATCTATGACAATGGAAAGACTAAGTTAAAGACTTTTGATGCTAAGGTTGCTGAAGGAATATTCTTAGGATATTCTGGAAGTAGCAAAGCCTATAGTGTCTTTAATAAAGTCTCTCTTTGTGTGGAGGAGACACCCCATGTTGCATTTGATTAATCTTTTCATAAGTACAGCAAGGAGAAGCTAGCAGATGAGGTGGATCAGCTGAATCTGTCAGACAAGCCAGATCTGATTAAGGTAGTGGTACCTAGGATATAATCAGACTCAGATTCTGATGATGAGCCCAAACCAGCTGATAAGCCCTCATCAGCACCAGATGATGGCACATTGACTCCTGACACTAACCAAGGGGGAATTTCAGACAAAACCCAAGAGGAGCAGACTATGGCACCTCAAAGGGGCAATAAGACATTGTCTGATTTCCCAGCTGAACAGATTCTAGGAGATCCAAGTGTAGGTGTTCAGACCAGAAGAAAGCTAAACTTGGATGCTCAATTCAGCTGTTATGCGTCTCTGATAGAACCCAAGAACATCCATGAAGCTCTTGAAGACCCAAACTGGATTGTAGCTATGCAAGAGGAGCTAAATCAGTTTGCAAGACAAGAAGTTTGGACTCTAGTGGAGAGGCCCAAACATCAGAAGGTCATAGGCACTAAGTGGGTATTTAAGAACAAAAAGGATGAAAATAATGTAATGGTCAGAAACAAGGCAAGGCTAGTAGCCCAGGGGTATTCACAGTCAGAGGGGATTGACTATGATGAGACATTTGCTCCTGTGGCAAGACTAGAAGCCATTAGATTGTTTTTGGCCTATGCTATTTTCAAAGGGTTCAAGGTATATCAGATGGATGTCAAGTCAGCTTTTCTGAATGAAATCCTGGCAGAAGAGGTTTATGTGGAACAGCCACCAGGATTTGAGATTGGGAATAAGGTTTATAGGTTGCAAAAAGCTTTATATGGACTAAAGCAGGCACCTAGAGCTTGGTATGATACTCTATCACAGTTCCTACTGGACAGTGGATTCAGTAAAGGAAAGATAGACAAAACCTTGTTCAGAAAGGAAGATGGAGATGATATCCTCTTAGTACAGATCTATGTAGATGATATCATTTTCGGCTCCCCCAACAAACTGATGTGTTATCAGTTTAGCAAGCTGATGACCAGCAAGTTTGAAATGTCCATGATGGGGGAGATGACTTATTTCCTTGGACTGCAGGTGAAGCAGATGTCCAATGGAACTTTCATTAGCCAAGCTAAGTATGCCAAGAATTTGATAGAAAAGTTTGGAGTCAGTAGCAGCAGAGAAGCTAAGATTCCAATGATGGCAAACTTTAGCATGGATCCAGATGAGGCTGGTGAGAAAGTGGATCAGACACAATATAGGGGACTTATTGGTTCTCTGCTGTATCTTACTGCCAGCAGACCTGATATCAGCTTTGCAGTAGGGGTGTGTGCAAGGTTCCAGGCAAATCCTAAGAAATCTCATCTGGAAGCAGCAAAGAAGATTGTAAAGTATTTGAAGGGTACTTACAATCTAGGCCTCTGGTACCCAGCTGAGTGGGTACTCAGACTCTGACTATGGAGGGTGCAAGATTTATAGGAAATCAACCTCTGGCACATGTTAGCTACTCTGGATAAGACAACAGCTGAGGGACTACCATGTGGTCACAGAAGAGATACCCATCTTCTGTGATAGCACAAGTGCAATAGCCATTACTCAGAATCCAGTTCTCCATACCAGATGCAAGCATGTGGACATAAGACATCATTTTCTTCGAGATCATGCTGAGAAGAGAGATATCAGGATGGAGAAGATTCATACGGAGAAGCAGAGAGCAGATGTGATTTCCAAACCTTTAGCAGAGGTAAGATTTAGAGAATTAGTAGCAGAGTTAGGAATGATAGATGGAGGAGCAGTTCTATAGAAAGAACGTTTTTGGGTAAATGGGTAGTCAGCTGGTACCCAGCTGAGGACTATTCTGCTGAAGTATTTAGTTGATTCTCACATCAGCTGATCTGGTATGTCTTCTTATTCTTTCTTTTCTTTTCTCTATCTTGTTATGTTTAACTTGATACAGGGATAAGTTATGAAAGTCAGACAAGACCACCTTGCTTCAGCTGGTCCATGTCAGCTGACATTAAAGACCCAGATGAGCAGAAAAGATTTTCATGAGGATCGCTCTTATCAGCTGATTTTGCCACGTCAGCTTCTCGATAAGTATTTCTATGATCTTTGTGTTGGTTTTTAAAAACTCATTTTATCTATCAAATCTTTTCAAAAATTAATAAATCCCTAATTTTTAAAATTATTTTAGAAAATTGGCAATCAAATCTTTTCTCTTACGAAAAATCGGGGATTTATTACCTTTTTCAAAATAAAGTGTCAGTTGTAATTAATTTATCACCGCCTAAATTTTCTCAAAAAGCACTTTCATCATTACCTTTTTCAAAAAGACGAATCTTTTGGGCGGTCAAAACCTTTCGAAACCCTGACACCCACGCATCACCTCCAAAATTCTTAAAGGTCATCCATTTTGGACCTTTGATTTGTGTGATGCAAAATACAAATCTACGATCAAAATTGTTCGTTTTTTAATTTTGGAAAAACTGCTCATCTTACTCGATCCCTATATATACCCCTTTAACTTCCTTCTGAAAACCTTCTGCTCCTAAATCTTTCTGCCCGTAGTATTCCTGCATATTATTCTCTGTGCACTTAATCTCTGTTTTGAAGGTATGGCATCCAAGGCTATGCAAAAATTGTTTAAGGAAAAGATGTACGCAGAGATGTGTGTCGATTTCGACACAACTAGGGTTCCTGAGATTAGAGAAATCCTAAACCTGCTTCAACATCACAATCTCCGAACCTTCATCTCCATGACCCCCCCGACCATAAAACCCTAAACTTCTATGCCTTTCAATTCCTTCTCAAGGCCCAGTTCAGCTCAAACTCCATTGGCTCCTTGGTTGATGGAAAAGTTGTGGTTATTTCCAAGGATGTAGTTGCTGACCTTTTTGGCCTATCCTCCACTGGTGTTCAACCTCACAAATACAAAGAAGCCGACTACCCGGAGACTTTCAAGTTAATGGCCAGGAAGAGTCATAGGGACACCACCACTAATCTAAAGAAGTCTATGTTGAGGAGCCGGTTTTGGTTTTTGATGGATGTGGTGACCAAGGTCATCTTGGAGGAACAGGGAAGTTTGGACGCTATTACAAAACTTCGCCTGAGCGTGGCCCGCATGATTCTTGACGGGGTGCGAGCAGACTGGGTGAGTCTGCTATGGTTCCGACTGGAACAGGAGTCCAAGAGGTGTGTTGCGAAGGAGGTGGATGGAAAATAGGTTTATAGTTTCAAATAGAAGTGCTCCATGGCCACCAAGATTACTATCCTTTTGACTCATCTGTTGCCCCAGCATGAGTGGGATGAAGATTGGGTTGTTGAGTACAACCACACCAAGTTTCTGAGGGGAAGCAACTTGGATGTCATTGGGCCAGCTGACTCAGATTCCAGAGCTGATCCAGTAGCTGCTGCCCCTGGTCCTTCTGCTGGAAAGAAACAGAAGAGGAAGGCTTCAAAGTCTGCTGGAGGGGGAAGAAAGAAGAAATCCAAGAAAGAAACCACTCCTGTTCAAAGGAAGCTCTCCTTTGATTCTGATGCAGATGATGATACTGCTGTATTGAGCAGTTTGAAGAAGAAGAACTCTTCAGCAGAGAGGGCTACTCTGCTGGTTGATGAGTCTTCTGATGAAGAAGAAGAGCTAGTAATGGAGGAATCCGCTGAGAGGGCTGGTTCAGATGAGGATTCTGCCTCTGGCTCTGATGGAGAGGAAGAAGAGTCAGAAGAGAGGGACTCAGCTGAGCCTTCAGTAGCTGAGACAGAGGTTCTCAATTTCTCTGATGACGTACCATCAGCGGATACACCATTAGCTGCCTCACCCATCAGGTCAGCTTCACATACTCCCTTCTCTGATCCTTCCCAACACTCCACAACCCCAGCTGATCCTTCACCTTCACAAATCCCAATCGGCAATGAACCAGAGGAGATAGCTACCTCTGGCGAGCCTTCAGCTATTCCCAAACCCTCTCACCCTGAACCCATCAACCTTGATAACCCCAACTCCCCCACAGAAATGGCCAAACAAGCTCGCCTATCTCACCATCGTTCAAAAGGGCCTCTTGAACGAGGGATGATCATAACCGCCCTAGCCCACATATCCCTGTACATCCCAGAACTTAACCCATTTCCAGCCTATCAAGACATACTTGCTGATGGTCTTGCATGGGCACAAGCAAAAGAAGGGCCAGTTACCTTCTTTCTGGCTTTAATAAAGGAGATGAGAGAAGCAGCATTTACAGAGTGGGAAGAAATTTTGATGGCTGACTTGGAAGTTAAGGCACCATCCCAGCTGACATCCCCTGAAGGGTTGAGAAAGGTTGCCCATGCGTTATTGCTTAAAGATGGGGTTGCACTGGATTGTCCAGAAATTGCTGAGTCTGAGTTCATCCCTCCGGCAGCAAACTTTGAGATCACCCCAGCTGATCAGGTAACCCCTACTATTTTGGGTCAACTGAAAGATTATTTTGATGATCACATTAGGGAGGTCAAATCTACTCTTTTGGCTGCCAAGTCTGCTGCCCCCTCTCTGATTGAAAAACAAGTTCACTATGTTCTGCTGGATCATCGCAATAAGCTGAAAGATGCTATGGAGGACAGCTTATATGCCACCAGGATTGAATTCTTCCAAACTCTACAGCACTTCAAGTCAACTGCCAGGGCTTTCACTGATGATGCATCTGCTACTCTCGCTGCTGAATCTGAGAGATTCAGACTGGTCTCTGAAAGGTTGGAAGGGCAAATTACTGAATGCAAAAATGGTCAGGAGGACCTTAAGGCCATTGTGGATAACCTTCCTACTTCTCTACCCTCTACTTCGATGATTGATGATATCAAAAAGGGGGAAGAGAAGAACTCAGCTGCTATTGCTGCTCTGCAATCTGAGATGGCCTCTGTGAGAGCTCTACTGGTAGACAATCATGGTGTTTTGTCTGCCAGAGTAGAAAATGTTGAAGATTATATCAACACCAGGAAGATTACAGCCCAGAAGACTCAGGAGCTAAGAGACTAAAAGATAGCTGAGGCCTTGCAGAGGCAAGAAGTGATTGCTGAGGAGAAAGAGCAGAAGAAGAAGATAATGAATGCTGAACTTGATGAGAAGCTGGCTAAGGAGTTGCAGCTAGCTGAAAAGGAGACTCCAGAAGAGAGGAGGAAGAGGCAGGAGAGAGAAATGAATGATGAGCTTGAGAGGCGATATCAGAGGAAGCTGAAGTAGCAAGGGAAGGCAGTCTCTCAAGGCAGCAGGACTAGAAGTGGAAAATTCATTCGAGATCCAAATGAGCCTTTGGTTGACGGACCAATTGATATGTTCTACAATCAATTGTCCGATGAGCTGGTGCATCTCTGGAAAACTATTAAGGCTTAAACCATGATCCACTTCTATGTCCTGAGAGGAGAAGATACCAGAGGAGAAAGAGAGAAGAATGCTGAGTTTAGAAACTGGTTAAAGGAGACCTTTCCTAAATTCTTCAGAGCTATTACAGAAGAAATGCTTAAGGTGGAAGTTCAGCCAGAGTTGCCTGAGATTGAGTATCTTCCAACCCCAACTGATGAGAGTGGGAAGATAGACTGGGTGGAAATCAGGAAGTATTGGTTGCAGATTACTCAACTCTTTCATCAACTCTCTGATAACTCTCTGCCAGCTCTAAAGGAGATAGAGAAGAGATTCCTTGATTGGATGCAAGTCCCTCTCAGCAGCAGAAGACCTCTCCTCATGTAATAGTCCAGCTGAGTCAGCTGAGGTTTAGGTATTTTCTCTCTGATTGTACTCTCTCTTTATGATTTAATAAAGCTTTATGATTCCAGACAACTTCTTGTTGTCAGCTGCATTTTTATTCTGTCTAAAGATCTTACTTAAAGATCTTCTTTTCTGTCCTATGATGATCTTAATTTTGTTTGATTATGCTTATCTGTTGAGATCAGCTGAGTTGGTTTTGATATCATCAAAAAGGGGGAACTTGTTAGGATATCTGTGTTAGATGTTTTGATGATATAATAAACCAATCAGCTTGTAATAGGACCAGCTGAACATGTTAGTCAGCTGATGAGTAGTTAGGATTTGATAGGTTCATGTGAGGGGGAATCTACCTTGCTGCCTAGAAGATCCGAAGCTATCATAGAGAAGAAGACCAGCTGAGACCTTGAGGACTTAGCCGATTTTAGAAGACAGAAGAGTTAAGCAGCTGACACTGGAGTATCGAGAGCAAATCATCAGAGGAGTTTACATCTACTACTTTCAGGAGAGACAGATCAGCTGACATCAGAAGATCAACTGATCAGTTGAGAGCACGTCGCAGACAAGACAAGGACCATGGATATAAGACGTATTCAGACGAAGTCAAGAAGACCAGCTGAGGTGCACACCAGCAGACTTGCACATCAGCTGAGGTGCAAGTATCAGCTGACTGGTACACCAGCTGAGGAGACAGATCAGCTGAGGTCTTGTGCTCAGCCCAGATTCTTTGGAATCATTTTAAGGGTTGACTTGAGACATAGAAGGAAGATTCCCAGAATAGAAGATCAATCAATTAAGGGGACAAACTTGATTGATTGAAGATCGCGAAGATTGACGGGAATCAAGATGGAGATTCAATCAATCATAATGATTGATTGAATACAAAATTATAGGATCTCAGATTTTAGTTCATCCCAACGGCTAGTTATTTGACCCTATAAATTAGAGTAACAGTGATAATTTCAGTATCGGATTTACACGCATATTAAGTTAGCCGAAACTCTGTCAGAATTATCACTTGCACTCAAAAACTCCATTCATACTTATTATTTGTAAAAGCTTTGTAGAAGCTGTGAGAAGTCAATTGCGTTTGTAGCATTGACAAGTTGTAAGAGAGTAGTACTCTCAAACTGTGTAAGTGAGTAAGTAAGTGAGTTAGTGGAGAGCCCCTCAAGTCCAAATTGGATTGAGGAGAGTGGATGTAGGACAGTTGGTTCGAACCACTATAAATCCCCTGTGTCTCGTCGTATTTATTTCTGCTCTTAAATTGTGCACATCACCTAAAACTGATTTTCATTAAAAAACATTTCCACACTATTCATAGCGCACTACTTTCAAATTCAGACTACCTCAAGTAGTCTGCTGGTTTTCTTAATAATCTAAATAAATTGCAAAAAGGTTTTGAATCCTTACAAGTCTATTCAACCCCCCTTCTAGACTTGTTCAAAGGTATTCTTCCCTAAAACCTGCCTTTGGGACCAACAGTCAGTATTCAGTTCAGGAACCTATACCAGGTCCTTAGTTCTATAAGATGGAAACAGGAAAGGGTTAGTACAGTTCTTGATAAAGAGCAGAAAAGTAAATCAGGAGTCAACGAGATATTGTCTCAGGAATAAAATAGTTTCATTGATAAATAAAGAAGTACAAAGTATCCTGAAACTATTACAACTGATATCCCTGAAACACTAATCCTGATTCAACTCCTCAGTCTTCATCATCCCACTTCATCAAGGTCAGTCCATACTTCGCCAGGACCCTCAGCTTCACCTCATGGAATTGATCAGGATCCTAAGAAACACCGTTGGTCTGAGCTACCATGGCGATTTCAGCTGGAATGGCACTACGGTTGAGGTGATGATTAATTCCCATCATTGGTGGAATGTAGACAATGTTTTCAGGGGCTTTGATCTGATATCCTGCCCTGTCGGCGTATCTGACGATTTTAGCCCATAGTTCAGGGTAGTGCAGGTCCATCCATTCCATGAATTCTGCATTCTTATGATGGCCCTCGCACTTCAGCGAGTTCCCATAAACATAGTACTTCTCCACAAACTCTTTCTTAATCGGAACCCAAGTCTGATTAAGTTGAGGTGGAATGAAGCTGTCTACATATTCGTACAAAAAGGGTCATGTAGGCTCACCAGCGACTGCCTTCTTCTTCTGACCAGCAGCCTTCTTCTTTACTGCACTCGGATCAGGTTTTTTCTTCTCAATTTTCTCCTTCTCCTTCAGGGTTGTCCCTGAAGTTTTTCAATCTTTGTATCCTGAGACCTGACCTTTAGTGCAGTTTCCATAGTAATCTGGTTCTACTTTTTCTTCGTCACCACCAAGGGATCATTGGGATAAAGTTGTTCCTCACATTCCTCCAAGAGTTCTTTCACTTCTTCAGAAGTCGCCTGCTTCCTCTTCTTCTGATCCTGAGTGGAAATTTCAGGATCAGTGGCCTTCCTCTTCTTCGAAGTGTCGAACTTGGGATTTTTCTTTCCTTCCCCCTTTTTTGGCAACATCAGGGGAGTCCTCTTCCTTATCCACTTTAGCTTTGATATCATCGAGCAGAATCCCCTGAGAAGTAGCTTGGTCAGTTACCACCTTCAGGTCGGAAGCCAGTGCATCAGTCTTGAGTGTACTTTCAGTGAGGTGAGTGTCGAATCTTGACTTCATGGCAGTCAACTCCTTCTTCTGATTCATGCACTCAGTCATCATATTGTTGAAGGATTTGTTCCATACTTCATCATTTCCCTTCAGGCTCTCACCGATCTTCCTCAGAAGAGATGCATCCTCCGCCTGGGCTTCCTCCCTAGCCAAACCTCTGACCTTTGCCTCTTACCCTTGCATTGCCTCAGCAATCAACTCCCTGATCCTTCCATCCAGGTTGCTGAGAGCCGAGTCTATCGTGCGTTGAACTTGGCCAGAGATTGTGGCAAGTTCAGTAGATCTCTGGGTCTCCATGCTCAGGAAGCAATCAGCGTCTTCCTTCCTTGCATTTGAGAATTTCTCCACCAGCTTTTTGTGCTTCTCCTGCTGATGGTAGACTTTGTTGATGATGCTCCGACCCATCAGCGAGAGACCTACTGAAATGGTCTTGTTCTTCCTCTTCTTTGCCTTCCTCTTGGGCTTCTGAAGAACAGACTGGGGTCTCTCCTGGAGCCTCAGCAGTCCCGACCCCGGGGAGTGCTTCATCGGCAGGTGCAACTGGTCCTGAGCTTGCACCTGCCTCGCCACCTGGAACTATCGCCAGTTCTATGGAGGGGTTGGGATGAGGGTTGTTGGCACGAACTACCCTGATAAACTCATCTTTAGTTATTACTTGGGCATAAGTTTGAAGACCAAACCTGTCAAGGATGAGTTGCTCCTGATCCTCGAGATACTCTACTCCTTTAGCTTCGATCAGGGAGGCAACTTCAGTAATAGATGCCCTCCGCATCATAACCAAGACTCTGAGTTTCACCACCTCTTCAGCATAAGAGGGATCCAAATCTGGAATATGCTGACTGACGAACCGTTTGGCTTGAGAATTTGCATCCATCTCGAAAGGTGTCAGTTTTGGTGGTGGAGCAACTTCTTCTTGATCTCCCTCCTGATGCTCGGGTTCAGATTCAGCATCATTCGAGATTGTCCATTTCCTGCCTTGGACATTCTCCACATCCTCATCCTGGAGCTCCTCCTGAGCCTCCATACCCTCAATCTCCTGATGTTCTTCATCTCCAACATCTGAGCTCCCTTGTCCCTCCGGGGTAACCTCCTCACCATCATCTCCCTCTCCTACCTTCTCACTTCCTTCCTCTTCCTCCAACACCTCTACCACAACTTCTCCACTAGGCTCAACCTGAGCCTCCACTCTCAGATCCTGCACAACTTGCATAACAGGATCTTCTTGAATAGGCTCTTAGGTAGTCTGTTCCCCCTCAACTGTAGCATCCTCCTCCTGAGGCATGCTCATATCTTCTTGAGCCACCTCCGGCTCAGTTGGGGTTTCAGAGATGAGAGTTGCTGAAGGTGCTGCAACTGACTTCTTGGACTTGGAAGCTGGAACTGTTTTGGGTTCAGGTGTGTCTGATTCAGTCTCAGAATCATGAAGCACAGTCTTCCTCTCAGAGACCTAAAGACCCTTCACCGTTACTCGCTTTGGCCCTGACTTGGCTGGCTCCTCCTGAGCTGAAGAACTGGCTACCTTGCCCTTTTCTTTCCCCTTCGAGATCCTCTTGATCTCAGTGTCCTTCATCCTTTTGATCGTGTCAGCAGCATTCCGATATAGAATGTGCTTATCCTTGAAGTCCTCCAAGCCCTCCGTATCAACTTCACCAAACCTCAATCCTTGGAGCATCACTGAGAGTTTTGAACCAAAGTGAGGGTTCTTGGTCAGGATGATCTGATTTCCTTTCCTCTCCACCTTCTTGCCTTCGAAAACCAACTTCTGGAGGAAGTATTCCTCCCAGTCCACCTTTGCATTCTCCACCACTGCTGCCATGACCCTGATCTTGGGCTGAGACACCTACTCCAGCCCTCCTACAAACCCCATGATACTCTGACATACAACTTCAAACATCAGCTTGTATTCAGGTTTGAACAATTTCTTGTTCATTTTTCCAAATAATTCCTGGGGCACGATCAGGTAAGTATCAGCACACCCTTGCTCCTTACTGAACTTGTGCATAGCAGCATCTGATAGTTCCTCATCAGCAGTGGAATAAGGAAGGTTATAGGTCTTTCTGATCAGTTCTCTCACGTTCACCTTCTCAAAGAAGTGCTGAACGATCTTCTTACCCTCCTTCTCCACAGTCCGACGAAGTGGAATCATTGATTCCCACTCCCCTGCATCATTCTCCTTCAGATTGGCATAGAAGACCACAATCTGATGGGCACAAGTCTGAGCAGGCTTCTTAGAGACAAAATCCAACAATCCAGCTGCGTTGAGTGCTCCATAGACTTGATCCAACTCTTTAATGGATGATCGATGAGTGAAATCAACCAACCACTCAAAGGTTACCTTCGTTTCAACAGCTGAAATGGCATTGTGGAATTTCTTCACTTCTGAGGCAGTCATGAATGGTTTAGTGGTGGAAGCCATGGATGTAAGAAAAGATATAGAGATTTGCAGAAATGTTGGGTTAGGAAAATATGAGTGCGCAAATTATGTCATGAACACAAAACTTCCTTTTATACCCAAGGATTTAGTTTTAATGGACGGGATTGATTAAAAGCCTTTTGAAATTCAACGGATTAGATGAAGGGTATATTCAGAATAAAACTTTACCAAATTTCAGTTTTCAAAGTTAATAATTCAAACTTTATGAAAACTGTTCCCGCCTACGCTTACATTAAATGCGTGTCAGAGGAATGTTTGAAATAAATACGCATTTTGCATTAAATAAAAACTGAATAATAAATGAACGGCTGGGATGAGAGTTAAAAACCCTGTGATTGATGTGGTGTCAGACATGATCAGAAGTGATGCAAGCAAGCCATAATTAAAGCAAAGGTTCAATAATACATACCAGTCAGTCAGATATAGAAACCTGACTGATACCTCTGAGTCTGATCAGGGTGACAAGCCCTGAGCTCTGTGTCCTGAACCTAACTCTAATCAGATCCTGAAGATCCAAATCTGATTTCTGTTCCCTCTGAACGCCATCCATCTATTTGCAATTTGATCCTGAGTTAGTCATCCCTCCTAACCACTCTGTTCACTCCAGAACTGAGGTTCATACTGAACCATCTACTCCTGGGTCAAGAAGTCTTAACTCTACTGACAACTCAACAAACCTGGTTTCAGGCAAAGCCTTAGTCAGGATGTCAGCTCTCTGCTTGTCAGTAGGGATCCTCTCCATCCTTATATCCTTCTTCTCAACATGATCTCTGATAAAGTGATGCCTGATGTCTACAACCTTGTGTGTAAGACTATGGCAATGGCACTATTATTATCACAATAAATTGGGACTTCAGTGGCCTTTATTTGGTAGTCTCTCAGTTGTTGCTTCAACCAAAGGATCTAGGAGCAACAACTGCCTGCCGCCATATACTCAGCCTCAACCTTAGAAAACCAAGAGATCAGTTTACTCCCTAGAAACTGACATGTGCCTATAGTTGATTTCCTATCAAGCCTACAGCCTCCATAATCAGCATCAGAATAGCCAGTCAGTTCTAGGTTATCATCAGAGGGATACCAAAGTCCTAAATTGATTGTACCCTTCAGGTATTTCAGTATCTTTTTGGCACTCTCTAGATGACTATTCTTCAGATCAGACTGATACCTTGCACAAACTCCGACTGCATAGGTGATGTCAGGACAACTTGCAGTCAGGTACAATAAAGATCCAATCAGTGCCCTATATTCAGTCTGATTCACTGAGGTCCCCTCCTTGTCAGGATCCAGCTTCTCATTTATGTTCATGGGAATACGTGAGACTTTGCTGATCTGAACTCCAAACTTCTGAATCAAGTCCCTCTCATACTTGGACTGATTTATGAAGATTCTGGAGTCAGATTGCCTGACCTGAAGACCTAAGAAGAAGTTCATTTCTCCCATCATTGACATCTCAAATTTCCCAGTCATCAGCTTGGAGAATTTCTCACAAAGCTTCAGATTAGGAGATCCAAATATTATGTCATCCACATAAATCTAAACTAAGAGAATGTCTTCCCCTTTGGATATCCTAAAGAGGGTCCTGTCCACTGTTCCTTTCACGAACCCATGGTCTATCAGGAACTGGGAAAGTGTATCATACCAAGCTATCGGAGCTTGCTTCAGGCCATAAAAGGCTTTCTTCAGGTGATAAACATTGTCACCGACTTCGAACCCTGGAGGTTGTTCCACATAAACCTCCTCGTTCAGTACACCATTCAGAAAAGCACTCTTTACGTCCATCTGATACACCTTGAACTTCTTAAATGTTGCATAAGCCAAGAACAACCTGATTACTTCCAACCTTGCAACTGGAGCAAATGTCTCATCATAGTCGATTCCTTCAGCCTGAGAGTATCCCTTAGCCACCAATCTGGCCTTGTTCCTGACAACAACATTCTTCTCATCCCTCTTGTTCTTGAAGACCCACTTGGTGCTCATAACATGTTGACTCCTAGGTCTATCAACTAACTCCCAAATCTGATTCCGCTCAAACTGATTGAGCTCATCCTGCATGGCCAAGATCCAATTGGAGTCAGCAAGAGCTTCTTCTATGCTCTTAGGTTCCTGATCACTCAGGAAACAACAGAACATAGCACTCTCACCAAAGGACAACCTCGTCCTGACCCCCTCATTGACATCACCAATGATGTCAGCCAATGAGTGATCATCTAACCGCCGCCTCTTGCTGACAGCTGCACTGGGAGCTGCTAAAGTTCCCTCGCCTGAACCTGAAATGTTAGTTTCGACAATTATAGGCAAAGAAGAGGAACGAGCAAGAACAAGAGACACTGAGTCATTTCCTGAGGGTTGTACAATATCAGGGACATTGTTTCCCCCTACAGAGTTGGACTCAGTAACTGTCTCAGGTGCAGAAGCATCATCACCGACAGTACGTACCTCAGGTTGAGTTTGAGACTCAACATTCTCCGAGGCTGGGGCTTGCTGAGGGTTGGCCTGAGGTCCATCCTGATCATCATCATCATCATCCCATCCCTTGGGAGCATTCACCATATTGATCTTGAACTCAGGATTCTTCAGGCTCAGTCTTGTCACCCTCTTGGTAACCCCCTCAGTGTCAGGACTCGGAACCTGCTTTCTACGCACTGATGCAGTCTCATCAAACACAACATGAGGTGTTTCTTCCACACAAAGGGTCCGACAGTTATACACCCTGAAAGTTTTGCTGACTGAGGAGTATCCTAAAAATACTCCCTCATCAGACTTGCTATCAAAGGCTTTAAGCTGGTCTTTCCCATTGTTCAGGATGAAACACTTACACCCAAAAATATGGAAATGGGAGATGCGAGGCTTCCTTTTATTCTAAGTTTCATTAGGTGTCTGAGCATGTTTTTGTTCAGCATAGATCGGTTCTGAGTGTAGCAAGAAGTGTTGATTGCTTCAGCCCAGTACTTCTTGGGCAGTCCTGACTCAGCCAACATGGTCCTGACAGCTTTCTTCAGGGTCCGGTTCCTTCTCTCAGCTACCCCATTCTGCTGAGGGGTCCTGGCTGCAGAAGTCTCATGAGTAATACCAAGGTCAGTACAAAAATCAGAAATAATAGAGTTAATAAACTCAGTTCCCCGATCTGATCTGATCCTGACGATGCTCTGACCCTGTTCAGTACTCAATTTCTTGAGTAACTCTGGAAGCTTGACCTAAGTCTCCTTCTTGTTCAGCAAGAAAATCACCCATGTGTACCTGGAATAATCATCAACAACAACAAGGGTATATTTCCTACCATTCATGCTGACAGGAGTAATCGGACCAAAGAGATCCATGTGCAGGAGCTAAAGCACTCTATCAGTTGAGAAGGCATCTTTCTCCTTGAATGAAGCTTTGGTTTGCTTGCCTTCCTGACATGCTCCGCACACATGGTCTTTGCTAAAAACTTCATTAGATAGACCTTCTACAAGAGAAAATCGAGAGATTTTGTTAATAATCTTGAAGTTTAAGTGACTCAGGCGTTTATGCCAAAGCCAACTGAGCTCAGAAGAGCTCTTAGCGACCAAACAAGTTTCAGGAGAGCTGCTCTTAAAGTCGGCAAAATAAACATTTCCTCTCCTGACTCCTGTAATTAGAACCTGCAGTGTAGATTTGTCTTTCACAAGATAAATATTAAATGTAAACTCTACACTATATCCACGGTCACAAAACTGACTGACCGAAAGTAGGTTATGCCTAAGACCCTCAACATAGGATACATTAAGCACTCTCACAGAACCAACAACAAGGGTACCGAATCCTCTGGTGAAACCTTTAGAGTTATCACCAAAGGTTACCTGCGGGCCTTCCTGAGCTACGTAGTCCTGAAGGAGATCACAAAATCCGGTCATGTGCCTGGAACATCCTGAGTCCAAGTACCAGTCCTTCATCAGATCCTCCTTTCTCTTCTTGTAGCCCGCAGCGACCTGAAAAGAATCAGGCCTCAGGTACCCATCTCGTATTGGGTCCTACAGAGTCAGCCATACCCTTCGGGATCCAGATTTGTTTAACAATTCTGATGGCATTAGATGTGTAAACCTGTCTCCCTGAAATATCAACATACACTGTCCTCTTCTTCCTTTGTGCCTGGGAAGTTGAGGGTGTATGTGTGTCAGCCTGAGTCTTAGGAGCCCTGGATTGATTCCTGGGGGCGGGCCTCCTGTTCTTCCTTGGTCTGGGTGCATTGAGCTGAGGTCTGTCCTGAGAAGGAGCAGCTCGGGCCTGACCTCTAGGCACTTGAGGTCTGGCCTGAGTGTTATCGAGGTCAGGTCTCTGTTGCCTTTCAGGGGCCATTTGGTTTGTCCTTCTCCTCTGAGCATTGGGACACTCTTGATGGACCCTGTGCCCTGTCTGAGGCCTCTGGACCTCAGTAGTCCTTGGCCTTGCCTGAGGCCTCCTCTGACCAGAGTTCCCTCTGCCCTGAGTATTTCTAGGCTGAGCTTGAGAAGTACTTGGGGCTGAGTTCTTTCCAACCTGAGGGTTCCTAGGCTGAGCCTTGGAGTTCCCTTGGTCCTTCTTCCTCGACTCAGGATGAGAAGTCTGAGCCTTTTCCTTAGGTTTTGGCCTAGATTCCTCAGCCCTTTGTCTGACAGGTTCAGACACTTTCTCCTTTCCTTTGCCTTTATCCTGACGAGCAACACTTGGGCTCTTGTCGTCAGTTTAGGCAGGGACAAACTTCTTCTGAGAGTTGCTCCCTGAAGCACCTCTATTCTTCTTGCCCTTTGGGTCTTTTGAGGCATCATAGCCTAACCCAGCTTAACACCATCGGTCAGCTGAGAGAAACTTGTTAACTCATCAACCATTTGGGTAGATGTTTGTAACTTCTTCAGCTTTTCCTCAAGATGCCCATTTTCCTTTTTCAGGGCCTCAATCTCAGTGGTGTACTAAAGCACCAGTTTCTGATGAGCATTCTCTTTTGAGATCAGCTCAAGATCCCAAGCAGTTTGCTCAGCACTGAGGCGAGCTTGCCACTCAGTTTCAAACATCACTCTCAGAGTAATTCGCTCAATCATCAGTTGTTCCTGAGCAAGGAATAGATCAGTGTCACGAGTCTCAATCAGTGAGCTAATTACATGAAGATGTGAGTGTTGAGACCAGTGTCATCACATCTGGAATCACACCCATCCTTCAGGACATTTTTCTTATATTTGTTCTAACGACTAACTTTTAGTGTTGTCCAAATTGTCTTTGCTATCATTTCAGGTCAACATCCTTCAGGAAACATGTTCCAGTAATTTTCCAGTGATCAATTGCTTAGTGTTGCCTCGATGGTTGTCCTTGGTGCTGTCCCTGGTCAACGACGGTCAAACAGCAGTTACTTCAATAACCCAGAATATTCTTGATGCATATGGAAGGACCTAGAACATGTTGGAAGAGCGTGGAATTTTAGAGAGCCGAGAGTTAAAGAAAGGAAGTTACATGGAAGTTACCTCAACTCCTACAAAAGTGGATCTCAACTTCTCTCCATGATTTCCACTTCATTGATGGATGGATCATCATTCCACTCTATAAATAGATGAGGAATACGTCCAGAAATGATAAGAGAGAGCCACACTACATACTGAAGCATAGCGCATATATCGGAACCCATTTTACAGTTTTAGTGTAGTGTTTTCACAAGTGTTGTTGTTACACTCAGTACAACACTAGTGTATATTATTATCCCATACATTTTGCTGAGATATTCACTGGGTATGTTAGTGTATGCTTGAAGTAGGCTTAGACTTAACAATCTAGGTTTGCCATTTGGGAACTTGTTTGGATATTTTATCCGATTTTATGTTTGAGATTTGGAAGGAATGTTTCCAAGTCTCAGATTTGTTTTTGTAATCACTTTTTCCAAGTTAGTGATATTTCAGCCTTGAGGCCGCCACAAACTAATTTTAGTTTATGGAAAGATTGAGTTAATCCTTGTGTTTAAAAGTCTTCCGCTGTTTATTTATTCTCTCTACAATATTCTGAACACATTAAGTGTTGTCTTGAGTGTCGCCACACTTCTAACAATACTTCAACTCAACGGTATCACAACACTATCAAGTGGTATCAGAGCCATCACTTGACAGTACTAAGTGTTGGTCCTGGTGCTGAGTGTTGAGGAAGCTAGTAAACAAAACCCTTCGTACTCTTCCTAGAAAATTCAATGGCAAAGTTTGTACCATTGAGGAAGCTAGGAACACTGATTTGTTGAGCCATAATGAATTAATGAGCATTTTAAAAACTTATGAAATGGACTTATCTCAACAAGAATCTGCATATGATAAAAAGGGTGTTGTTGTTTTCAAAGGAGAAACCTCTTCAAGTTCAGGAAAAACTTCTGTTATTACTGAAATTGAACAGGTTGACGATAGTGTTGATGACACTTCATATGACACTGATAGTATTGCATTTCTTACCAAAAAATTTGAAGCCTTTCTTAAGCAAAAGAGAAATAAATCTGATTTTAACACTAAGCCTAAGATTGATTTCAAAAATTCCCCTCAAACTTCTGGTCAAAAATCTTTTCGTAGAAAAAACTTTAAGTATGATCCTGAGTATAGAAAAAATATCATTTGTGATGAGTGTACTGGTTATGGTCATTATGCAAATGAATGTGCTAACACACAATTAAAGAAAAGGATGAGGAATTGAGGAATTTATATTAGGGATTTGACTTTATGAGGATTTGACCAAGAATAGGATTAAATAATACTTGGGATAGTATTATTATTATTTTCGAAAAATTGGAGTCTTATACCTTAAGAAATTTTCAAAAATTAAGTAGTATTAAGACTTGGATTTCTAGTATCTTTATTTATGGAAATAAGTCATATTCTTATGCAAGAGAATAATACATGCTTGAAGGTTAAGTATCATAAGAATAAAGAGTTAGTAAGGATCTTTTAAAAAAGGAAATAAATTGCCAAATATGGAAATAGAGATACAACAAGATATTGGGCCAATTTTCTTTCCCCTCTTGCAAGATTTTGGCCAAGGCCTTATGCAGCCCCAAACCCTACTTTTCCAACTCTATAAATATGTATTGATCAAGTCCCCAAAACCCTTAGACACCCAAGAAAAATCGGCTGCCTCTAGCACCCAAATTTCGGCCATATATTGAAGTTAGAGGACCAGAATTTTCGGCAGCTTGTAGAAGTAGAAGGAGGGCAGTTTTTCGAGAGTTCTTAGAGCAAGGAATTAGCAAGCCAACGTACAACACTTCTTTATTTTCAAGACAAGAAAATGTGGGGTTTAAAAGGTGATAAGTGGTAACTATAGTTCGACTTTTAAATATTTAGTTTGATGCAATTATGTGTTTATGTGCTAATATGAATGGATGGTCAGCTCTACCATCAATATATGAATGGACAATCAGCTATATTGTCAAATGAATGTTAAGGATGATCAGCTATATCATCAATCAATGGATACGAAAGTCGTATCATATGTTAAGAAAGAAGGGTATGTTTACATGTTATTGTGTCCTTTATATTTAGACTTCGAACTAACTATCCTCATGTAGTGATTATTTTATAATTCCTCACCCCTTCACCGAATCATATTTTCAGATTTTCAAGAGTAAAGGTGACGAGATTGGCGATGCGGAGGAAGGTGGATGTGATGCGAGTTGAAGAAGAAGTTAATGGATGAAGTTTAATAAATAAATTCCAAGTAGGCTTTTATTTTAAGTTGCAAGTATTTTTATTAATGTTTTCGTCACTTTATGCTGGCCACAAGACTAGACGTTTGCATGTTTTGTTTCGTTGAGTGCATGGACACGTAGATGCTTGATTTAGGATTTATTATGGTTTGAAGACTTATGGGATTTTATTATGGATTTTTATGAGGTATTATTATTAATATGATTATGTGTTAAATTGCATGATTATTAGGAGATAAGTTGATGAATTTATTTAATAATATGGCAGCTGATGGTTCAAATTTTATACGCATGATTAAGCGTTAATTTATGTGTTTAAGTGTTCTTAAGAAAATTAGTTATTGTCCTTAGTTTGCATGATCAATAAGTTAAGATTTATAACTCCAAAAATTATGAAATTTTACCAGAATGTTTGCCGTGATTTAAAATGCATGTTGACCAATTTTCATGAATTTTTACTTAGTAGAAGTCGAGGAACTGATTTTAGTCCTTTATGTAATTCTAGTCCTCAAATTCTTGGCAGTTTATTAGCCATAAAATATTAAGTATTTTGTTCATAAAACCTGGAGCAAAAACGATGTAAAGTTACAGCTCAAAATTAGTCCTTTCACTATGTTTTATGAGCTTTTCATGTGTTTTAAAAAGGGATTTTCGTGGCAAGTATTTATATTATGTTTAATATGATTTATTTGAGTATTTAGAGGTCTTAAATGGTTTGGAAAGATAATATTATTAGAGAAAATAGATATTGTATTAGTTAGTGGACTGTTTTTATACACATACGATTTTGATGAGTGCACTCTAGCTGTTTTCGAAAGTTATATGTGTATCAACTGCTGTACCAGAATTATTTAAGTATTATTGCATGATTTAATTGATGACTTACATGTTGAATGATGTTAGAATAAGTTTAATTCACATGTGAATATTATTGAAACATGTTATGTATAATTGTTGTGTTATTATGTGGTTCCTATGAATGTGCTAAGTGAATATTATTGAAATATGTTATGAATGTTTGTCAAGGTATTTTTTATGATTTTTCATGGATGTATTGAATGAGTTATTTATTGTGAATGTTTGATTTATTTAGTAATAAAAGGGTTTTCAAAGAAAAGAATTTTATTTATAGTAAAAAGGGTTCATGTTCTAAAAGAGTGTTTTTATTAAATTTATTTATTAAAAGTGAGACTTCCGCTGATTTGTAAATGTATAGAATTTTAGGGCGTGACAGTACACAACTCCTATGGCTTAAGAAAATGCTAGATGATTATTTGCTTGAGACAAACACTTTGATAAGTTTCTGTGATAACACAAGTGCGATCAACATTTCAAAAAATCCGGTACAACACTCACTCACAAAACACATAAGCATAAGACACCATTTTTTAAGAGATCTAGTTGAGAAGGAGATAGTGAAATTAGAGTATATATCCACTGAAAAGCAGATAGCTGACATTTTCACAAAAGCACTAGACTTTGAGAGGTTTTCTTCACTTAGAAAATCTCTTGGACTCTGCGTTCCTTGAAAATCTGTGTGTGACGTTGCTCCGAGTGTTACTACACTTGAAGCAACACTACTGTATTTTTATCATTTTATTTCATAATTGAGTAGTTCTGTAACTTATATTGTTTATTGCTAACCATATTCTGACGTAATGTGATCTCAAAGGTTTCGTACTGGACATACACCACAAAAGCACAAGTTCTAAAAAATCAAAGGTCTAAACATGCTGAGTAACTAGGCACACGGGACTGACAATCACGATGTGTTCTCTTCAAAAGGCAGTTTAGTTTCAAAAAGGAAAAGAAGAACACTCTTGAATGATCGCTGAGTAACTAGGCACACGGGGCTGACAACCACGATGTATTCTTTTCAAAAGGTGATTAAATTCTTGAGAATAAAAAGTGCATAAAAAAAGTGTATGTGTGCCTACATTATAAACCGCAATTGATCTAAGTCTCAGAATATTTTTAGCATTTACATAATTAGTTATTTAATTATTTTAATTTTGATAATAGTGTGATAATTATATTGTATTAATTAATTTTTTAATTAAACTGTCGGTTATTTTTATTTTTTAATTCCAATAACTACCCCACTCTTTCACCTCACTTTCTACACTTTCACATCATGGGTAGTTATTTAAATAATGGTGGATATTTTTCTCTTGATTAAACTGCTCCTAATCTTTGAAATTCTCTTATAAATTGATGTTCTTCATTATGTGTTAATTATGTGATTAATGTACCGTGACTTCCATCTCATGTGCTTCGTGCATTTAAAAATTATTTTTATCAAAAATTGATTTTCAGTCTCTCACGCATATCAATGAAGCATAAAAAACCATCTAAATCATCTTCCTCACATACTCACCCACATCAAAACACTGAAACCCCTCAAACCTCTGGAACCGAAAATCCTCTCATCACTCTCGCTACTATGGCAAAAAATGTGACTAAGGATACTGCCACAAATGTCTATGCCGATGCCACTGCACCAGTGTCTGCACCTCCGGTTGCATCCACTGTGTCATCATCAGCGACACTGATTGTTCAGACACCACTGCAGATTCAAGTCCTTCTTCCATCAGGTACATCTGATACACAATGTGAAACCCTAGCCTCTCAATTAGATGATGTTCCTGTCTATAGAATGGAAGAAAACGTTGAATCCCCTGCTGCTAGTACTGTTCATGCAACCCTAACATTCATGTTGCTAATGAAAATGTTCAACCTAGTTTTTAAAATGTGTCTGCAATCCCTGCACAAGTCCCTTTTTCACAGTCACCCACTCACACTTCATCACATATATCATCCCCATCCTTATCACCACCTGTGCCCATATTATCAAAAGTCACAAAAGCCACTGGAAAAAGGAAAATTGCACCAACCCGTAGATCAAGTAGGAACTTGAAAAAGACAGGTTTTGGTGATTCTAGCTCAAGGAAGAAAGACAATACTTCTATTGTCATTTCTGATACTGAAGAAGAGGCTGCTGATATCCCTGCTCCAATGGAGGTTGATGAACCTGCCATTTTTGAGGAGAATGTGACTAATGCTGAGATGTGCAAAGGACTGAAGAAAAAGAGAAAATTCAAGGCTGCTGCTCCCAGTGTTGCCACCCCAGAGGCAACACCTGCTGCTGTTCCAGAACAGGGTGTTCCAGAACCTGATCATAACACTTCATCATCCTCTGATGAAGAAAATGATGATAACCCTGAAGCTGAGGAAACTGGTGAATAGGTTGATGATGATGAACAAGCTGAAAGTGATAAAGATGTCGATTATGATGAAGATACTGAGAACCAAGAACAATCTGATGGTGATGAAGAAAATTCTGAAGCTGACAGTGATGATTCTGATTATGATGTGGAGAACTTTGGCACTGATAACTTCTACTTTGATGACTACAAAAGTCGGTACAAGAAGTTTGCCAAGAAAGATGTGATACATGAGAGGAGGATGATCAACAAAGATCTTGAAGCATTCAATCTGATTCCCTTCTTTGAGGAAAGGAGGCTGCTCAATACACTGAGGTACTCTAGTTCTTTTTGTAGTACATGGATTTGTGAATTCTATGCCCATATATGTCCTACAATGATGAAGAGTACTAGTCCTAAGTTTGGTAGAGTGTTCTTTAGAGGATCCATCTATATGATATTTCTCCTGCTGCAATTAATGACTTTCTTGGAACTGTTAATGCTAACAATGTTGTTGAGGTGACTGATATGAATGAGATTACTTGCTCTATCACTGGTGGAATTCTGACTAAGTGGCCCAAGAAGTTGTTCACTGCAAATTTGACCAGCTTGCATTCAATTCTTCACAAGTTGTGTGTGTACAACTGGATGTCTTCCTCCAATACCACAAGAGTCACTACTGAACATGCTTGCCTGATCTACAAAATTGCTAAGAATCTGCCATTCAATCTTGGTGAGGTTATTTATGCAAACATTGTTGGGTTCGGTGGAAAAGTGTCAAAGATTGGAAAGCTGCAATATCCTGCCTTGATTCATGGGCTTTTGATGAATCAAGGAGCTGCTAGGACTACTGAAGACCACTTATCCATTAAGCCACTGACTCTTGGTATTGCTAAAGTTCTGCTAGAAGGTAATCGTGTGATTGATTTGCCTTACAACCCTCCTGCTGCTGCATTTGCTTCTGTCCCTGCCACTGATGAACCAAATGTTGCCCCTACGGTTGGCAACGCTGCTGCTCGCAATGCATCTACTTCCACAACTGGTGAGGTAGTATCTGTTACTGTTCATAGCAGGTATATTGAGGAACAAGCTACTGCTCTTGCCAAGCAAGTCTCACAGCTCAGACTACAAGCCATTTCTCTTAACAGGCAGGCTGATATCCTTAAAGAAAGAAGCACATTTTGGAAATCTTTCCTATCCACATCCACAGGGGGAGATGTACCAACTGATGCACCAACTAATGAACCTGCTGCTGTTGAAAGTTCTGGATCTGGCAATGATGTGATTGAGGATATAACCGATGAGGTTAATGCATGTTGCTGCTGGTAATGATGCTCCTAGTGTTGCCATCCTTGAGGCAACACCTGCAGATCCTGGAAATGCTGATGCTGATACTGAAGCTGCTACTTAGGTGGAGTTCTTAATGTTAGGGGGAGATTACTGCTGCTGGAGTTTTTTCCACTCTGATCATAACTCTGATCCCACTAACATTACTAACTATTTGAAGTTGATGATGTAACTTGAACACTGTTTTTATCTTGTCTTTAACTCTATTTTTGTTCCTTCGATTTGATATTGAACTGATGGCATCTAGGATGTCTTTCCCTTTGATCAATCATGAAGAATTTATGTTGTGCATTTATCATACTCTGTTTAGATGTGCACCAAGTTCTTATCTATAATTACACTGCTTCAAATAACATCTGTTGTGCCTTTGTCATAAACTGATTTTGTGTGCATCAGGTTAAGTGTTTGCGGATAGGTGTGATTGGGGGAGATTGAAGATGTGAGTGTTGAGACCAGTGTCATCACATCTGGAATCACACCCATCCTTCAGGACATTTTTCTTATATTTGTTCTAACGACTAACTTTTAGTGTTGTCCAAATTGTCTTTGCTATCATTTCAGGTCAACATCCTTCAGGAAACATGTTCCAGTAATGTTCCAGTGATCAATTGCTTAGTGTTGCCTCGATGGTTATCCTTGGAGCTGTCCCTGGTCAACGACGGTCAAACGGCAGTTACTTCAATAACTCAGAATATTCTTGATGCATATGGAAGGACCTAGAACATGTTGGAAGAACCTAGAATTATAGAGAGCCGAGAGTTAAAGAAAGGAAGTTACATGGAAGTTACCTCAACTCTTACAAAAGTGGATCTCAACTTCTCTCCATGATTTCCACTTCATTGATGGATGGATCATCATTCCAACTCTATAAATAGATGAGGAATACATCCAGAAATGATAAGAGAGAGCCCACACTACATACTGAAGCATAGCGCATAAATTGGAACCCATTTTACGGTTTTAGTGTAGTGTTTTCACAAGTATTGTTACACTCAGTACAACACTCGTGTATATTATTATCCCATACGTTTTGCTGAGCTATTCACGGGGTGTGTTAGTGTATGCTTGAAGTAGGCTTAGACTTAACAATCTAGGTTTGCCATTTGGGAACTTGTTTGGATATTTTATCCGATTTTATGTTTGAGATTTGGAAGAAATGTTTCCAAGTCTCAGATTTGTTTTTGTAATCACTTTTTCCAAGTTAGTGATATTTCAGTCTTGAGGCCGCCACAAACTAATTTTAGTTTGTGGAAAGATTGAGTTAATCCTTGTGTTCAAAAGTCTTCCGCTGTTTACTTATTCTCTCTACAATATTCTGAACACATTAAGTGTTGTCTTGAGTGTCGCCACACTTCGAACAATACTTCAACACAACGGTACCACAGCACTATCATTACACCTTTCAGTCTTTCAACCTCCAGTGGAGTCTCATCATGCTTATTCCGAGCATGAAGTAACTCTTCCTGAAGATCTACTAGTCTGAGGGCTTCCTCAGTATCTCTCATCCTGAGAGACTTAGTTAACCGATCATTCTCTCCACTCAGTTGTGCATTCACATCCACTGTGTGAATATGAGTCTCCTGCAACCTTGAGAAGTCAACCATCAATTGCTCTAGGGCGAGCTGAAGGTCGAGTTCTCCTGCTGAATCTGAGCTAAGCTCAGGTGCGTGATCAAGAGAAGAGGCAGAAGAACATACCTCATCATCTGCCATCAGCCAGAGATCATCATACTCCTCATCCGAGAAGAGTTCAGGGGACCGGCATCCTGGGCCTTCTGAATCTGAGGAATCCTCAGCAAGCATTGCTCTCCGGTCTGATGCCCTGAGCTCTCTCTTGGCTCTCCGATCTTCTCTCTCTCGAGCGCTGAGCTCCGGACAATCATACTGATAATGTCCGGTCTTGTGGCAGTGGTAACACTGATCTACATCAGAAACACCCTTTTTGTCAGTGTACCTTTTATCAGATGACTCTCTCCTGCTCCCTGACGATCGTTCAGGTTTGGAGCTGGATCTTCTGGGATCAGCATCATCTCTCCTCTTCTCATCTCTGCTCCGCTCAGGCTCTTCTCTCTCTCTCCTAGAATCTGAACCCCTCATTTCTTCCCTCCGGGGGCTCGATCTCCTGGGGCTGGAATACCTGCGATCACGGGAGTCAGTATAAAACTTCTTATACCTGCCGAAATGAGAGTTCAGCTTCTCGAATCTCCATGCCATCAGGCTGTACTCCAGGGCTAGCTCATCCTTGCTCATATCTCTGCGTGATTTCGAGCCAGATCCAGCCTCAGGCTCATGAGTAGCTTTAAGAGCCACACTCTTTTCCTTCTCAGGTGTCTTTTCCTCACTCACCTCCTCACTGACTGGACCCTTCTTCTTCCTCTTATCACGGTCAAACTCCAGAGCTTTTACCTCTGAGAATAGGTGAGAGTAAGGAATGTTTGTGAGGTCATGTGTTTTCTTCAACAAGATCACTCATGTGTCCCATCTTTCAGGGAGACAGTTCAGGATTTTAGACGACACCTCCCTCTTGGGAAAGTCCTTCCCAAGGGTTGCTAGCTCGTTCATCATCTTAATGAACCGAGCTTCCATCTGATCGATGGACTCTCCATCTAGTATTCTGAAGGCCTCGAACTTCCTGATGGCCAAAATCCCGCTTGTTCTCCTTGATCTTCTCTGAGCCCTCGCTCATCTCCTTCAGGGCATCACAGATCTCCTTCGCAGTTGTCAGATGCATGAGCCTAACTGAGTTCTTGTAAGAAATGGTGTTGAGTATAATGTTCTTCGCAACATTATTCAGTCCGATTTGCTTAATATGATCAGCAGTAAGCGCGGACCTCTCCACAGGCTTATCTCCGGCAGCCGGAACAGGGACATTGCCAGCTACAGGCCAGGTGGTCTGAAGATTCCTCAAAAATCTGATCGGACCATGCTCAGTCACCTGGGGCATCTGATCATGGATAGAGTAGAGATGTGCAAGGACCCTGAATTTCCAATAGTCATAATTGTCAATAGAGAACTCAGGAAGATTGCCCTCAAGGCGCTTAGAACCAGATGCCATGGAATGCAAGTTTTCAGAAACAAGATCTGTTCAGTTGACCACCAAAAGTTTCTCCTTAGAAACTGTTGGTAAACAAAGTCAGTGGTCATTTGAACCACTGCTCTGATACCACTTGTTGGTCCCGAAACGAGTATAATCTGTGTATGAGGGAATACACTGATGTCAGATTTTCCCGAAATCTCAGGAAAATGCTCTTTCAGACTTAGTCAAGAAGCTCCTGAAAATGTTCAGTCTACTGATGGTCCTCAGGGGCAGCAGGGACGGATCATCAATGAACCAGTTAAGCTAAGTCAGAGTTGTGCTCTCAGAAGCTCAGTAGAGATAACAATCCTACTGACAGCTCGGAAGCTAGTCAGTTGGGCTACTATCTCAGTAAGCTCAGTTTTGTGCGGAATGTGAGCGCTTAAGTGTTTACTCGTTTTAGTTCTGAAAACTTATCAGTTTGCCTAGTGAAAACGTGGTTAAGGCTGGTGCACAATTTACTGATCAGGATGACAAGTCAGTCCTGATGGTTTTTCAGAAACAATGCAAGTATGCTTCAGTTTAATATGAATGACAGTTTATGATCCTGAGCAAATAGTAAATCAGCACACAAGGTTCTTTTTAATGTGGTTCGGAGATAACCAACTCCTACGTCCACGACCTGATTGAACATGAAGATATCCTCAAAACCCTGAGGATATGTACTTGATTTTTACCTGCCACGGGATACGAATAGCCAACTTCCTCTCTTAGGAACTGACCCCTGGGTGGTTTTACAAGTCCCAGTCCTTCCTACCAACCAACGCACAACCTGAGTGGTTTGGTATTCACGTTTTCCAACTATTGTGTATTGATCCTTCTAACAAATCAGTTCTAATGATAGGATCAATACTCTAAGCAAAATACAGAATAGATTCCTACTACAACACTAGGGAAATTTAAGGTTTCAGAGTGTTGCTTCAAATGAACTTTGAGTGCTTGGAATCTTGAGAGTTTCTCTTGGAAATTTCCCGTTAGCCTTGAATGGGAGCAAGACATTCTGTATTTATAGGGAGGTTTGAAATAGAGCCTTTGGAGGTGATCCGTTTCAAACCTTCCTATTTAGGATAGGTGCTGGTACTGGTTGTCCTAGTCTGACAGAGACCATACCTAGTATGGCAAAGTTTCTGATCCGCCGCTTGCACCTCTGAGAAGCATTAAATGCACTCAGTCTCCGCACATACGTGTCACCTTCTAACTGGTCGCTTGTCCAACGGCTAGTTTATCGGCATTGACTTTACTGATCTCGTACATTTATAACTCTGAGTTTCTCGTTCTTTACTCAGCATAAATGTTTGTCTTATGTTGGAGACTCTGACATTCTTTCTGCTTCATCAGACTTCCATTAGCACGTGTAACCTTTGTGTCTCAGGACTTACAAGTATCAGGTTAACTGATACTAGGCCCAACTCAGGACTTATGAACATCAGAAGGACATTCAGCCTGATCAGGGTTACACACTGCCTTCACTGATAGAGACTTCCCTGAGCATTCTTAGTCTACTCAGTTCTGTCAAGATCAGTTGTCTTCTTCAGGATGACTTCTAGGCATCTTCAGGACTCTTTCTAGGTTTTTCAGGTTCAGCTTCAGGTTGATCATCTTCAGGACGATCACACCTTCAGGGTTGGAGATACTTTAGACTTCAGATTTTAAGGACGTCTCCATCAGTCTTCACTCCTCAGTACGTTCCCCCTGAACTGAATACCTGTGAATAGAAAAATCTATTCTAACCTATCTAATCTTGAGTCTATCATGCTGATGAACTATACTTAGGCAAATTCATCAAGGGGTTTTGGGATCTAATCAAAACACTCAGATTGTCCCAACATTATTCGATGAATTTATTATTGTATTTCATATTTGAATTTTTTTTTTTGTAAAATACTCAGATTGTCCTCTTCTTCTTCTTCTTCTTCTTCTTCGTTTTCTTCTTCTTCTTCTTCTTCTTCTTCTTCTTCTTCTTCTTCTTCTTCTTCTTCTTCTTCTTCTTCTTCTTCATCATCATCATCATCATCATCATCATCATCATCATCATCATCATCATCATTGTTGACAGGATTTTGTAATGGTATATTTAGTGGCTGTATTAAACTTGTAATCCTATCAAACAACAATCAAGATATAAATGTTCTTGAGTTTGAATGTAGAGAGAGAAAGTTATGAGTTTAGAGAGAGAAAGTAGTTTTGATTATCAAAACTTAGAGAGAGAAAATACATGCTGAAGACCTATTTATAGGTTTTGCATGTAATGAGGTGACACCTTGTGAGCTTACTTAGCATTAGGTCCTGACAAGTGTCCTTGACACTTGTCCTTACCCACTACTATACTTTCTTTACACTGCTTCGTCCTATTACATTACTACTTGTGTCCTATATGACTAGTGCAGGTACTTTGAGCCTGAGCGAGCTTTTGTGCGAGCTTCACCGCCTTGTGTCATTTTGGAGCAGTGTAGAAGTGGACTTCAACTTGGTCTTCCTGGATATGGGTGAGCTACTCTCAAACCGGCGAGTTACCCCGCGAGTTTCTCTCTCTTGATTTTGGTCAGCCATTTAACTTGGTTATAGGGCATCCGAGCGAGCTTCTCCAGGTTGCCTTTGGTCAAAGCTGGAGACATACCTCCTAAGTAGGTTGGCGACATCCTTAGCCTTGGCCAATTAATCTCGTAATTAACCTCGAGTAGTTCGCCTATCAACATTTGCCCCCAGCTCGTCCAGGGCGAGCTGATTTGTCTCTGTGGACGAGAGCTTGAGTCTTGGCAAACTACCTCTTGGTTTCGTGTCGAGCGTCTTGGCGAGCTATAGTGTGGCGGTGGGCGTACTGATGTGGTGCAAAGATCGAGGCATCGTGCATGCCTTTTTAGGCCTCAGTTCCCACGCCCATCATGGCCCTATTTTCAAATTCTTTGCATCTAGGTCCTCACACTGTTTGAATATTATAGCTCGCCCCGACGTCTATAAATATGAGAAATTGATTTCATTTCTCACTTTTGCATTCTCGATTTTCAGAGCGTTTCTCCTGCGATTAAGTTCCTTGCATTCGATGGATTTTCAAGAATTTTCCAAGGTAGAACACCATTTCTTCTTCTTTCTTTTCTTTATTTTGCAAATTCTTCCTTGTTCTTTTCCATTTTCTTCTGATTTCCAGTGATTTTTAGTATCTCCGGCGTACCTTTGAACTTTTCGGTTATTTTTTTGAATTTTTCAGTGACCGTGAATGCAAACTCCAGCCGTTCCAAAATATAATAATTAAAACCTCATCTCAACTAATTTAAACATGTGTAACCTATCCTCGAGCTGAACAATTTTGAACCGCAACCTTGAAAAACAACCTGCTACTGATAATGAGCCGATTCCTCAAATTACACTAATTATAATTGGCTCAAGTTCCGATGCAGTTTCGGTAGCTCGCCTGAATTCTGGTGAGCTATTGGGTGAAGTTCATTCTGAATTGGGTGAGAAGGCCTCCAGCTCCGTGTATCGCAAGGTTTGGGGAGACGATGAGGAGGTTACCCCTGAAGAAAGAATTTCCAGTGGTAACGATGAGGTCGTTGAGGGCGAAAAGGAGGTCACCGAAGGTGATGAGGTGGTCACCGAGATGAGTGAGCCAGAAGGCAACCTCGAAGAAGTTACTGTTGACTACCTTCGCTCCATCGGCTTCCCTGAACCCCACCTTCTTGAGCATCAAGTCCCCGATGACGTGGTTCACGCGTTCGATTGTGAGGAGTACGTCGCCGAACATGTGGCGAGCTTCCCCTTGCCGGGGCAAACTACTCAGGATGCCAAAGGCCAGTCCGACTATAAGGCGAACGAGGTCCAGAGCATCATCAATGAGTACGCTCTTTCCCAACTTCGCGAGAAATATTGAATTCCCCTCGATATCTTCTTGTATGCTCTAGAGAAGGACGAGCGAGCTGATATGCCCCCGGCTGGGTTAACCGGCATCAACGTACACACCCTCGAGGCCGGGCTTACGTTGCCCTTGCACCCAATCATCGGCTAGTTCCTCTTGGACAACAACCTCGCCTTTATTCAACTCACTCCTAATGCTTGGAGTAACCTACTGGCGACGTTGTCAATCTTCGGGTTGGAGGGGTACGAGAACCAACTGACCACGGTGGAAATCAATAAACTGTTCATCATGACTCGGCAAGCAAATGACGGCAAAGGGTATTATTACCTCAAAGCTCGCCCGAGTGAGAAGTTCTTGGAGAGTCTTCCCAACAAAGTCTGTGACTGGAAAGAACAATTTGTCTTCATGGGTGGAGATTGGCGAGCTTCTACCAATTACACCGGGCGAGGAGGGCGTATCTTCTCCCCCGAGAAATATAAAGAAGCTAGCAGTAGGTGGCCCATTTCGGTGTGTGTGGGTTGAATTAGATTTACTAATCTAATTTCCCTTTTCTTGTAGGTCCGAAGCATCATAAATCCTGTCGAGATAAGCCTGAGGTATCGACTGAGTTTGATTTTATGCGAGCTATCTACTATCTGAGGAGTGAAAAGGACCGGAAGGTCGCCCACTTGTGCAAGCATCACTGCTTGAGGCTTGTGGGGATTCTGACTTCGCCGCACCACCTCATTGTCCAAGGTCCTGAGCTTCCAGGTTGACAACTTACTGTAGCTCGCTGATTAGTTGAAGTAGCTCGCCAGGATGTTAACTTTTAATCTTTTGATTTTTGTAGGTGGTGCACTAGTTGCCTTCCCAACCGTAGAAGTCCCCGAAGCCTACCATATTCTAGCTCGCCGATTCGCAATAGGGCCACCTCGTCCGAATAGGCAAGGCTTGCGATCATCTCTCACTCTAGAGGCAAACAAGAAGGCGGAGCTCACCGCTAAAGAGGGTGTTAGAGGCTCGGGAAATCAGAAGGCTCCCATCAAGTCCCCGGCGAAAACTCCAGCTCCCGCCAAGACACCTCAGGTCGCCAGGACCAATAGAGGAGGCGGGCGAACTGCCGCCACTCCTGAACGAGCTCCTCAGCATCAGAAGCGAGGTCTCCAGTGAGGTGATGGATCTAGGGTGGGTGACGAAGATGTCCAACCTCGCAAGAGGACCAAATTTGCTCTTGAGGATGAGGAGTCTGATCAGGTAGCTCGCTCAGGATCGGGCCATGGTGGATCTGCTCACTCAACCGCTCCTATGCCGCCTGTTCCCGTCCCGAGATCGCCAGCTTCTCAATCCCCCTTTGGGGTCCAAGTGGTAGATTACACTGTTCTGGGCTGGGATCCCAATCGTGTCCAGTAAGTAGCTTGCCAAGTTTATTTTTCCTTGTGTTGTTTTCATGTTTATTTTTCTAACTCAAGTGTTTTGACCTTGCAAATATGCCTCCATCGTCTTTCCTCATAGGCATGAAGCTCTCCATTCCTACGAGCGCTCTCGTTACCTCACTTCCATGCGCAACCTTCCCGGAGGCCTTGCCCAACATACTGTGAGCGAGGTGCCGAGGTATTGGTCTACCTCTCAATTGGCGACCTTGGAAAGACAGACCCTGATAAAAAATGCCCGGCTCTCAATGCATTACGAGAGTGGGCTATTGTTCGCCAACCAGAGGGTAATTGATCAGGCGACCTAACAAGAGAAAGGTCACCAAGAGAGAAATGCGGCCTACATTAAGATGGCTGAGGATGTGGACAAGGCGAAGAGGTTGGTTGAGCTCGCCGAGGAGAAGGCATCTGCTTCCCTAGCAGCCGAGAAGAGTGCCCTCAGCCAGCTTAGCGAGCTCCAGAAGAAGTTCGCCGCCATCCAACGGAATGCCGATGCTCAAATCCACACCAAGGAAGAAGAGTTCGCGGAGAAGCTCTCGAGCAAGGATGGCGAGCTCGTCCTAGCTAAGAAGGAGCTAGAGCTAGAGCGAGGAGTGCTGATGAGGAGTGCTCAAAGCCGAGGGAGGAGCTTTCAGCCAAGATAAACGAGGTCGCCGAGCTGCAAAACAATGCCGCCTCCCCAGCGACCTTGGATGCCTTTAAAGCTGAGACCTCTGACAAAGGATTCGTCCAATATTATGCCGAGGTTATTAGGTCCATCTGGTGGGCGCGAGCTCACAAAGATGATGAACTGGAGGCAGTGGTGGGCGACCTCAAAGATTGCCTTGGCAAGGCCACATTTACTGATGGGACCGAGCTGGACATTGGGGACCTCGCACAGCTTGGAGTCCCCCTTGACTTCGTTCTGGTGCGCTTCAAAATTGTCCAAACTGTGCCAGTCCCGGAGATCAACGTCGCCGAGGAGGAGCAAGCCAAAGGAGAGGAGCTAACTCCCCCTACTGTTGAACAACTACAAGAAGCATGTGGGGACCTCATGTTCGACACTAGTGTGCTGGACACTAGTGGGCTTATCGGCAACATCACCGAGCTGCCTAAACTCTCACCTCCGGTCGGCCAAGTTGGTGTTAGTGAGGTTGTCCCGGAGGTCGCCCATACTGAGGGTCCAACTGATGCCTCCACCACTCCTGCTCTTGATGCCCCCACTGCTCCCGAGTTTTAGGGATTTTTTACTTTTACTAGCTTAACTTTTCCTTGTTTTGTTTTTGTTCCAAGTCATAGTAGCTAGCCGGGCTTTATAGCTCGCCCAGAAGGACCTTTTTGTAGTTCAAAGATAGCCAGCTGGTTGGCTTTGTAACCAGCATTACTACTTACACTTGGAAAATTTTCCAAGTATTTTTTGAATGAACTTCGAACTTTTTACTCCAACTTGTCTTGCTTTACCTTTTCGTACATTATATCTTTTATTAACTCGTTTTTATATCTTTAGTACTTATTTGTTTGTCTTATTCCACTTCGGGAAGTGAATAATTCATTTTACGTCGCTTTGGACTACGAATTGTACTTTTATTTATCTAGTACAAATTCTTCGTCTTATATTGCTTAGGGTTGCGAATCACTCCTCTTAAACCACTTTGGGTATCGAGTTGTACTATTTTTAATTCACTTGGGTGATTGGGTTTCAAGAACCTTGCCTTAGACGTTTTAATTGTCTTTTTTGTGATTTTTTCTAACTTAGGGCAGTAGGCGCTTAGTGATTCTTTGAGAAGGACACCTTCCTAACCTTGGGCACTTTGGCCTTTGCCTTGAGCTTTTAGATTATAACATTTGGGACCTTGGTCTTTGTGTAATACGAAGCTTCGAACATTTGATTTTCTTGTAAAATTCTAACTTTCTATAGTAACGTAATTTACACTGGTTGCCATCAACATTTCTGATGCGAACCTTCGACTAGTCTATTACAAAGTTTTGTTCCACCTTCTACTGGTAAAATTTCTTCAGATGTGCTGCGCTCCAAGTATATGACGAAGCTTTCCCTTCCATGTCTTCGAGGTCATACGTTTTGTTTGCCCAAGCTGCGGTAACTCGGAATGGTCCTTCCCAATTTGGTCTGGATACACCAGGTGGAGTTGCTAGCTTTCTTCTTAGTACCAACTCTCCTACCTTGAACCTTCGATCTCAAACCTGGGAATTGTAGTACTTCTCCGCTCTTTGTTTGTAGGTGGCATTCTTTAATTCCGATTAAGCTCTAGTCTTTTCGAGCAGGTCTTTCTCTACTGCTAAGGCTTCATCATTTTCCTTCTCTTCATATCAAACCACCTTCCAAGTCTTGTTCTGAACCTCCACTAGTACAACTGCTTCTGTTCCGAAGGCTAAGGCAAATGGTGTTTCTCTGGTACTTGCTCGGTATGACGTTCTGTATGACCATAGAACCTCCGGAAGTTCATCCCCCAACTTCTTTTTTTGTCTTCAAGTAGGATCTTCAGCACATGCTTCAGAATTTTATTCACTGCTTCTACATGACCGTTCGACTGTGGATGGTATGGGGTTGAGTAGTGTTTCTTGATATTCCACGAGTTGCAGAACTCTCTCAACTTCTGACCGTCAAACTGTCTGCCGTTATCCATCACTATTGATTATGGAAGCCCGAATCGGCATATCAAGTTCTTCCATATGAAGCCGATCATTCTTTCCTGCGTAACCGTTGCAAGTGCCTCAGCTTCAGCCTACTTAGTGTAGTAGTCTACCGCTACTACGGCGAATTTCACACCGCCTCTGCCAGGTGGAAATGAGCCGATCAAGTCGATACCCCACTTTGCGAAAGGTCATGGGCTGAATACCGATTTAAGTTGAGTAGCAGGAGAGTGGATATTAGGTGCAAATAGCTGGCACTTTCGGCACCTTCGGGCAAAGTTGATGGCATATTTTCTGAGAGTGGGCCAGTAGTACCCTTGCCTGATTGTCTTGTATGCCAAAGCTTGCCCCCCAGTGTGACTCCCGCAAATTCCTTGGTGGATTTCTTCTAACACCTCGAACCCTTACTTTTCTGACAAACATTTGAGTAGGGGTAGAGAGAATCCACGTTTGTAGAGTTGGCCATCTATCAACGTGTATCTAGCTGCTTGCTTCACTAGCCGATTAGCTTCCCACGCATCTTCTGGGACCGAACGTCCTTCAGGTATTTTTCGATCGGAGTGCACCAATCTTCGCCATATTCCTGCCCCCCACTTGAAGTTTGGTTTACTTTGTAATCAGACATCGAGGGGTCCTTCAGCTTGGTGATGATGACCTCCGTTAGTTCTGCTTCGTCATTACTGGTAGCTAGTCGGGCTAGTGCATCAGCTTGTGTGTTTTCCAGTCTTGGGATCTGTTCGATGTAGACTTACTTGAACATCGAGATCAGATATGCTACTATCTTCTGGTACATCATCATCTGCTGATCCTTAGCTTCGTATTCTCCCCGGACTTGGGATATTATTAGCTGGGAATCTCCAAAAATCTGAAGATTGGTTGACCCCACAGCTAATGATAACCTAAGTCCGGTAATCAGCGCCACGTACTCCGCTTCACTGTTCGTGGCTCTGAAGTCGAATCGGATCGCCGAGGTGAAGACTTATCTGTCTGGGATTATCAGCACTACACCGGCTCCTGCTGTTGTGCTAGTTGATGATCCATCTACGTAGAGGTGCCGCGGAGCTATATGCCCACTCGTCGGATCTTGTGGGAAAGTTAGCTCGATGATGAAATTAGCGAGCGCTTATCCCGTGATCGCTGTTCGGGGTGCGTAGGTTCTACCGTAATGGCTAACTTTTAGTGACCATTTCAATAAGCATCCTGCAGTGTCCGGCCGATGCAGTATTTACCGTAGTGAGAACGTCGTCAACACCTCTACTCGATGGTCGAAGAAGTAGGCCCGCAACTTCATGACACTCATCACCAGTGCGTAGGCTAGTTTCTCTGTTGGGGTGTACAGCAACTCAGCTTCGTGTAAGACTTGGCTTACGTAGTACACTGGTAGGTGTGTCTTGCCTTCTTCTCGGACCAGCACTGAACTGATGGCTACTTCCGACGCTGCCAGGTATAGATACAACTTCTCGCCAGGTGCCGGCTTTGACATGATTTGAGTGTTAGCCAAGTATGTTTTGATGTTTTCAAAAGTTTTCTGGTATTCACTCATCCATTGGAAGTCTTTCTTGTGCCTGAGTCTGTTTGCTTTAATTGCTTCAAAGAATGGATGACTCCGATCGTCGGACCTAGAGATGAATCGGTTCAAAGCCACCAAACATCCGGTCAACCTTTGAACCTTCGATACCGAATTTGGCGCCTTCATCTCGATGATGCACTTTACCTGCGTCAGATTGACCTCGATTCCTCTCTGGCTAACTAGGTATCGCAGGAACTTCCCCGAGCGAACATCGAAGCTGCTCTTCTTTGTATTCAATTTCATGTTGTAGTGGCGTAGTATTTCGAAGGTTTTCTTAAGGTGGTCGAGGTGATCCTCCTTTCGCAAACTCTTGACTACTATGTCGTCCACATACACCTCCATGGTATGGCCAATATGTTGATCGAACATCTTGTTCACCAACCTTTGGTAGGTAGCTCCGGCGTTGATAAGTCCAAACGACATTCTCTCCCAGCAGTATATGTTCTTGTTAGTGTAAAATGCCATGTGTTCCTGGTCATCTGGTTGCATCGCTATCTGGTGATAACCTGCGAAGGCGTCCATGAACGTCATCATCTCGTGGCCCGCAGTGCTATCTACAAGTTAATCAATGTGGGGCAGCTAGAAGTTGTCTTTTGGGCATACTTTGTTTAGGTCTGTGAAGTCGATGCATAGCCTCCATGTTCCGTTGGGCTTTTTCACGAGGACCGGGTTTGCAACCCACTGCGGGCACAATGCTTCCTTGATCAACTTGTTGTCTAACAACTTCTTCACCTCCGTGGTTAAGGCCTCGTACTTGTCTGGTCCGCTTTTGGCTTACATGTCTCCTTGTTGGGTCTATGTTGAGTCGATGGCATGCATGCTCCAACGGGATTCCCGTCATGTCTTCATGGGACCAGGTAAATACGTCTAGGTTGGTCATGAGAAACACCTCCATCTCTGACATGTATGGCTCTGGCAGCTCGGAACCTATAAAAAGTTCCAAGTCTACCCTCTCCGGGTCCATCTGGGTTGCTGTCAACTCCTCCATAGGGGTGACCTTCCTTTTCTGGTTCTTCCATCTCGGGTCTTTAACGAACTCTTCCAGGTTCTCATTTACTGCTGGTTCATGACCTATTCGAGGTTCAAGGTCTTCACCTCCTTCTCTGAATTTGGCGGGTTCATTAACTTTTCCTGTTTCTTGAGGAGCCGGATGGGATGGTCCTCCAACTTGGGGAACATCGTCAACTTCCATCGGCGTTGGTTCTTGATCTCCAGCTGGTTCCCCCATTTGAGTATCGGTGACCTCTTCCATGGGTGCAGGTTGTGAGTCCTCCACTGGTTCTTCAACTTGGGCCACTTGCGCCTCATCCGACTAGTCGTCTACCTCCATCAACTCAGATTCGATTGAGATGACGTCTAGGATATTGGGCTCGTCAGTCGGAATCTGGGCCACATCTTCAAGTATATGAACCGGAGTTACACTCTTACCTACGTGACCATTTTTTATTTGAAGTAAACATTCTCGGGCCTTTTTCTGGTCACCTTTTATGGTTCCGGCACCTTTAGGAGTTGGAAATTTCAAACAATAATAGTAGGTTGAACACGCCGCTTTGAATTCATGTATAAAAGGGCGGCCAAGGAACCCGTTGTAGGAGGACTGCTGGTCAACGACAAGGAAATCAACGAGCCTAGTCAGTCTCTTTTCTAGGTCCTCGGCCGATACAAGTTGGACGCTCAACCTAATCTGACCTAAGGGGATGGTTAAAGCTTCTCCAAACCCCACTATCCTAGCATTACTACGTTCTATATATGACTCAAAATCTCCAAATGCATTTAAGGTAGATTTGAACAAAATGTTGGTGAATGCGCTGGTATCCACTAGTAGCCTGTGAACTCTGACGTTCATAATGTTGGTGCTAATCACCAACGAGTCATTGTGGGGGGTCAGCACTCCTTCCAAGTCCACTTGAGAGAATGTAAGCTCGGCAGTGGGTTGAGCAGCGCGCTTGGAGCTGGAACTTCCTTCTTGAACCTGGTTGATGGCCCGAACCTCGGTCTTCGTCTGTCTTTTTTAAATGGAGGATCTTCCATCTTGGAGACCTCCGGTAGCTCCGAACTGTTCCTCGAGAACCAGGAGTTCTCGAGTTGGCTCTTAATCTTGCGGAGGTGGGAGAGGAGCCCTACGCCTGTGTTGAGGACCACGTCGGTCCTTGTCCTCTTCTTCATTATCGGAGACCTCTCTCCTCTCGATCCTGGTTCTCTTCACCGGTGCCTTTTTCACGAACTCGACCAGCTTCCTGTCCTCGTAAATTTTCCAAAGTTGTTTGAGGAGGTCGCGACACTCGCTTGTGAAGTGGCCGATGGATTGGTGATATGCACAAAATTTGTTCGGGTTCAGCTTCGTGCGGTCTTGACGAATTCTCCGAGGTTCGTTCAACATCACCTTATCCTTGACCGCAGTGAACACATGGTCAATGGAGATGGTAAGTACTTGGTTGAATTTTTCCTTGAACTCGTCTCCATCGCCGAAAGCTTTCAAGTTCTGGGGAGCTTTGTATGTGCCCCTGGACTTCTTCCCGTGCTGCTTCTTTTCATCTGAGGCACCGACCTCTTTCAGTAGTGCCTCCTGCATAGCTACGTAAACCCTGCCTTATGTCGGAACTCGGCATAGGTGTTTGGGCATGCGAGGTGCATTTCCTTCCAAAGTTCAGTACCCTTCTTTAGTCCGGCCATCACGGTGACTATCTTCGTATCCTCGCTCACTGACTCGCCTTCTAGCAGTATCTTGTCAAACCTTTCCAAGTACTGCTGATTAATTTCATTCTCATCTTGGTATATGTTGGCGAGCCGGTGCTTTTGGGTCAAGTACGACCCATACCCCGAGAAATGGGCCAAGAACTCCCGCATGAGTTGGCCAAATGACTAGATTGACCCTGGGACGAGTGAAGAGAAACAGCGGTGAGCTCGGTCCCCAAAGGTTAGCGGGAAGTTTCGGCACTGGGTTGTATCGGTGGCACCCACTGAGATCATGTAGTCCGCATACTTGGAGATGTGGACTTTCGGATTGGACTCTCCCTCGTATGCGAACATCACCGGGAATTGGATCTTCTTCTGCACCGATGCTTTTAGTATGGCGGGTGCCAACGGAGATGCTGGGAGTGAGGTGGCTTCACGCCCGCCAGTTTTGGCAGCTACTTGCATTTGTAGCTGCTCTACGGCCTTCTTAAGTGTGGCTAGCTCATCATCGTGAGCTACCTCCTTTGGAGGCTGTTCAAAGGTCGTGCGCCTCGTGGGCGCACGTCCCCGCAGTCCCTCGCTCAGGGGTAGCCCTTTGGTGACGGGCTGGAACTGACGGCCTCCATTCGGGCCAAGTCTGTCAGCAGCTGTCCTCCTCAAACGATCATGTGCGGACCTACACGGACGTACATCTGATTCTCTCCTCCGGGATGAAGCAGAGGCCGACACTTGTTTAACCTTTTCTTGTCTGGGTCCCAACCTGCCCCGGAGGACCTCCATTTCCCTGGAATGGTGGGTCACTCATGCATCTGTGTAGGCAGTAGTTCGCCCATCTTGCGAACCAAGCTGTCCGCCATTTTGGCCTTCCCAGCTTGTTCTCTATGTTGGCGAGCTCTTGTAATTCGCTGGCTTGCCCCCGAGATTTGGTGGCCTGAGTTGGCCTAGTTATCTGCTCCCGTGTTTTGTTGGCTAGAGCTTACCGAGACGCCTGGGCGAGCTCGCCCTGCTGCCTTTGTTGCAACCTCTGCAACACCGCGATTGTTCGATGGAGCTCGTCAGGGTCATTGGCGATGTCCCTTAGAACGAGATTCAGTCCATCTTGGGCCACAAGCGTAGCTTGAGCTCATTGAGGAGCTCGAGGGGCGTCATTCCTTTGGGGAGCTCGGCGCGAGGTCTCCCCATCAGCTTGATTTTGGGAAGTACACCCCTTCCATCTTCTCGTAGTAGCGGAAGTGTTTTCTTTTGACATTTTCTAGTTTTGGTATAAAGCTTGTCAAGGTCGGCGGTTTCCAGCAAAGGTCAGTTCGTTCAAGGTCCGTTCTAGCCTTGCATGCAAGCAAATTGTCCAGAATTTGGTTTATTTGCCTACACACATGCGTTTAGGGTCCTTTTTGTTATGTTTTCAGTCTAAAATTCTGGGTTTTTCGTCGGAAACTGGAAATCAATGTGTATCTTCAAGTGTTCTTGAGCTAAGCCAAGAACACCTTCAAGTCTTTCTTCAAAAACTCACTAATTTCTCTCAAATTCTTATAATTGGAGGTTCGGGCCCTCCTTCTAGCGCTAAAATATTGACAGGATTTTGTAATGGTATAATTTAGTGACTGTATTAAACTTGTAATCCTATCAAACAACAATCAAGATATAAGTGTTCTTGAGTTTGAATGTAGAGAGAGAAAGTTGTGAGTTTAGAGAGAGAAAGTATTTTTGATTATCAGAACTTAGAGAGAGAAAATACAAGCTGGAGACCTATTTATAGGTTTGCATGTAATGAGGTGGCACCTTGTGAGCTCACTTAGCTTTAGGTGCTGACAAGTGTCCTTGACACTTGTCATTACCCACTACAATGCTTTCTTTACACTGCTTCATCCTATTACATTACTACTTGTGTCCTATATGACTAGTGCAGGTACTTCGAGCCTGAGCGAGCTTTTGTGCGAGCTTCACTGCCTTGTGTCATTTTGGAGCAATGTAGAGGTGGACTTCAACTTGGTCTTCCTGGATATGGGCGAGCTACTCTCAAACGGGCGAGTTACCCCGCTAGTTTCTCTCTCTTAGTTTTGGTCAGCCATTTAACTTGGTTATAGGGCATCTAGGCGAGCTTCTCTAGGTTGACTTTGGTCAAAGCTGGAGACGTACCTCCTAAGTAGGTTGGCGACCTCCTTAGCCTTGGCCAATTAATCTCGTAATTAACCTTGAGTAGTTCTCTTATCAACAATCATCATCCAGATCTGAAAGAAATTGGAGTGTGTAAGAAACACTAGTACAAATTTGCACTTAAAAAACCCTTATTTTTAGGGTTAAAACCGCTCTCCAAAGGGGACTTTGAAGAACTGTTTTGACAAGAGCTCTCTAAGTGGAGCTCTCTAAATATAAATGTGCAATAGTGAAAGAATACATACAGAGATGAGAAATAAATTGGAACATTCTAAACTCAATTGTGTCCATCCATTATAATTTGTATTTGCAAGAGAGTTGTTATTGCAACTTATATTTTACCATTTGTCATTAATTCATTTATTAATTTATATATTAGGTATGATCAAATAGAGATTTATTATGATCCTTTTGACTACGAAAGTATTGACAAAACAATTTTTTAGGTTGCAGAAGAATATGAAGAAAGACATCACCTATTTTAAATGTTGATGAATTGATAAACACTGTTTATGATGAGGATGACATTTCAATAATTGCGATATTTTCAATAATTTAAATAATTTGAATTTTTTTAAACCAACTTAATTTTTTTTTATAGAAGTGGATAAAATTGAAAATAATATGGATTATTTGGAAGAGACTTAGTAAGGTGATGAGGAACATATTGTGGTAAATTTGGTTGAAAGAGATGACGAGATATTACCAAACTATCAATATAATTTACGTTGCACAGTTATCTACATTAAATGTTAGTTTTTAATTGAGACATCATTATGAATTATGAAGTATGGACTATTGTATGGTACTTTTATTGAGTTGTTTTGACTCTTATGTTATTATTTTTTGATTTTATTGTGTTTATTTATATTTTGTAAGTGTATCTTTATTTAATTTAATTTTAAGAATATAAAATAATGGGTATAAATTATTTTAACAATTGAACGTTGGTCCAACCGATTAGACCAATTGAATTGTGAATTGTTGGCTTGTCAGGTTTGGTCACTTGTTCGATTATAGAAATACTATTTTGAAGTTAAACTTATTGAGAGACTTTGTGAGAGATTACCCAGGTGATCGATTACACCTTGGTCGGCTTATTTAAGTGCGACCAAGTGCACGTATTATACGCTTCTAGGTTACTTTTATAAAGGTCAACGCTCAACAACTTGACTTGCTTTGGTCGTTTTGTTTAGATACAACCTCGTGTTTGGTTTGTTTGTCCCTACACACCATAGTTTAGGGAGTTTTGAAATGAAATTTATTTTCATATAAGTGTGTATCATGCTTACAATATAAAAGAAAAAGTTAAAAAAAACTAACCTCATGATAGTATTTCTTGAGGGGATAAATATTCCAGGGGTATTGGTCCCGACTGTCATCTGGGTATTCTAGCTCATAGGCTCCATTAGACATATATTTTAATACCCAAAGGGGACCGTCCTAGTTTAGGCCAAATACCCCCGTGCTCGGAGTGTGTATTTTCTTCAAAATGTGATAGCCGATTTTGAATTGCCTAAACTTGACCTTTAATATATATTTTATCTTTGTTTGTAAGTGATATTTCTCAGGTTGAAAGTCAATCATCTTTCTTCAAGCATATCGATATCAACTCTTCTAACAATGTTATTATCATCAATTATGAGTTGCAAAGTCCCATCGCTTAGGATTGCCACTTCAGGTAGAATAACAGCTTCAGCGCCAAAAGTGAGGGTGGAAGAAGTTTTCACTGTTGAATTCCTTATTGTTGTTTTATGTTGGTCCCAAAGGCAGGTTTTGGGAAGAATACACTTGAACAAGTCTAGAAGGGGGGGGGGTTGAATAGACTTGTTAGGATTCAAAAACCTTTTTCAAATTTACTAATTTATTCAAAAAATCAGCAGACTACTTGAGGTAATCTGAATTCTGAAAATAGTGCGCTGTGTATAGTGCGGAAACGTTTTAAAGAAAATTTGATTTAAAGTGATGTGCACAGATAAGAACAGAAAGAAATACGAAGAGACACAGGGGTTTATAGTGGTTCGGACTAACTGTCCTACATCCACTCTCCTCAATCCAATTTGGACTTGAGGGGCTCTCCACTAACTCACTTACTCACTTACTTACACAATTTTGAGAGTACTACTCTCTTTACAACTTGTCAATGCTATAATTGCAATTGACTTCTCACAGCTTCTACAAAGCTTTTACAAAGGATAAGTATGGATGGTGATTTTGAGCGTAAGTGATAAAACTGACAGAGTATTGGCTAGCTTAATGTGCGTGTGAATCCAATAATGCAGAAATTATCACAATTACTCTAATTTATAGGATCAAATAACTAGCCGTTGGGATGGGCTA
>JAPKLY010000600.1:7281-17362 GCA_026898435.1 Prunella vulgaris
GTTGAGCCAAGATAGAATTCATTCCTCAAATAGATTTGGAGAGAATATTCGACTTCTCATAACTAATTGGATCGTTAGTCATTGACCAATGCACGTCACATTTGAAATAGTGTTCAAATGTGATAATATGATCAATTAGTAGAATGAGATAACTTGATTAAGTTATTAGAATAGACACATTATCATGTTCTAGACTTAATCGGAGTATTCGTGAATGAAAGGACCGTATCACTGTGAGCTTCACATTACAGGCTGTTGCTGTATCCTCGCAACGTACCTCATATGTTGAGATTGTCTGGTTTATTTTCTAGGGTTCAACTAAGACCATTAGTTTGACTAATCGCTTGACATATGAGGGCATATGGGTCACACAATAAGTAACCCACGTTTACGAATTAAGTTGGTCAGATTAAATATTTGATTATATCATAAATATTTAATTAATGGAGAATTATAATAATTCTATTAGATAGAATTATAAATATTTAATTAAATTAGATTTAATTATATTAGATGATATATTAGATATAACATAATAATAATATATTAGTTATATTATTATATATTATATATTAAAGATTATATTTGATATTGTAAATCTTGATAGAATCAAATATATTAGATATGCAAATACTTTACTATATATATGAGTTATGAGACTCATAAACAGAGAATCTAAAAATCCCTAACTTTCTCCATAAGTTTTAAGTGTGAGTTTTTCCTAGCGAACTCCACTGGAAACACCATACTAGCGATTGGATCGCAATTTCGTCGACGAGGATTACGTGGATACCATAGTAGAGGAATCCGGCATACGAACAATGTAAGGTTTTCTCAATTAGATTAGATCTAATGACGTTTATTTTATGTATACAGTCAATTCGATCTGGTTCGTTGTTGGTGAACAATGTCTTCCGCTGCTACGGACTTGAGGTTCGTAACTCTAAATCCCAACATTACATACTGCTGTGGAGAAGTACTCCAAACGACTACAAACACAGCAACAAAGCCTTTGACATTGACACTCACATCGATAACTGTACAGATAGCAACACCCAATAAAACGATCAAAATACTTAGCTTTGTGTCCCTTGAATATTGCATGTTGTCCAACACAACTTCAAGGAAACACGACATTGGGATCATGCTTAACTTCGCAATCTGACACGAGACATATATATATATATATATATACATATATATATATATATATCACATTTTAGGTCATATAGTTGTAATGTTAGGTAAGATGTAACAGGAAGATGAAAGAAACCTGATAAAATCCCACTGAGTTCCACATTAAGCTCACATTCATTCCAACAATCAAAAAATTTGCAAATAAAACGAACTTCAGGAGGTCTGAAATGGGGAGAGTTGAAGTTTGGATATATCCATGCCGTTTTAGAACAAGAGTCATCATGGTTGTGGCAAGAAAATGTAGGCCGCCAGTTAAAGTTGTAGCTGTGAAGGCAATAAAAAAGAGACTGGAGTCATGAAACATCTAGAGTTAGATAAAGAAATATAAGATATACATACACTAATTGATTTTGACAGAAACATGATTCATTATATCAGTCAATGGAGTGTTTACAGGTTTTACATTCAGTAAATTTCAATGAAGATAGGATTGCTATATTGAATGAACATACCAAAAGTGAAATCATATGTAGCCAGTTAAGCTTTATTGACAATAATAATTCCAACAGAGGTGACAATATTGAAGATCCTTGCAGCCAGATCAAGAGCCAATTTGTGTTCCTCCTTGCTTTTCTGAGACATTTTCATCTGCCATTTACAAATTACAAAAGGAATATAGTTGTTGATCATCATAGAATGTCCTCCACTAAACCCAATGAATTGGGAGCACAAAAAACAAACATAACGGACCTGACCCACTATCATTAACACTAAAGAAGCCAAGAAAATCCAAAGGCATCTCCCATCTTCAACTCAATGCAACTAACAACTTATATACAGGGGATACTTCAACCATCATGAGAAGAAACGTACAATCCTGCAGCTATGTATATACAAATAAAAATCACTATTGAATTCAATTTACAACCCATTTACCATATTTGTGTTGGATTTTTTGATAAATACGTGAAATCAGATGAATATAATTAGGAGGAGATATATGAACTTTCTTGAATGTATTACTCTTGTTCACTCAATTGATTGAAACAGATCATCAAGACCACTATTTATAGGACTAGAACATTGGTAATTAGAGAGACTCTTTGACTAGAAATAAATTACAATTCATGCATCTAAATAATTCATGTATCTTAATTATGAGATATTTGACCATCCAAGTTCATTCTCCAGAATCTTCCAAATGGGTAGATTGAAGGTCACTTTTGGATACAAATTATCCATTCAACATCCCTTCTTAATTTGTAACCCGAAAGTGATCACGAAAGTGTGCAAGCATCTCAAAGAAATCAACTCCAGGTTGTTGCGAATATCCCTTTGCAACCAAGCGAGCTTTGTGCTTTTGAATCGAGCCATCATCATTCAATTTGGTCTTATAGACCCATTTCACACCAATCACATTTTTTCCTTTAGGCAAATCAACAAGCTCCCATGTTTTGTTCTTCTCTATGCTGGCTATTTCCTCATCCATAGCTTTTTGCCAAACATCTTCTTTAAAGGCTTCTTTAAAGGTTTCAGGTTCTCCTGCATAAAGTGCCAAATTTGCAGTTGCATAGATGTCTGCTAAACTTCTATAGAGAAGGTGGAACTTCCTCCGATGTCAAGCTGCTTCTCTTGGACAGGTTGCATGACCTTTGATATCAATTTTTGATCTTCTCCCCAACTCCAACACTGTTTCTCATCAAAAATCACATCTCGAGAGACAACCAAGTTGTTATTTTTTGGATTAAGCAAACGATATCCTTTAGATTCGTCGCTATAACCAATAAAGATGAGTTTCTCACTTTTGCCATCAAATTTCTCTCTTTTCTGAGATGGAATGTGAGAGTATGCAATAGAACCGAAGACTTTTAAATGATGTACCTGTGGTTTCCTTTGATTCCATGCCTCGTATGGAGTTTTGTTCGGAACCGCCTTTGTTGGAGAGCGATTTAAAATGTAGACTGCTGTAAGCACAGCTTCAGCCCATAATTTTTTTGGAAGCTCTTTTCCCGTCATCATGCTACGTGCCATTTCGACAATGGTTCAGTTTTTACGCTCTGCCACTCCATTTTGTTGGGGGCTGTACCGAACTGTTAGTTGCCTCTGAATTCCACTTTCCTTGCAAAAATTCATGAATGATCCTCCGATGAATTCTCCCCCACGATCTGTACGAAGAATTTTGATTTTCCTGCCACTTTGATTTTCCACCAATTTTTTGAATTCAAGAAACTTCAGAAAAGCATCAGATTTTTGTTTTAAAATGTACACCCACATCATCCTGGTGTAATCATCGACAAATAGAAAAAAATATCTATTTTCGTTAATTGAAGGAGTTTGTGTTGGCCCACAAATATCTGCATGCACAAGTTCAAGGGGAGCTCTTACCCTATATGAGAGTTTTGGGAATGGTAGACGATGCATTTTTCCAAAAATGCATCCTTCACATGGACTATCACTATCTGCAATTTGTGGGAGACCAAAATCCATATTTTTCTTTCTTAACAAAATCAGGCTTTTGTAATTAAGATGGCCATACCTCAAATGCCAAAGTTTTTGGTCATCGTCAATTGTGCTTTGAAGAGCAGATTCCTTAGTTGATGGCAAACTGAGAGGAAAAACCTTGCTTGGAGTCATCTTGATCTTTGTCATGGTGAGATTCCTCACTTTGTCAATAATGGTGCAAAAACCATTATTAAACTCCACTTTGTAATCTTTTTCCAGCAACTGCCCAACACTCAATAAATTCTGAGCTAGATTTGGCTCAAAAAAGACATCTTTGATGACATTGATTTTTCCTTCTTTAGTCTGTACTGCGATGGCTCATTTTCCTGTGATTTTGTGCCCTTTGCCGTCACCAAGTCTTACTTCAGATGAAAAGGACTCATCAAGATCAACAAATAACTTCTTATTTCCTGTCATATGATTGCTGCATCCGCTATCCACATACCAAATATTTTTTAGCATCTTGTTGAGAACTTGAGCAAGAATAAAATACTTGTTCCACTTCATCATTTTCGGTAAAATTTGCTTCCTGTTTTCCACGGCCATCTTGATACCAACAATCTCTTTGTGAATGAGTTGCATTTATGCATCTTTTGCACTTATATCGAGAATTATTTGTGTCGTGGTTATTTTTCCTACAGATGCGACAAAATTCATCAGAATTTTGGTAGTTGAATCTCGGAGTAATATTACCTCTACCTCCTCGTCCTCGAAAGTTCTGATTTCTACCACGACCTCTTCCTTCAGTAAAATTTGGCGTTGACTTATCCTTCTTTTCTCGTTTACCATCTTTGTTATGGTCTTTTTGTGAGAGATAAACTTTTCCTTGGAAAGCTTGCTCCAAATTTTGGTTTGAGAATCTGCTCATCCTCTTTTCATGTGCTTCAAGTGATCCCATCAATTCATCTAAGGATAATTTTGATAAATCCTTAGATTCTTCAATGCAGCAACTACATGCTCGAACTTCATTGGCAGGCACCGAAGGACTTTCTCAATGATCTTCTTTTCTTCTAGATTGTCTCCGTAGCCTCTGATTTGATTTGCAATAAACGAGACTCTAGAAAGAAAATCTTGCATACTTTCATTTTCTTTCATCACCAAGTTATCAAATTCACGCCACATATTTTGTAACTTGATCGTAATAACTTTTTCATGTCCTCCAAATTGATTTTTCAATATTTGCCAAGCATCTTTCGATGTTTTAGCAGTAGTAATTCGCGGAAGAATGGATCGACTTACCCCTTGGTGCATAAAGGACAAGGCCTTTGCATCCTTTGTCTTGTTCTCTTTATACTCCTTCTTTTGTGCATTTGAAAATGCAGCTACCTCTTCTGGACGTTGTGTTGTGAACCCTTCTTCAATGATATCCCATAGATCATGAGATATAAATATTGTTTGCATTAGAACACTCCATTGTTCATAATCTTGACCAACAAAGATAGGAACACCTTGTTGGGAATATGTGAAGGCTTGATCATTGTTGTTTATGGAGGCCATTTGTAAAGATGTAAAAGGTAGCTAAGGGGTGGCTCTGATACCACAAATATATTGGGTTTTTTGATAAATACGTGAAATCAGATGAATATAATTAGGAGGAGATATATGAACTTTCTTGAATGTATTACTCTTGTTCACTCAATTGATTGAAACGGTACATCAAGACCACTATTTATAGGACTAGAACATTGGTAATTAGAGAGATTCTATGACTAGAAATAAATTACAATTCATGCATCTAAATAATTCATGTATCTTAATTATGAGATATTTGACCATCCAAGTTCATTCTCAAGAATCTTCCAAATGGGTATATTGAAGGTCACTTTTGGATACAAATTATCCATTCAACAATTTGACCCAAATTTCAAATATTATCCTCCACTACCTATTCCGCGAGAAATTTCGTTTGCCAGATAAAAGGAATATCCATTATTATCATGCATATAAAACCAGGATATCAAGATTCTACTCGAAAACTTAAAATTCGCCACTAAATTAGAAGCACAAAAGGTCAATAGAATCATAAAAAAAAAAAAACTGCCCAGAACTATTATCCCATCAAAAAATATGTTGAATCATCCTCAGGTAAATAAGATAAGAACCCAGAAACGAAAAAAACAAGAGTTGGACTGACATGTGTGTGGCAATTGGAAATTGTTGCGAACTGAGAAATTCAAATGAAGAGTTAATTATATAGACATCAACATTGAATAGCAAAGTGGAATAGAGACTAGTCTTCTTCTCTTGCTCACGTGGCTGCCGTCCATGTTGGAATATTCCCAAACTACAATATTGCAAAAAAATTACCTCTCCAGATGAAATCGATTTTATACCTACTCACTTTTTCATGAGCTAAAGTAATTTTATATTCATGGAGGTGAATTTTGCTTATGATGTGCTGAGATTATTTATATTAAAACTTTGAATTGATTATATTAAAAACATAAATTGAATTATTATTAATTTTTTATGTAATTTTTTTAAATATTATTAAACCTAATTTTTTTTAATGTACACTTTTCAAAATAAACAGTTTAAACTGTTGAGTAAATGTGTCATAAAACCTGATGCATTTGAAATCTTTACTAGGAAACTTTTCTAGTTATACTCAAGGGTGTAAATGACGCTTAACGGTCGTCGGGAGGTCGAGTGCCGCTAAGCTCCAAGACCGCCTAAGCGGTGCCAAGATTTTTCTATTTTTTTAATTTTTTATTGCTATTAATTTTTTTTATAAATATATATTAATAAAAATATATATTATAGATAAATTATAAATTTAAAACATAATTAATAACTATCTCAAAATATAAAAAGTCAATAAAATGTTAAAAACTATAGTAACACGACATTGTCCAACTTCTGAATTAAACACAAAAAGAGTAATTTAGTACACAAAAAGAGTAATAATACATAAAACGAATAAATATAAAGTTGTTCAATTAAACTTTCATTTTTTAGTAATTTAGTAAATTAGTTTTTATTTTCTAATTTTAGTTCTAACTTTTAAGTTGAAATAAAAATTAAAAAAGAAGAGTAATGCTCATCTAGGCGGTGTCAAGACGGCCTCGGTAGTGCCAAATGTGTTGACAGATTTTTCTCGGCGATTTAATCTTGGAGTAGGCACGCCTAGGCGGTCTCGGCGACCGCCATTTACATGATTTTACTTATTACAAGCAGCGTGCTATATTGAAAATATGTGTGTTAATAGCGCAATTGAATATTTTAAAATATAAGTATATGTTTCTATACCAAAATTATGAATTAATACAAATATTTTGTTTTCAGTATGAGTTGGGATAATTTTTCGATTGCAATGGAGTCAAACAAAATCGGAGTAGAGAAACAAATTTTTTTACAACATAAATAGAATGTCTGAATACAGTAAATAAAATACTATTAATAATTTTAAATAATAAAAAAAACCTACTCTTATAACTGAAAATGTATTAGTATTAAGTAATAAGATAAAATAATACCATAACAAATCTCATGTACTTTATTAAGTTACTTGTGGGCTTATAAAGCTCCATCTTAACCAAGTTTTAGACAGAAACTTATTACTAATAATCTATACTTATTTTTTAAAGCCGATATATGGTTTAGTAATGCTTAACTTCATAACATATACTCCCTTTAGCAATATTAGTATGCTTAAAATATCTTCTACTCAAAAACTAATTTTACATTTATCTTGTTTAGACGTCTCACATCTAATTGTATGCTTTTTTTTTTTATTAGAAAATAATTTTATTAAGAATATTGTAGGAGTAAGAGAATTACTCACTCAAAATTATCCATTTACAAACAAAGAAATAGACATACAACACCTATTTATACCAAATTAAATTCCTAGCACAAGCTTAAGATTACAGAGCCAATCACCAAGAACAAAATTAGAACATTTTACTTTTTTGATTGTAAGCCAACACTAACGTCTCGATTTTATTTTCATACAGAGCCTTCTCCACTGAAAATCCCTCATTTTTAACAGTTTTACATTCCTTTTTTTTCATAAAATTCAAGTAGTATATTGTCAAATGCATGCAGTTGCCAACTTCCCTCTCTTTCCTCTAATCTACTAGTATGTTTGGTTCGTAAGATAAAACTATCCATTTGACGGATAGATAGTTTTATCTTACAAACCAAACATATGAAGTAAATTAATTAGAAAAATAGAGGAAAATACTTATATCAATCCCAACTACTTGCAAATGTCCATCCAAATATGATGAGTTTCTAAACACTCGAAATTAATGTGACACGTTGTTTCCACAAGAAGAATCTGTATTTGCTGGCAACTCAAATTTTGTTGGAACTCTCCGAAATAAATCTCCAAGAATGAATTTTTACTTTTATTGGTGAAATTTTATTCCAAATTGTTATAAAACCTGCTTTCTCCTAAACCCTAATTCCACACCTGAGAAATAATCTACAGTCACAATTTAATAAAATATAATTTTTTTATTATTAGTTTGTTTTATGCTTATAATTTTTTCTTAATCTTCTATTATGATATTAGTGTAGGGATAAAGTGTAGGATGGCTGAAAATAATAATAAAAAAATAAAAGAAAAATCGAGGCTCGTGAGGAACACGATTTCCTTAAAACAAATTATGCCCCTCACTCTCTAGGTGCTAGTGAATTTAAGGGACACTTGTTTCCCAGGATACAACGATAATAAGCAACAATATAGCACAATATTTTGCTTAAACGAATCAAGAAGATGTTCGTAAATCACCGGAGTAAGAACGAGATTTTAGTGGAATATTTGGACAAAATAATTGGCAGGTTGCCGGAAAGTATCTGGGTATTTTTCCACTCAAATATTGTATATTTTGATATTCTTGTGTTTCTCGCAACACATAAGAATACTATTTATAGTATTCAAAAAGTGACTGTTGGAGTATGGCCATAAAGACCCACAATTGGTCTTGACCGTAACCGACAAAATGTCTGAATTAATTGCATTAAAACAGGTTTTTTAAGTTTCAAAACGTGTTGTAACTGTAGAGATTTTTAAATATCAGCTGGCCTGAAAAAATGCTTCAGGAAGACTCAGGCTGACCCTGACTCAACTCAGGCTGATCCGGACTCAGCTCAGGCTGAACCGGACTCAGGTCAGGTTGACTTAGTCAGGTCAGACTGATCTGGACTCAACTCAGGTTGAACGGACTCAGGTCAGGATGACTTAGTCAGCTCAGGCTGATCCGGACTCAGCTCAGGCTGAACAGACTCAGCTCAGGATGACTTAGTCAGCTCAGGCTGATCCGGACTCAGCTCAGGATGACTTAGTCTGCTCAGGCTGAACTGACTCAGCTCAAGATGACTTAGTCAGATTAGGATAGGAGTCATGTCAGCATGACCCGGACTCAGGTCAGCACAACCTGAACTCAGGTCAGGACAAGAGTCAGGTCAGCACGACCCGAACTCAGGTCAGGACAAGAGTCAGGTCAACACAAACCGGACTCAGGTCAGGACAAGTTCAGGCTGACTCGGAAAATTTATACTCAGGTTCAGGCTCAGGTCAAGCTGACCCGGACTCAGGTCAGGACAACCCAAGCTCAGGTCAGGACAACCCCGGCTCAGGACAAGATGACTCATGCTCAAGTCAGGCTGACCCGGATTCAGGTCAGGACGACCCGGGCTCAGGATGACTCAGGCTCAGGACAAGAGTCTATTATATCCCTTCTTTCCCATCCTCAACAACCATTTTCCAATGTGGGACAATGTTCTTATATCCCTTCTTTCCCATCCTCAAACATCAATTTTCCAATGTGGGACAAAGGTTCCCTACATTTCTCATTTGTTACAACAAACTTAAAAGTTTAATTTCTCATTCACCCAATATCGGAATTGGGCGAGTAATATATCGAATCGAAGCTCTTTTTGAGGAGCACAAATTCCAACAATTAGTTCTGACGTACGGAGTTTGTTGAAAAGTATTATAACTTATAAGGGGTTATTGGCCCATTTAAAATATACTCCTTCATTATTGACGAATAAAATTAATAATAATTGAGTAATAAGAAATGTTTGGAGGATAAAGATTAAGGGGGCGCTTGGTATAAAAATTTTCAATGGTAATGGGAGTAGAGATATATACATAGTAATTATAGTAGGTAATGAGACCAAAATATTGATTTTCTTCCTAAATAAGGTAATCATTACCCCCATTTGATTACCCTCGTCTCATCCTGTAATAATCCTCCTCAATTAATACCCCCTACAACAGTCAACAACTTTCTTTTTTTGTATACTTATTCCAAAATTGGAGCACAACATTAATGATGTAACCACCATGAACATAGACTCTTATTGAACATATGTAAGGGTAAAGAAGGAAAATAAAATTTCATTCCCATTACCATTGAGGAATTTCAAACAAGCGCCCCCAATTTTTATTTTTGTTTTAATATGAGTCTATTGAAATTGTACGACAAAA
>JAPKLY010000600.1:17372-105829 GCA_026898435.1 Prunella vulgaris
AATTTTATTTTAAATGTTTGGATTGTAAGATTAATAATAAAAAAGATATACAATTGTCAAATTTGCCCTCTATATCATAAACTAAAATAAAGTGAATTATAATTCTCCTTTCTAATATAAGAGGAGTATTTTAGTAAAGATAAACACAATTGATTATTGGATGACTTACATATAGGTTCAAAAAAGTCAGTATATTTACAAATAGGTACTGTGCAGAAAAAAAATGTGCTTCTGTGCAGAAAAAAATGTGCTTCTGTGCAAATGCTTTGAACCTATTTGTAAATATAGTGACCTTTTTGAACCTATATGTAAATCATCCATAAAATTTTACCGCACATTTTAATAGGAAAAGATTGGACTAATTTTCCCATGAGAAAACGATAATTATCGATTCTATTCATGAATCAAACTACCTAAAACATGGACGACATAATTGAAACAGAAAAGTTACAGTAGATGAAACATAAGTGATGAAAAGAGGAAGCCAAAATACCCAAGAATTTTCCATTTAAATGAGATTTCAAGGATAATTTAGTCATTCATTCAACTGCACATGATTGTTTAATCTAGCCACTCCACATGGAGACACTACTTCATATTTTTTCATAAATAATGGATAATATTATCTAGGTGGGTGTAATCTATGTTCCCTAATCATATATAACGGACATAAATATCTGTTATATATTTTTTTCTCAAAAATAACTAAATAAATATGTTATCTGTAATACATTTAATCCTTTATCTATGTGTGATTTGGTTTTGTATTTTTTTTATCATAAATAACTAATAAATATGTTATCTATTACTATATATATATATATATATATATAATATCAATATTTTGCCTATTTTTATTTTGTGAATTTAAAACATATATTAAATATACTAAAAAAAAAGAACAAAATTTATTAATTTAATCATCAATTCACAAGACATTCATTAAATTATCAAACATCCAAATATTCAAAATACATTTCTCCAAAACATTTAAAACATGATAAACAATACTAATTAAGTATTAATAAACACAATTCTTCTACGACGAACAACTTGAAAATCAAAACTCTTCAGTCCAATCACCAACACCAACAATTGAACCATGCATCTGAATATCTCGTTCTTCCACCAGTCAACAAGGCTAACGGATGATGGAGCAAAGAAACAAGTGATGAAGAGATCTAAATGTGTGCGCTTCCAATTCATGCAATGGAAAGTCTTGTTCTAGCTTTCCTTTCCCACCAGCCTTTTGATGATTCAGAACCAGATCTTGATCAACTGATATATTAGCATTTTCATGTAAACATTAATGAATACCAGCAACTTGATACGAACCTGTAGCAAGAGATCATATAATCGAACAAGCTCTTCACGCTTTGTAACTTTTTCATTTTTATCATCACGAATTTTACTAAGTTAACTCTTTGCCAAGCGCACCAGTAACTGATTATGCTCAATGGTTCTCTCTCCTAAGACAGCACCAATAGCTTTATCAAGGCCACTCAAGTCATCCTTCATGCTTTCAGAGTTACTCGTGTTAGCCTAAGATCACAAAAAATAGCTGAATCAGACAGGATAAAACACCTTGATTAATTCAAAATTTCCGTCTCCTACATAATAGTTGCGCTTCAGTTAATGTCCGAAAATGTTGCACATTCAAATAAATAGAGAAGAAAAACTTCAGAGAATTCCTCACCAAGTCACTTCGTATGTAGCTCCTGGCTTCATTGTAAGCAGTAAAAATTTTGTCAAATATGGCCAGTTTTTTCTCTACAGGCACTGAATCTGCTGTAGGGCCATTAACATCTTTCTTCAGTTCCCGAGCTGATCAATTATGGAGATGCATAAAGAGCTTGAGATTTGGTAAATGCAGCTTGAACAATAAATGCATTTAAAATTGAAACAGGAACAGAAATATAATTTGATCCATAAAATTTACGCACTTTTTAAAATAAAAATATTTCTTTAAATTTCTCGATATCCATAAGTTTACATATTTTCTTTTTTAATTTGATCCATAAAATTTACATACTTTTAAAATAAAAATATTTCTTTAAATTTTCTTTCTTAAAATTTCTAGTTCACAAACTCCATCTAATGCATTTTATAAATTATAATTTTTTTAAATATTGTGGCATCAAAATTACTGCATCAAAAAAAAATTATCCAAACACCTACTCCCTGTTCAGAGAACGTTTTACCAATTTTACCCTCATTTAAATCTTCAGGCAGCACATAAGAAATGTGGAGAAATTTGTTATTAATGAAGTACGAAACATGCATGATTTAAGTATATATAATAAATGGAAGGAGTAGTAGGCATACTGGAAAATGGACTTACGCGCATGGTGGTGAGGGGCCAGTCTTCACGATCTCAGCAATCACTACTAGCTATTAAACATTCTTAAGCCATTAGTATCAAATTTAATTTTTACGATGACTCGAGTTTATGATTTTACTTTTACATAGAAAACTCCGACTACTTGAATTATTCAAACCATTAGTATCAATATACAAGTGGTTGTCACATTCAATTATGTACCTCATCAAAAGCACCAAAAGAGCTGTCTTCATAATTCCCAAGATAAAATCCTCCCATAGTATATCTGCAACACATATATTCACTTTGTTTATATATATGAAAAAAACATTCCGAATAAATAAAGAAAAGAAACAAAGTGGCATGAATGAATATAAAGAAGACGAAGTGACACAGCTTAAATTGTCAGAGCACCACTATACGTCGATAGAGTAAAGCTGTGAGTTCCGAGTCATTATTTGACCTTAATTTCAGAAAATACGAATATCGAGACAGTAATAAACTACTAAAACGTACCCTAAAGTTTCAACTAATTTGAGATGTTTGGGGATGAAAGGGACGAATGGCGTCGGCTTTAACAAGATGAATTTGGTACAACCCTCTGCTACATCATCATCAATTAACATGTGTGATTGATCATTAATGATGATCGTTTCAATAATAACATATATAAAATGTAAATAAAATCACCCATAATGAGCCCAATGCCATTTTCTAGTGTTACCATGAATAATCACCAAAGTAAAAAGAAAGGACAAACTAGTAATAGAATGTACTCCCTCTGTCTCACAACAGATTGCCCACTTACCAAAAACAACCTTTAAGGATGGACAAACTAGTAATAGTATACACGCATGTACTTTGAGTAATGGTACTCATGCATCTAAAAGAAATCAACCTTTAAGGATGGAAATCCGGGTCTTTGCATTTAAAATTGGAAATCTGTGACCAAGCCAATGAAATTCATTCATTGATGCAGACTGTTGGGAACAAGCCTCTGCCATGGCAGCCTAGAGATGATGAAAAATTAAAATAAATCTTAAAATCATCCATAGCTTTTGCTACACTACAAAGATGACTTGCAAAAAAGCAAGGCACTCTACTTTGCAAGAAATTATAGTATTCAAATTAAATATATCATGAACAGTCTAAACAAACAAACTGAGGCTTTAACTATTAATACAACACAAATTGCTTGCTTAAAATAGACTCACCTCCAGTTTACCTCTGAACAGGTCCAAAGCAGGTCCTTCCATTTCTCCTACATAGAGTAGTTCGTAGATTTTACTCGCTAATTTTATGCAGGCAATATCTTATACTAGGCTCAAGTTCCTCAACCCGCTCACGGCATAAAACTTGATTTTCTAGATCTCCATATTTCCCTAGTTCCTCATAAACATCCCTATCAAATCAAAGACACAAACTAGCATCAAACATGTCGAAAAGATAGCAATTCTTGCATTTCTTGAACAGTTCAAAGCTATGTTTTAAAAGCGGAAGCGGAGGTTAACCCGGTCACCTTAGATTTTTTGGTCGGACAGGGTTCAACCGGGTCTAACCGTTTTTAAAGCGGTTGAGCCGGTATGACGTCATAAATACATAATATATAATTATAAATATTTATATATATATATATATTTCTTATAAAATTATATATCCTATAATAAATTTTACTAAGAAATAAATTCACATCTTATACTACAAACTAAAATTCAATTTTGACAATCTAATTATAATAGTAGAATGAGCTCACAAATATTACACAAACACATCAAATTTAAAACAAGTTCACCAAACACGTTAAATTTTAAATAAGTTCACCAAATACATCAAATTTAAAACAAGTTCACCAAACGCATCAAATTTTAAATAAGTTCATCAAACACATCAAATGTAAAATAAGTCCTCCAAATATCAATATTCAGGAATAGCAAACATAAAAATGTAAGGTCTAATCTGATAGATCCAAATTTGCACCAATAGAGCTTGATCCCATGCTTCCAAGTCCGAACTTTGTCACATCAATATGATCGTTGAGTATATCTTTGTCAACATTATCATCACCTAAAAAAATATAAACAAATAATTTGTAAATCAAAAGATGTAATACTTATATAAAAATGATACAATTAAATATTTATAGCAAACCTCTTTGTGATTCAGGTACTTCATTGTTAACAAGATCATTATCAAGTTCTTCCAATATTTCATCATAATCAAGCTCTCCATTTGGCTCTTCATCTATAACCCAAGCATCCACCTTATCAATGCATTCATAATCAATTGGATCATATGTATGTCTTATGCATTTCTTTACCACTGCAAATAAAAAAGGAAGATCAAATTTTAATAACTAATATAATAATAAAAACATTAACAAAAAATGAATATACCGATTTTTCAGTCGCAAATTGTAATGAACAAACACAAGGTCATTTAGTCTTTCATGCTCCAATCGATTTCTCTTCTTAGTATGAATCCGCTCAAATACACTCCAATTACGCTCACAACCGGAAGAAAATGATGTTTGACTTAGAATCCTAATGGCAAGATTTTGCAAATGTGGTGCATCAATGCCAAATAGCCTCCACCATTCATCTAACATTTAACAAAAAATTTAATATAAGCATTATAATTAATAAAATAATAAGAATAATATAAGATATAATGAAACATACCTGGAGCAATTGCTTTTGCTTCTTTCTTTGCTAATGGAATTCCAAAACTTTTTTTTCCATCTCGAAACATGGTTACTTCATTCATTATACCAGGTGTCTCCGCATGAAGGTCTTGAATGATTCCAAGCAAACCTTTGTAAGCTTCTGGCTCTTTGTGAAGAGAGCTATCTGGATCGTATTGGAATGCGGGATTTAACCAATATGCAGATGCATGAAGACGCTTTCTCAACATTTTATCCCATCTCTTATTGATGATATCAACAAATGGCTTGTACTTTGACTCTTGATTCTTGAATATCTCTTTTGTTCCCTTAATTGCTCTAGACAACCCCTCATACACATAGCCCATTGAGGGCTTCTCATCGGTGTCACAAATACGCAACAACCTCATCAGTGGTTCCATAATTTTGACAATGATAAGACAGTTATTCCAAAATCTTTGGTTTAACACAGTGTCTTTTACTCCTCTTCCTTTCTCAGTCTTCAAGAACTTCTTATAGTCAGAGCATATAACCATAGCTTCCAAATGTTCTTTATGATCATACAAACTATTCAATGCAATAAAATTCGTGCCAAAACGTGTGGCTCCCAGAGTAATTATTTCAGTCCAACCACTCCTTTGTCTTAACCAAGCAAGGGGCCACTTATGGTTATAGACAAAAGTGGTAATCCTCGAACCCAAAACAACACAATCTTGGACTAAATCCATTTTCCCAACATCTTCCAAAGTCAAGTTAATACAATGAGCCGAACATGGGGACCAATATACTCCAGGAAATTTAGCATGAAGCAATTTTCCAGCTGCTTTATAGTTACTAGCATTATCAGTAACCATATGAACCACATTCTTTTCACCCACCATCTCAACTATATCCGTAAAGAGATTGCACAAATTTTCAACACTTGACACAATATCAGACACATCACATGATTTGATAAAAGATATACCATAGGGACAATACACCAAAAAATTAATCAATGATCTATGACTCCTATCAGTCCAACCATCACCCATTATAGTGCACCCAGATTCAGACCACTTAGATCGAAGAGATTCAATAGTAAAATGCACTTGAGTTTTAGCTTCTTTAAGTAATGGAACTCTCAAAGCATGGTAATTAGGACCAGTGTACCCATGACCCATGGATGCTACTCTACTCATCATCGGCTTAAAGTATCTTGAGTTAACTGCATTCATGGGTATACAAGCATCATAAAACCATAAAGCCACAGCCATATCAGTTTCATGTTTTCTTTCTTTATTATTCCATGATGCTTGTATACTAGGTTGAGACAAATCTACCCCTGAACCTGAACCCTCTTTCATATGGTATTCATTTCCATTTTTTTTCTTTACCACTAACATGCAAATTTGGATTTTCTTCTTCATCTTCTAATTCATGAATAGTTGGCACATTTGCCTTTTCCTTCTTAGCCTTTTCAATATCAGATAAAGCCCCTTTCATTTGGATAAGAACTTCATTGGGAACACTAGGACAACCTATGATATTACCAGTTTTGCGTGCTAAGTGTTCTTTCATGCGATGTATTCCTCCCCCTTTATAAGTTTTACCACAATACTTACATTTGATAATCTTGGTGGTACCCTCTGCTCCAATTATCTCGCAGTGCTTCCATGCGGGATCTACTTTTTGACAAACATTTTGAGCACTACCAGATTTAGTTCTTGATTCTTGTTCTTGTGTAGATTCAGAGCCCGCCATTATCTAAAATATATCAAAATATAATATAATTAAAAATCATGATAATTTGAAGGTTTAATAACAAGAATAATAAATATGCAAGAACATAATAAATAACAAGAATAATAAATATTGGCTGGGGATTATTTGGTAAAGAATTCTTCATTGGCTAAATGGATGAAAAACCCCTTGATAGTGTGCTGTTGATTTGAGAAATTTAATAAATTTGATTAGTTGAAATGTAATTGCTTTGATTAGTACTTTAATGTCAACATAATAATAGTATAAAAGTTAGACAATTAGATTATGTACTCACCATGCCACTGCCCACTTGCCTTTTCTACTAATCAATACTCTGTTTTTTTTTCTTTTAATAAAAACTAAAACACAGAGTACAAGCATCACATCATTTTGGCCAAGCCCTGTGCATCACCAAACTGCTATATTTACAAAATAATTTATTTATTCTTACTCGTTACCTGGAATCGTGGGTGGGGACGCCTGACCGTGAAGTGGAGGGGCGGCGCGCAGGCGGGGCACAGGCGGGGGCACAGACGGGGCACAGGCGGGGCACAGGCGGCGCAGGTCGCCGGCTAGAAGCCTGGAAGAGCCGAAGAGGATGAAGAATCTGGAGAGTGGAGATGGAGACTCTTGTCTTGAATCGTGAAACGGTGAAAGAGAAACTAGATCTAGGGTTAAGACTTATGAGTTATGAGTCTTATGACTTCAAATTAGGTGTTATTAAATTATTTTAATATATTTATATATAATTAATTTAATAATTCTAAAATATGTAAAAAAAAATTAATTAAACGAAAATTGTCTAACTCGCCGGATCGGCCGGCCCAACGAGCGGCCGGTCTGACCCAAATTTCACCGCTTTTCAGCGCTTCGCGAGCATTTTCATATATGACCGGTTCAACGTGTAAAACCAGCCCGGAAGCCTCTCCGAGTAGCGGTCGGACCGGTCCGACCGGCCGGTCCGATCCGCTTTTTAAAACACAGGTTCTAAGTATACAAAGAAGAGGTACATGTGAATGAAAAGTCGAAGAACATATGAAAACAGGTTTAACTAGATTAAGAATAAGAATCACATTTGTATTTTCTTTATAAAGAAACTCCTAGCAATTAAAATGTACCTGGCACTTTTGAAGCACTTATGCGCGATGTCCCAGTTTTCATCTTTTCAGCAAACTCCCTTTCATGTAAGAGGCGTAAGCCTAGAAATTGAGGGAAAATATTCTCCATAAGAAATAACAATTTCAATTTTTAGAAATAAACTGTAAAGAAAAACTACAAAAGGACTATTGGCCTAAATTTGAGCAAAAATTAATAAGTAATGATTTATAGAAATCAGGATAGAGGCAAGTCAAGCCTCTCCCCATCCCCAACTTGTCAAAAATTGATGCTTAGGGCATCTCCAAGGGTTCGCGCTAGAGTAGCGCGAAATCTGTAGTTCATCTCCAACAGTTCGCGCTACATTCTACGCTACATATATTTTCTTATTTTTTATTATATTCTTTTTATATTAATTTGAATTTAATAATTACATAATTTTATTATTATTTTATACTATTAATTTTCAAATAATATAAATTATTTTTTAATTTAAAAATAATTTACTAATTATAGAATAAAAATTATAGAATAAAATTAAATTTAATAACATCATACAATCATACATATTAATTTAAAATTCATAATACAAATGATAATACAATTATAAAATCATACATAATAGAAAACACAAATAAACACATCACAAAAAAACACACAAAATAAAAAAAAACCATAACATCAATAATAGTAGTCTAGCTCTCGAAATTAGAATATTCCTCCCACATATGATCAATCAGTGCATTACGAAGTGCCGTGTGAGCGTCTCTGTCTCTAATTTGTCTAAATCGAGAGATGAATGCTTGAAAGGATGAAGATTCATTATTCACCATTTCTACATCGGGAGTTTGTACATCGATTGTAGTTTCAATCGGTGCATCAAAATCACGTTCATCTTCAATTATCGTATTGTGCATGATTATGCACACTTTCATTATATCACACAAATCTTCTTTTCTGCAAAAGCAAGCAGGATTTGCCACAATCGCAAAACGACTTTGAAGAACTCCAAATGCACGCTCCACATCCTTCTGCACGATTCTTGTCTCATAGCAAAATATTTATTTTTTGCAGAGCATGGATCGCGAATTGTTTGCACAAGAATTGACCATTTAGGGTAAATATTATCGGCTAAATAATACCCCATATTGTATTTTTTTCCTTGAATGACATAATTTGCAGGAGGAGCAATACCTCTAGTTAGATCTGAAAACAAAGGAGATCTTTCAAGCACATTAATATCATTATTGCTTCCTGGCATACCAAAATATGCATGTCATATCCAAAGATCATAATCAGCGATAATCTCAAGAATAATAGTCGGTGATACACTGCGACCTGCATATTGCCCAGCCCCAGCCGTTGGACAATTTTTTCATTTCCAGTGCATACAATCTAAACTACCTAACATACCTGGAAACCCACATTGTTTTCCAATAAAAAGTAGTCTAGCAATATCATTGGAAGTAGGCTATCTTAGATATTGCTCTTCGAATATCTCCACAACAGCACGACAAAATCTTTTCACATATTCAATTGCAGTAGACTCTCCAATATTGATGTACTCATCAGTAGCATCCGCTGGCAAAGCATACGCTAATATACAGAATGCAGCTGTTATTTTTTGAAGCGTTGACAAGCCGAGCCGTCATGTTGCGTCTCTTTGTTGTGTAAAATAACCATCATGATCTTTAACAACATTAGCAATTCAGAGGAATAAAGTTCGCGACATTCGAAAATGCCTACGAAACATTGTTGCATCGAATGTTGAATTATCAGAAAAGTAATCGTTGAACAACCGTTTCGCCGATGCTTCTCGATCACGATTGATAGTTCTATAACCAGAAACTGAGCCTCTATGAGTGGAAGATTCACCTTGAATTCTAAAAATTTTATCTATGATAAGATTATTGTTGTGAATTTGTTGAACTATCATATTTTCTTCAAGAGAGTACTCATCACTAGATGAGTCCGGAGATGAGTTTGGTTGAGAAAGGCCAAAATTATTTGGATTCATACTTATGCAAGGCTAGACAAAGAAAATGGATGAGATAGGTAGAAAATATATGAAGGATATAGGTAGAAAATGGATGAGATAGGTAGAAAATATATAGAGGAGAAAATCTACTTGTAAGATTAAGTCTACGGTGCAGATTAAAAGATCAAATTCGTTATCAATGGTCATAATTGAATGCACATGGATTGTGTTTTTTTACACTCACTACTTTTAAGATTAAATCTGTTGGGACAATCTGAGTATTTTGATTAGATCCCAAAACCCCTGATGAATTTGCCTAAGTATAGTTGTTCAGGATAAAATAGTTCAGGATAGTTAGGTTAGAGATTCAGTACAGAAGGACCATGCTGAAGACGGAAGAATATTGGAGTCGACCCAATTTACTGAAGTCTGAAGCGTAAACCATTCTGAAGGAGTCAGTCAGTCTCACTGAAGATTGTCTGTTCTGATGCTGAAGATCGAAGCCTGCTGATTCATCCTGAAGTCAATCCTGAAGTACCATTGGCTGATGTTTCTACTGAATACACTAAGCATGTTCAGGACAGAACTCAGTCAGTGAAGAGTAAAGTGTTACCTATCAGGCTGTGCTGAATGCACATAGGACCTGACTTAGGCCTTGGTTCAGTTCACCTGAATCCTGTAAGTCCGAAGCAAAAAGGTAACACATACTGAGCTGAATAACCTATCAGGCTGTGCTGAATGCATATAGGACCTGACTTAGGCTGTGGTTCAGATCACCTGAATCATGTCAGTCCAAAGCAAAAGGTTATTTATGCTATGGGACAAGAGACAAAAAGAATGTCAGTAAGACTCCATTAAGACACACGTTCAGACTGAGTTATTAACAAGAGACTCAGAGCATTGAATGTACGAGGAAGGATAAATGTCTGAAGGTCAACTAGTCGTTATAGCGGAGAGCCAATGATCTTTCGACACGTATGCATGGAGTCTGCGCAACATTTAATACGACATTTAATGAGTCTCAAAAAGGTTGCAGGTGATGTGACAACTTGCCAGAATAAACATGGCGGGTAGGTCGAACAGTATTTCTAGCCTGCAATCTACCTAAAATAGGAAAGATTTGATTTGATCTCCTCCAACGGATCTATTTTGAATCTTGCCTATAAATATGGAGAACCTTGCACCCATTCAAGGTTAACGGGAAATTTCCAAGAGAAAACTCTCAAGAATCCAAGAACACAAAGCATATCATAAACAACACTCTGCAATTAAATTTCCCAAGTGTTGTAGTAGGATTCACTCTGTATTTACTTAGATCGATAGCTCTATTATTTAGCATTGATTTGTATTGCTAGAGCTATCCTAGTTGGAAACCAGAATACCAAACCTCTCAAAGTGTGAGATCGGTTGGTTAGAAGGACTGGGACTTGTAAAACGCCCAGGGGTCAGTTCCTAAGAGAGGAAGTTGGCTACTCGTGTCCCTTGGCACGTAAAACCCAAGTACCTATCCTCAGGGTTTTGAGGATAGCTTCCTGTTAAATCAGGTCGTGGACGTAGGAGTTGGTTATCTCCGAACCACGTTAAAAAGTCCCCTGTGTGCTGATTTACTGTTTTGTTCAGGATCATAAATGTCATCATATTAAACTGAACATACTGCATTGGTTTTAACTTCAGGACTGAATCAATCATCCTGAATCTGAATACTGTGCACTCAGCCTTAACCACCAATTTACTAAGCAACTCAGAGAAAACATTTTCAGAAACTAAAACGAGTAGAATCTAAGGGCTCACTTTCCGCACGTACTCTGGCTCACTGAGATAGTGGTCCAACTGACTCGCTTCCGAGTAGTCAGTAGGTTTGTTATCTCTACTGAGCCTCCTAGCACATTACTCACACTCAGTTTATCTGACTCATTACTGAACCGTCCCTGCTGCCCCTGTGGACCTTCAGCGTACTGAGTACTTCAGGGGATCCTGACTGAGTGCGTTAGAGCATTTTTCTGAGTCTTTCAGAAAAATCTGACATCAGTGTATTCCCCCCCATACACTGATTTAACTCGTTTTGGGACCAACAAGTGGTATCAGAGCAGTGGTTCAAAAGATCACTGACTTTGTTTACCAACAATTTCTGAGGAGAAACTTTTGGTGGTCTACTGAACTGATCTTGTTTCTGAAAAACTGCATATCATGGCAACCGGTTCTAAACGCCTCGAGGGCAATCTTCCTGAATTCTCTATTGACAATTATGACTATTGGAAATTCAGGGTACTCGCACATCTCTATTCTATCCATGATTAGATGCCTCAGGTGATTGAACATGGCCCAATCAGATTTATGAGAAATCTTCAGACGACTTGGCCTGTTGCTGGCAATGTCCTTATTCCAGCCGCCGGAGATAAAGAAGTGGAGAGGTCCGCGCTTAATTCTGATCAGATTAAGCAAATTGGACTGGATAACGTTGCCAAGAACATTATACTCCACACCGTTTCTTACGAGAACTCGGTCAGGCTTATGCATCTGAGGACAGCTGAGGAGATCTGGGATACCCTGAGGGAGATGAGCGAAGGATCAGAAAAGATCAAGGAGAACAAGAGGGATCTTGCTATCAGGAAGTTTGAGGCCTTCAAGATGCTAGAGGGAGAGTCCATCGATCAGATGGAAGCTCGGTTCATTAAGATGATGAACGAGCTAGCAACCCTTGGGAAGGAGTTTCCCAAGAGGGAGGTGTCTTCTAAAATCCTAAACTGTCTCCCTGAAAGATGGGACACAGGAGTAATTTTGTTGAAAAACACTCAGGACCTTACAAACATTACTCACTCTCACCTATTCTCAGAGTTAAAGGCTCTGGAATTTGACCTCGATAAGAGGAAAAAGATGGGTGTTGTCAGTGAGGAAGTTAGTGAGGAGAAGACATCTGAAAAGGAAAAGAGCGTGGCTCTTAAAGCTACTCCTGAGCCTGAGGCTGGATCTGGCTCCAAGTCTCTGAAAGAGATGAACAAAGATGAGCTAGCCTTGGAGTACAGCCTGATGGCACGGCGATTCGAGAAACTGAACTCTCATTTCGGCAGGTATAAGAAATTTTATACTGACACCCGTGATCGCAGGTATTCCAGCCCCAGGAGATCTAGCCCCCGGAGAGAAGAAAGAAGAGGTTCAGATTCCAGGAGGGATCGCAATGAGCCTGAGCGACGCAGAGATGAAAAGAGGAGAGAGGATGAGCCCAGAAGATCCAGCTCCAAACCTGAAAGATCATCAGGGAGCAGGAGGGAATCATCTGATAAAAGGTACACTGACAAGAAGCTTTCTTCTGATGTAGATCAGTGCTACCACTGCAAAAAGACCGGACATTATCAGTATGATTGTCCGGAGCTCAGTGCTCGTGAGCGAAAAGATCAGAGAGCCAAAAGAGAGCTCAGAGCTTCAGACCGGAGAGCGTTGCTTGCTGAGGACTCCTCAGATTCAGATGGCCCTGGACGCCGGTCTCCTGAACTCTTTTCAGATGAGGAGTATGATGACATCTGCCTGATGGCAGATGATGAGGTATGTTCTTCTGCCTCTTCTCCTGATCACGCACCTGAGTTTAGCTCAGATTCAGCAGGAGAACTCGACCTTCAGCTCGCCCTAGAGCAATTGATGGTTGACTTCTCAAGGCTGCAGGAGACTCATACTCACACAGTGGATGTGAACGCACAACTGAGTGAGAAGAACGATCGGTTAACTGAGTCTCTCAGAGTAAGAGATACTGAGGAAGCCCTCAGATTAGTACATCTTCAGGAGGAGCTACTTAATGCTAAGAATAAGCATGATGAAGCTCCACTGGAGGTAGAAAGATTGAAGGGTGTCATCAGCTCGCTGATTGAGACTCGTGATACTAATTTGTTCCTTGCTCAGGAACAACTGATAATTGAGCGAACTGCTCTAAGAATGATGCTCGAAACTGAGTGGCAAGCTCGCCTTTGTGCTGAGCAAACTGCTTGGGATCTTGAGCTGATCTCAAAAGAGAAAGCTCATTCAGAATTGGTGCTTCAATACACCACTGAAATTGAGGCCCTGAAAGAAGCCAATGGGCATCTTGAGGTCAAGCTGAAGAAGTTATACACATCTACCCAAGTGGTTGATGAGTTGACAAATTTCTCTCAGCTGACTGATGGTGCTAAAGCTGGGTTAGGCTATGATGCCACAAAAGACCCAAAGGGCAAGAAGAAGAGAGGTGCTTCAGGGAGCAACTCTCAGAAAAAGTTTGTCCCTGCCCTAACTGATGACAAGAGCTTAAGTGTTGCTCATCAGAATAAAGGCAAAGGGAAGGAGAAAATGTCTGCTGAACCTGTCAGGCAAAGGACTGAGAAACCAAGATAAAAACCTAAGGAAAAGGTCAAAGTTTCTCATCCTGAGTCTAGGAAGACAGACCAAGGGAACTCCAAGGCCCAGCCTAGGAATCCTCAAACTGGGAAGAATTCTGTTCCTAGCACTTCTCAGGCCCAGCCTAGAAATGTTCAGAACAGAAGGAACTCAGGACAAAGGAGACCTCAGGCAAGACCTAGGACTATTGAGGTTCAGACTCCTCAGACAGGGCACAGAGTCCATCAAGTGCGTCCTAATCCTCAAAGGAGAAGGACAAACCAAGTGGCCTCTGAAAGGCAATGGAGACCTGACTCCAGAAACACTCAGGCCAGACCACATGTGCCAAGAGGTCAGGCCCGAGCTGCTCCTGCTCAGGACAGACTTCAGCCCAATGCACCCAGGCCAAGGAGGAACAGGAGGCCCACCTCAAGAAATCAATATAGGGCTCCTGTATCTCAGGCTGACACCCATACACCCTCAACTTCCCAGGCACAAAGGAAGAAGAGAACTATGTATGTTGATATTTCAGGGAAACAGGTTTACTCTTCTGATGCTATCAGAATTGTTAAACAAATCTGGATCCCGAAGGGTATGGCTGACTCAGTAGGACCCAATACTAGATGGGTACCTGAGGCCTGATTCTTTTCAGGTCGCTGCGGGCTACAAGAAGAGGAAGGAGGATCTGATGAAGGACTGTTACTTGGACTCAGGATGTTCCAGGCACATGACCGGATTTCGTGATCTCCTTCAGGATTATGTAGCTCAAGAAGGCCCGCAGGTAACCTTTGATGATAACTCTAAGGGTTTCACCAGAGGATTCGGAACCCTTGTTATTAACTCTGTCCGTGTAATGAATGTATCATATGTTGAAGGACTGAGATATAACTTGCTCTCGGTTAGTCAGTTTTGTGACCGAGGATATAGTGTAGAATTTACATCTAATATGTGTCTTGTGAAGGACAAATCTACACTGTAGGTTCTGATTACAGGTGCTAGGAGGGGCAATGTATATTTTGCTGACTTCAAGAGCAGCCCTCCTGAAACCTGTCTGGTCGCTAAGAGCTCCTCTGAGCTCAGTTGACTTTGGCATAAACGTCTGAGCCACTTAAACTTCAAGATTATTAACAAAATCTCTAGACTCTCTCTTGTAGATGGTCTGCCTAATGAAGTTTTTAGCAAAGACCACGTGTGCGGAGCATGTCAGGAAGGCAAGCAAACCAAAGCCTCATTCAAGGTGAAGGAAGCCTTCTCTACTGACGAAGTGCTTCAGCTCCTGCACATGGATCTCTTTGGTCCAGTAACTCCTGTCAGCATAACTGGTAGGAAATATACCCTTGTTGTTGTTGATGACTATTCCAGGTACACATGGGTTATTTTCTTGCTGAACAAAAAGGAGACACAGGTCAAGCTTCCAGAGTTACTCAAGCAATTGAGTACTGAACAGGGTCAGAGCATTGTCAGGATTCTATCAGATCGAGGAACAGAGTTTATAAACTCTATTATAACTGACTTTTGTACTAACCATGGTATAGCTCATGAGACTTCTGCAGCTAGGACCCCTCAGCAGAATGGGGTAGCTGAAAGAAGGAATCGAACCCTGAAGGAAGCTGCCAGGACCATGTTGGCTGAATCAGGACTGCCCAAGAAGTACTGGGCTGAAGCAATCAACACTGCTTGCTACACACAGAACCGATCTATGCTGAACAAACAACACGCTCAGACACCCTATGAAACTTGGAACAAGAGGAAACCTCGCATCTCTTATTTCCATACTTTTGGGTGTAAGTGTTTCATCCTGAACAATGGGAAAGACCAGCTGAAAGCCTATGATAGCAAATCTGATGAGGGAGTTTTCTTAGGATACTCCTCAGTCAGTAAAGCTTTCAGGGTGTATATAACTGTCGGACCCTTGTGTGGAGGAAACACCTCATGTTGTGTTTGATGAGACTGCATCAGTGCATAGGAAACAGGTTCCAAGTCCTGATACTGAGGGAATTACCAAAAGGGTAACAAGGCTGAGTCTGAAGAATCCTGAATTCAAGATCAAACTTGTCAGTGCTCCCAAGGGATGGGATGATGATGATGAAGATCAGGATGGACTTCAGGCCAACCCTCAGTAAGCCCCTGCCTCGGAAAATGTTGAGTCTCAGACGGAAGGACAGACTCAACCTGAGGTATGTACTGTCGGTGATGATGCTTCTGCACCTGAGATAGTTACTGAGTCCAACACTGTAGGGGGAAACAATTTCTTTGATATTGGTCAACCCTCAGGAAATGACTCAGTATCCCCTGTTCTTGCTCGTTCCGCTTCTTTGCCTATTATTGTCGAGACTAATGTTTCAGGATCAGGCAATGGAACGTCAGTAGCTCCCAGTGCTCCAGTCAGCAGGAGGCGATGGCTAGATGATCACTCATTGGCTGATATCATTGGAGATATCAATGAGGGGGTCAGGACGAGGTTGTCCTTTGGTGAAAGCGCTATGTTTTGTTGCTTCCTGAGTGATCAGGAACCTACAAGCATAGAAGAAGCTCTAGCTGATCCCAACTGGATCCTAGCCATGCAGGATGAGCTCAATAAGTTTGAGCGGAATCAGGTCTGGGAGTTAGTTGAAAGACCTAGGCATCAACATGTTATTGGCACCAAATGGGTTTTTAAGAACAAGAGGGATGAGAAAAATGTTGTTGTCAGAAATAAGGCCAGGCTAGTAGCAAAAGGTTACTCTCAAGCCGAGGGTATCGACTATGATGAGACCTTTGCTCCAGTCGCAAGATTAGAAGCAATTAGGTTGTTTCTGGCTTATGCAACATTCAAAAAATTCAAAGTGTATCAGATGGACGTAAAGAGTGCTTTTCTGAATGGTGTACTGAATGAAGAGGTGTATGTTGAGCAACCTCCTGGATTCGAAGTTGGTAATAAAGTATACCACCTGAAGAAAGCTCTTTATGGCCTGAAGCAAGCTCCGAGAGCTTGGTATGATACACTATCCCAATTCCTGATAGACCACGGGTTCATGAAAAGAACAGTGGATAGGACCCTCTTCCGGATCACCGAAGGGGAAGACATTCTCTTGGTTCAGATTTATGTGGATGACATAATATTTGGATCTCCTAATCTGAAGCTTTGTGAGAAATTCTCCAAGCTGATGACTGGGAAATTTGAGATGTCAATGATGGGAGAAATGAATTTCTTTCTGGGTCTCCAAGTCAGGCAAACTGACTCTGGAATTTTCATTAATCAGTCCAAGTATGCGAGGGACTTGATTCAGAAATTTGGAGTTCAGTCCAACAGAGTCTCACGCATTCCCATGAACACAAATGAGAAGCTGGATCCTGACAAAGAAGGAGTCTCAGTAAATCAGACTGAATATAGGGCACTGATAGGATCTTTATTGTATCTGACTGCTAGTCGTCCTGACATCACTTATGCAGTTGGAGTTTGTGCGAGGTATTAGTCTGATCCAAAGAAGAGTCATCTAGATTGTGCCAAAAAGATTCTGAAATACCTGAGAGGTACAGTCAACTTAGGACTTTGGTATCCCTCTGATGACAACCTAGAACTGACTGGCTATTCAGATGCTGATTATGGAGGCTGTAGACTTGATAGGAAATCAACTACAGGCACATGTCAGTTTCTAGGGAGTAAACTGATCTCTTGGTTTTCTAAGAAGCAAACCAGTGTTGCAACGTCTACTACTGAGGCTGAGTATATGGCGGCAGGCAGTTGTTGTTCTCAGATTCTTTGGCTGAAACAACAATTGAGAGACTACCAAGTTGAGGCCACTGAAGTCCCAATTTATTATGACAATAATAGTGCCATTGCCATATCCCAAAACCCAATCTTACATACAAGATGCAAGCATGTAGACATCAGGCATCACTTTATCAGAGATCATGTTGAGAAGAAGGACATCAGGATGGAGAGAGTCCCTACTGAAAAACAGAGAGCTGACATCCTGACTAAGGCTTTGCCTGAAACCAGGTTTGTTGAGTTATCAGTAGAGTTAGGACTCCTTGACCCAGGCTTAGGTGATTCAGTCTGAATCTCTGATAAGAATGCACAAGGTCAGGGGGAATAACTCATATGGACTCAGGGTGAAGGAACTCAGAGAGAATGTGAATGGTTGTATGGGGAACATTCAGTATAAAATGGATGATCAGTATATACTGACTAAGATTCAGGACACTGAACTCAGGGCTTTTCACCCTGATAGGGCAATAAGTGGTATCAGTCAGAATACATATCTGACTGACTGGTATGTTTCCTGATTTTTGTCTAGTCATCTGATATTGCGTGCATCATACTTTTACTGTTTGCTGTATTGTCAAATTAATTTAATTTGCCAAATGATCCCAGCCGTTCATTTTAATATTCGGTTATTATTTAATTCAATTTATTTGAATCAAATACGGACATGCTCTAATGTGCATTTAATGCACTGTGGGCGGGAACAGTTTTCGATAAAATTAGACCAATTACTTTTTGAAAAACCGAAGGGTCAAATGCTTTTCACTGCTCAATCCTGACAATTGAATCTCAAAGGTCACTATTTTCTAAACCGTCCGATTAAAACCGAATTTTTCTATAAATAAGAGAAGATCGTGTTATTAAAACTTTTATGCACCCATTATTTTCTCAATATATTTTCTCTAAAAACCCGATTCTCTTCAATTCTCTTAAAATCTTCCATGGCTTCACCTTCTGCCGATACCTTCTTTGGAAATCTTTTCCATCTAAGGAACGAAATACACTACGAGCCCTATGGGGATTTTTCTTCCAATAACCCCGACATTATGCCTGTGCGAGACCTTTTTGTTAATGCAGGTCTTCTGCAGTTCATCACTGCAAAACCACAGAGGCTCCACCCCCGACTCATTGTTGCCTTCTACCTGAAGATGGTGCAAAACAAGGACACCCAGGAGTGGGAAACTTGTATTCCCTTGACCAACTGTGAGAAGGGAAAGGATGGTGAGGAGGAGATGATCAGGAGGTGGGTCACTCTGAACATCCGGGAGAAGATTAAGGAGGTTTTTAATCTTCCCAATACAGGACGAAGCCCAGTGGATTATGGGTTTGGGAATGAGAAGGATTTTCTCCAGTCCCTGTGCGATGGAGATGTCGTCCTGAAATCTGGCCTGAATAAATCAGTCTTGAGGACTGAAAACCATCATTTCTTCGACCTGACAAGTCAGGGAGTGATGGGGATTGCTGGAGGATTGGAGCAGATCTCCAGACCGAAGCTGTACACAATGATGGCTATCTCCGACGCCTCTCTGCACAATTTTGACTGGGAGGGTTACTTCCTCCAAATGCTGGTGGCTGAGACCAGCAAAATCAAGTACTCGCCAGAGGGGCAGGCGACTTTTGAGGCCAAGATGCACTTTGGCACCAAGATCTCTATGCTCTTGGAGACTCTGGATCTCGGTGATGTGGATCAGGCCCAATCACTCGAGATCCCAGCGAAAATCCATCTCTTCAGAGCTTATTCCGATGATGCTGGCACAAGGAGACGGCCTCGGACTCAGAAGAAGAACGCCCAGGCGAGCATGACTGGAAAAGTCCAGGCTCAGGCAGGCAAGTCTTCCGAGTCTGATACAGCAAAGCCAGCGGAGGATAAATCTAAGCCTTCCAGACCCAAGCAACAAAAGCTAAAATTTCTCTACTCTAGGTCAGCTGAGCGAGAGAAGAAGCTTATGGAAGTGCAAGCTGCTGAAGCTGTTGAGAAGGAACCAGCTCAGGCGCAGGCTGTTGCTGAAGCTGTTGAGAAGGAACCAGCTCAGGCGCAGGCTGTTCCTGAAATTGCTCCGATTGCATCCCCTGATCCCAACCAGCTGATTCTTAACATTGCTGAAACCTATCAGAGTTTGGGTCAGGAAGAGCCTGCTCAGGAAGAAGGAGTTGAGCAAAAGGCTGCTGAACCAGTTCAGGCTGAAACACCATGGCCTTTCCCTGCGCCCGATGTAAACATTCTTTCAGATTTTGAGATAGTTGCAAGGGGAGAGGCAGCTGAGATGGTGGAGAGGAGATTCCCTGATCTTACTGAGGCTCAGAAGGAGGCAGTTGTGCAACTCCGCACTTTTGCCATGATCAGAAATGCTACTTGGTCTGAGCTCAGCCAGCTAGGAGAGTCCAGAGGATGGGACTGCATTGCAGATTCAGAAGCCGCCCTCTTTGATCATTTTGATGTAAACTCTCTACATCATCTGATCAAAATGGTGGATTTTATCAGAACAGTCCGCAGAATGTATCCTGAGCCTGAGACTCAGAAAGCTGAAGAGAGGGGAGAAGTGAAGGAGGCTGAAAGGGAAGTGGTGATAATAGCTGATGACGATCAGCAAGGTGGCACTGAGGGAGTCAGTGCACAGGCCGATGAAGCAATCCAGGGACTCGGGATTGCAGAGGCTTCAAGAGAGGGTCCACCAGGCATGGTCCGAGTCAGAGGAAAATGGACTACGCCCGAAGAAATTTATCTTTTTGCAATCTGCACAGGAGAGTCATCCTCGTTGAGCGAAGATCTAGCAGGGCTATTTCAAATTCTGAATTGGTGAACAAGAAACTCAAAAGACTGGACCGTGACCTGAATGATATGGCCACTGATATGCATGAAGCAATTGATCTCCTTGGGGAAGCTTGAACTGAAATCAATGTAGAACTCACTGCCATTTTAGAGCAAGCCAAGGATGTTATTCAGAACTGCAGTCAGATGGTTTCAGATGTGCAGACTCAGCAGGAGACTAAACATGCCAACTTTCTGGATCAACAACTGTCTGAAAAGGTTGATCAACTGGTTGATGAGAAGTTGGTCAAGATAAAAGCTGAACTGAAGGAGGACCTGCTGAGGGAGTTGTCTGCACAGGAGAAGGAGAAAATTGCATCTGCCCTAGACTCAAGGATGGAAAACTTCGAAGGTCGACTGAAGGCTGCACACAATTCAGCCATTGATCAGCTCAGTATCGTCCTGAGAGGAATGGTAGGGCAGATTGGGCAATTGCAGGTGAAGCAGACTGAGATGGACAGTCAGTTCAATCTTTTGGCGGAGTCAGTGGATGAAGTTGTCAAACGTATTAATGACGATGATGCCAAAAAGGGGGAAGAAGGGAAGAAGCAAATTGCCACTACTGGTAAAGCTAAGAAGAAGAACTTTCCCCTTGAACTGAAGGCTGCGGATAGAAAGGGGACTAGATCCGTAGCCGCCATCGAAACTGCTGAAGGCTCAGATCCGTAGAAGTTGAGACCCTCTGAAGATCCGGCTCTCGAGCCATTATATAAGGAGATGGAGGAACAAATAATGCCATCTGGGCTGACCACTCAGAAGAAATTGGTGATGACTGAAGCTGAAAAGATAGCAAAAATGAAAGAAATTTCGATGCTCAGTCAGATCCAGCGCCTAAAAGAGTCCAATGAGTATCTGACTTCTCAGGTCCAGAAGAAGAAATCTGTATCATCTGGATCTCGGATAAAGACTCAGAGGAAGATTGTGGTCAGACCATATCAAAGTCATCCTCCATCGAAGTTTGTTGAAGACTTCATTCCGATTGAGATGCTGGAGGTTTAGATTCCGATCCGGAATAGGTGGGCATACTTATTCTACGTGGTGGGGTTATGGGACGATCAGACTGAAGAAAAAGACGTCATACTCCATCACTGGATGGCACAGGAGCACCCTGATCTATGGGCTGAAATCATCAGACATGCTGACACTGAAGGTGTAGAGATCGCTCCTCCAGAATTCATCAAATACCCTCATCCACTCTTTAGGAATTCTAAGCAGCTGGACCGGAAAGCAATTTCTGAAGAAGTCGTCAGAGTAGGACGAGCTACCGGGGCCGTTGCTGATCGGAACAGGATGAAGCAGGTCCTGAACCGAGTACTGGATATGTACGAGATTCCACTGACTGCTTGGAATAAGGATGAAGACTAGATCAGGAGCTAGTTGTTCAGGAATTTTGTAATAGCTTCAGGATACTTGTATTTTCTTATCAATCAATGAAGTTATTTATTTTTCCTGAGTACAACTTCTTGTTGACTCCTGAATTTACTTTTCTGAATCCTTATCAAGAACTGTACTAACCCATTCCTTGTTTTCATCTTATAGACTAAGTACCTAGTTGTCAGGTGGTACTGAGTTATTTTCACTGACTAAGTCAGTTGATTGTATAGATGAATAGGAATTTGCTTAAGGGTTTTGGCATCATCAAAAAGGGGGAAATTGTTGGGACAATCTGAGTATTTTGATTAGATCCCAAAACCCCTGATGAATTTGCTTAAGTATAGTTGTTTAGGATAAAAGAGTTCAGGATAGTTAGGTTAGAGATTCAGTACAGAAGGACCATGCTGAAGACTGAAGAATATTTGAGTCGACCCAATTTACTGAAGTCTGAAGCGTAAACCATTCTGAAGGAGTCAGTCAGTCTCGCTGAAGATTGTCTGTTCTGATGCTGAAGATCGAAGCCTGCTGATTCATCCTGAAGTACCATTGGCTGATGTTTCTACTGAATACTAAGCATGTTCAGGACAGAACTCAGTCAGTGAAGAGTAAACTGTTACCTATCAGGCTGTGCTGAATGCACATAGGACCTGACTTAGGCCTTGGTTCAGTTCACCTGAATCCTGTAAGTCCGAAGCAAAGAGGTAACACATACTGAGCTGAATAACCTATCAGGCTGTGCTGAATGCATATAGGACCTGACTCAGGCTGTGGTTCAGATCACCTGAATCATGTCAGTCCAAAGCAAAATGTTATTTATGCTATGGGACAAGAGACAAAAAGAATGTCAGTAAGACTCCATTAAGGCACACGTTCAGACTGAGTTATTACAAGAGACTCAGAGCATTGAATGTACGAGGAAGGATAAATGTCTGAAGGTCAACTAGCCGTTATAGCGGAGAGCCAATGATCTTTCGACACGTATGCATGGAGTCTGCGCAGCATTTAATACGACATTTAATGCGTCTCAAAAAGGTTGCAGGTGATGTGACAACTTGCCAGAATAAGCATGGCGGGTAGGTCGAACAGTATTTCTAGCCTGCAATCTACCTAAAATAGGAAAGATTTGATTTGATCTCCTCCAACGGATCTATTTTGAATCTTGCCTATAAATATGGAGAACCTTGCACCCATTCAAGGTTAATGGGAAATTTCCAAGAGAAAACTCTCAAGAATCCAAGAACACAAAGCATATCATAAACAACACTCTGCAATTAAATTTCCCTAGTGTTGTAGTAGGATTCACTCTGTATTTGCTTAGATCGATAACTCTATTATTTAGCATTGATTTGTATTGCTAGAGCTATCCTAGTTGGAAACCAGAATACCAAACCTCTCAAAGTGTGAGATCGGTTGGTTAGAAGGACTGAGACTTGTAAAACGCCCAGGGGTCAGTTCCTAAGAGAGGAAGTTGGCTACTCGTGTCCCTTGGCACGTAAAACCCAAGTACCTCTCCTCAGGGTTTTGAGGATAGCTTCCTGTTAAATCAGGTCGTGGACGTAGGAGTTGGTTATCTCCGAACCACGTTAAAAAGTCCCCTGTGTGCTGATTTACTGTTTTGTTCAGGATCATAAATGTCATCAAATTAAACTGAACATACTGCATTGGTTTTAACTTCAGGACTGAATCAATCATCTTGAATCTGAATAGTGTGCACTCAGCCTTAACCACAAATTTACTAAGCAACTCAGAGAAAACGTTTTCAGAAACTAAAACGAGTAGAATCTAAGGGCTCACTTTCCGCACGTACTCTGGCTCACTGAGATAGTGGTCCAACTGACTCGCTTCCGAGCAGTCAGTAGGTTTGTTATCTCTACTGAGCCTCCGAGCACATTACTCACACTCAGTTTATCTGACTCGTTACTGAACCGTCCCTGCTGCCCCTGTGGACCTTCAGCGTACTGAGTACTTCAGGGGATCCTGACTGAGTGAGTTAGAGCATTTTTCTGAGTCTTTCAGAAAAATCTGACATCAGTGTATTCCCCCCCATACACTGATTTAACTCGTTTCGGGACCAACAAAATCTACGGTGGAGATTAAAAGATCAAATTCGTTATCAACGGTCATAATTGATTGCACATGGATTGTGCTTTTTACACACTCACTAGTTTTAAGATGAGATCTACGATGGAGATTAAAAGATCAAATTCATTATCAACGGTCATAATTGAATGCACATGGATTGTGCTTTTTTACACACTCACTACTTTTAAGATGAGATCGACGGTGGAGATTAAAAGATCAAATTCGTTATCAATGGTCATAATTGAATGCACATGAATTGTGCTTTTTTACACACCCACTGCATTTAAGATTAAATCTACAGTGGAGATTAAAAGATCAAATTCGTTATCAACGGTCATAATTGAATGCACATGGATTGTGCTTTTTTACACACTCACTACTTTTAAGATGAGATCTATGGTGGAGATTAAAAGATCAAATTCGTTATCAACGGTCATAATTGAATGCACATGGATTGTGCTTTTTTACACACCTACTACTTTTAAGATTAAATCTACGGTAGAGATTAAAAGATCAAATTCGTTATCAACAGTCATAATTGAATGCACATGGATTGTGCTTTTTCACATCTACCACTCTCATCTTCCACTTACATCTACCACTTACACCTAACACACATTTTCCCTCTATATATACATCTCTCATCATTTTACTTAAATACAAACTTTCTCTGTTTATTATTTCACCTTATCACACACTTTCAACTCTACCACACCTTAAATGGCCAATTCAAGTCAAAATTACTCATTTATTGAAGATCAAATCCTTTGTGAGTCATATAAAGAAATTTCTCAAGATCCAATTGTAGGAAGATACCAATCGACATCTGAATTGTGGGCTCGTGTTTTAGCATTATACAACTCTCGATTGCCAGAGTCAAGTATCATTGATCTCCCTCAAAGATCAATTGAATGTTGTATAGGCATTATAAAAAAACATGTTGCAAAATTGATAGCATTAGTGGAGCAGGATCAACGTACAGATCCAAGTGGAGCTTCTGAGGAGGACATCGTAAGTAATCTATTTTTTAATTGCACATTAGTATATAATTTTACTAATATGGTTATTTTATATTACAGTTACAAATGACAAAAATATTTGTACGCGAGTGATCCGACCAACATGCAAAAAGTATTTAAATTTGACCACTTCTGGGGCATCATGAAAGATTTTCCGCAATGGGAAAAAATACAGCACGAAAGTCCCGACAACCTACTCCATTGTCTCTAGAACCTGAACTATCCCCATTTTCAATCAATTTAAGTGATGAAAATGCTAGTGGTAGTTGTGAGTCTTCACCATCACAACGACCTGGAGGGATAAAAAAATCCAAAATGAAGAGAAAAAATATTGGAGATATGAGTGCAGCTATAAGCATCATGTATAAAGATAACTAAGAACTTCTAAGTTATCTAAATAAATTCACTTTATAGCTTATAAGTTATCATTGGAGGTTTTAAGTCAAATTGAGTATTTGAGAATTTAATTTAAGTTTTGAATAATTATCTTGGGCTATGGTTTAACGTGTTCGAAAGTTAGAGGATCAATATTTGGAAAGGAATCCAATTAAGTGTTTAATAAGATAATTTTGATTTTTAGGGCATGATGAAGTGTTTAATGGACTATTTATTAAGTTTGTAAATTTAGAATTTATTTGGGATTTATGAAATTAAGTTTACTAACTAATTGAGGGTTAAATTTTATTTTTGAGGAATTTTAGAATAATATTTCATTAAGTTTTAAGATGGTCGAATTATATTCTTGTGATTAAGGATTATTATTTTCGGGCAATTAGTATTTAATTAGAAGAAGTTAAGCTTTAAATTAAGTAATTAAGAATTAATTAAGTGCTAATTCATTTTTAGGCTAAAATAGACTTTTTAAGAAATTATTTATTGTGACTTAGTCTTTTATTTTGTTATCATTCGGCCAATGGATAAGTGCAGCAAGATTATTAGTTTTGTTTCTATTAAGTAACTAATTAAGAGAAATTAGAAAATTTAAATTGGTTCTTGGAAAATTAGAAAACCGCCAATTATCATAGAGGAGAGAGAGGAATCAGATTCTTTTGGTTGAGCGTTTATCAAGTCCATATATGTGATAGGGGTTCTATGTTATGGTTATAAATAGATTTAGGGTTTCCTCTTCTCAACCCTAAATTTACCAATAGCAAGAAAGATAATGGCAGCAGTTTTACTCCATTTATTTCATCCGATCGAGAACTAGGGGAAAAGAAACAGCAAACTCCTTTTCTTCCTTTCCTTCATTTCATCCGAAAAATATTAGAAAAAGAGAAAGCAGCCATTTTCCATTCTTTTTCTTTCAAGAGACTAAGAGTAAGAGAGAAGTAATTACATGTTTTCCTAACTACACGAAAAGTTGCCAAGAATTCCTTCACTCTTCACCATAGAAACCAAGAGGAGATAACGACAGATTTCTTTCATCTTCTATCATGAGATCGTGCGTTGATCATCATAAATTAATCGTGTTCTGCAATGAAGTAATAAGCTTTCAAGGTGAGTCCTTCTTCCCTTTCTTTCTTATGCACTCAATTGGCCCAGCAGTTCATATTCTTTCAAAAATTTGGAAACGGTCGACGACCTTATTTCTTATTTTATGGCCGACGAAGAGAAACCCTTTCCTCCTTAAATAAATTGTCGATCCGTCAGCTCTTATTCTTTCAAAAAAATTATGTGATAGTCGAAAACTTTCTTTTTAATTGTAAGCAATTCTCCTCTCAATGCCATCCACATCCTCCCCTTTTTCCTCTTCTTCTTTTCTTTGTGGCATTTAAAGAAACAACCCTTTTTCAATGGCCGACATTTTTCCGTCTCTTTACTTTTTATTGCTATTGATAAGTTTAGTTTTTAAGCCCTTTTGTATTGTGGAATTTGTTAAGGTTGATAAGGTATAGAGCTGGTCGATGAAGGAGCACCATAAACAGTTCTTCAATCAAAATGTTTTCATCAATAAAGGTGGGGTTAATTCTTACTTTGTCATTTTTAAATTTCCATGTGAATGTTATTGTTACTTGTCATGTCATGCATTGTTAAATTAAATAAAAATATTGAATTACTTCAACGGTAAGGTTGTTGTAATGTTACTTCGACAGTAAGATCGTGTAACTAGCGGGGACTTTGGTCCAGGAGGGAAAGCTCCTTGGAGGCAACTCCTCCGTATACAGATTGGCCAATATATTGACACATTATTCACGATCATGTTATGTGAGTTTATGATTTTGTTTGCATGTGTTATTTAACTGAGACAAAGGAACCTCACTGAGCTAGTGGTTTACTATCCTCGCAAATCAACACGGGTCTTTTCTAGCGTGCTTATGTCCTCACTCTCACACACCCTGAGAACTTCCCAGGGGGTCACCCATCATGAAATTGCTCCAAGCCAAGCACACTTAACTTTAGAGTTCTTTCACAATGGGCACCAGAAAAGAAGATGCACCTTGTTGGTATGAGTAGTACAATCAATTCCTTTAAACCCAATAACTAGCTTCAGTTCCACGGGCGGCACGCAACTATGCCTTTAATCGAGCAAACGAGTGGACTTGAGCGCAGCTCACCTCCAAGGTAGGGACTGCTAGGATTTCTCCCAACAATCCCCCCCTAGCAGGGGCCTGACTTGAAGCCAAACATACAACTATTTGCGCCATGGGGGACTCGAACCCATGACCTGTGCTCTGATACCAATTGTAGGATCGGTAGCGCTGAGTAGAACTAATGTACTATCCTCGCAAACCAACACGGGTCTTTTCTAGCGTGCTTATGTCCTCACTCGCACACACCCTGAGAACTTCCCAGGGGGTCACCCATCATGAAATTGCTCCAAGCCAAACACGCTTAACTTTAGAGTTCTTTCACAATGGGCACCAGAAAAGAAGATGCACCTTGTTGGTATGAGTAGTACAATCAATTCCTTTAAACCCAATATCTAGCTTCAGCGCCACGGGCGGCACGCAACTATGCCTTTAATCGAGCGAACGAGTGGACTTGAGCGCAGCTCGCCTCCAAGGTAGGGACTGCTAGGATTTCTCCCAACATTCACTGTTAAAGAAACTTAAATTTATATTAATAATATTAATCTTATTAGTTGGAGGTTTTGTGACCGATTCCTTTATGATATTTGAGAATTAAACTATATGTGATTAAAAGTGGTAAATTTGATTATTTATAAGTTAGAATTATTAAGTTGTAACTTAACTTGTTGAGTTTCGGTATTATAGATTCCGTCAGTTTACTTCAACGAATTTCTGGAATTTTTGTGTTAGTATTTTCGATGATTTCTTAGAATATTATGAAACTAGGTCGAGTTATCTTTTCAACGCATCTAGTCCCGTTAAATTTGGAGTTGTCGTTAATTAATTATGAATTTTTGAAAAGAATGTGACAAACTGCCCATTTTTCCGAATTTTTTTGAATAAACTCTTTTAATTGGATTTATAATAAATTCTGTAAAAATTATGATTAATTACTAATGGAAGTTATCTACCTTCATGAATTTTTCTGGAATTTATTGATGAGTTTATCTATTTTTAGTGGTATTAATTTGGTGATGACGCTCTGCAAAAAAATTTAGTTTTGAGTATAGTTTGCATGCTTGAGTTGAAAAACTTATTCTTGTCTTATGAGATGAACTTTTAATGTCTCTATAAAGTTATTTGAATTGTTAAAGTTTCATATTTAAATTCATTATTGTTTGCCAAAATCGTGTATGGTTTCCACGCAAGTGAACGTGGTCGTTGTTTCCCCGGCAACGGCGCCATAACTGTTTTGGTGTTGCCGGGATTCAAGGATGCTCAAGTAAATAAACAATACAAACCAACAACATTCAAAGACATTCAAGTAAACAAACAAATACTCGCTTAACAAAGAGATCGTTTCCCCGGCAACGACGCCAAAAACTTATTTACCAAAATCGTGTATGATTTCCACGCAAATGAACGTGGTCGTTGTTGTCGTGGCAAGTTAACCAAGTTAAATATCGAACACAGGAAAACAATGCGATATCAAGCAAGCATTGAATGTCTACAAAAGGCTAATAGCTAGGAAAGCAAGAAGATAATCATGGTTTCTATCTACTTCAACAAAGCAAAATAAAAGCTAACTATCACCTCAAGGAAGTGAGCAAAAGTGGTGTGAGTGCATGGAAGTAATCCTACTATGGTTCCTCTAGTGTCTTATCCATCCTAGCATGCAAAATATCTCTTGGTGTCTTAATCAAGCCAACTACTGTCTAGATCTCTCTACAACACAAGCTAGGGATCTATTAGGTGTCTAGATCTCTCTACAACACCAAATACTCTAATTAAGAGGTCTAGGCTAATATGAAATTTTCATTGGTCACACAAGCCAAATATCAAACACTTGGTATGCATAAAGTTCTTATAGCTCAATTCTCATTTCATTGCTAATCATATAAGCCATACAATCTAATTAAACATCCCAAACATTCATACAAGTCATTAATAAGAGAACTAATCCATCAAGATCACTAATTCATGCATAGGATTAACAAGAGACTAAATTCACCATAGTATTCATACAACCATGCAACAAGGGTATTAGCCCATGGCTAATTGGAAATCAAAATCAACAATTAACAATCTAATCAACATGATTATTAACTAAAATAAGAGAATTAAAGGAAAACTTATCATAGGTGAAGAAATTGAATACAATCTACAAACCTTCCAAAATGATATCTCTTGATCTAAAGCTCAAAATACAAAATTGAACTGCAGGAATAAAGCTCTAATCACTACGAGTATGTAGGAACAAACGGATCTAAAATCCGACAGACGGATCGAAAGTTATGGAAGAAAGAAGATTGAATCTAACTAAGAACCCACTAAGTAACTACCTAATTCTCTCTCTAAACTAATCTAAGAACTTGGAATTATGATCGAATCCTCTTGGAAATCTGATCCTTGAGGTATTTATAGTGGCCACAATGCTTGGTCCAATATGCCCTTCATTAAACGCGCGAAAAGACGAAACAACCCTTAATTTTGTGAAGAACCGGACCTGTGCACGAACCAGTGAAGCAGGAGCACGAACGGGCTCGTGCGAGTGTGTGTGTGATTGTCTCAGCACACGAACCAGGGATTCGATGCACGAACCAAGGCTATTGGCGCACGAACGTGGCTTGTAGCCGTGCGATCCCGACTAGCTTCGTTCGGTCGATCCTCGACTTCCTCGTTTTCTTCATATCTTGAGTTCTAGAGCTCCGATTGACTTGATTCTTTTTCCATTGTGCTCCTCTATTCGAACTCTTTCACATGGCATATCATTTGCCTCCATTAGATCAACTCACAGTTTCTGGATTTTTACGAACTTGCTCGTCTTTCGCTGGTTTTGCTCGTTTTAACTACAAAACATAACTTTCCAGCCAAAAAGGGTTAAATGCACAAAGTATAGCATTTTAGGGTCAAATATGAACTTAAGCACATCAAAACCATATAGAAATGGATGCAAATAGATGCTATTATGACCCTTATCAATTATTTATGTGTACGAAAATTAGGGTTTTTCATATTTAGTCCTTTAACTTCCTCCATTGTAAATTTTGGTGAATATTGCTTAGTAAAATTTCTAGAAACTGTATGTTTTACTTGCTATATGTTAGAAAGCCTTAGAATATTTTTATTTAGTGATAAATGTGTGTGTTTTACTTGAGTTGAGTTGTATACGACATAGAAATTAAATTACGAGTATTTATGCACGTGTAATTATCGAAAATGTTAGGTAATAAATACAGTTAAATAAGATCATGTGAGATTAAGGTGTTAGATGGTTGACATGATTTATTTATGTGTTAGGAGTCATAAAAGCACATGACAATGTGATACAAGTTAGTGTCCTTTAGGATTTTTTTTGAAAGAAATTAAAGAGTTATTTATGCAGACTTAATTTTAATAAATACCCCCACTGCATGAATTTTGAGATGTTGATGAGTTACTGCTGTCCAAGGAAATTGTTTGTGTTGTTATCGGTTAAGTTACGTCAAATATGTTGTATGATAGTCAAATGTGATACGTTTATGTGTGAAATGATCATTTTGTGAGAAATCATATGTCTAAGTTTCATAATGATACGTAGTGGCCTTAATTGTCTTGGCATGATTTACATGTGCGATTACTTTTTGATCGTTTAACTCTTATAATGACATATCTACTTGCTTGTACTTAATTGTGCTTGGAGTTTTATATATATCATTTTCCTAACTGTTTATTTAAAAAAAAAAACTTTTTAAAGGAAAGAAATGAGTATTTTTATTTTACTGGAAAATTTAGTCGCGCCCAAAAATGTTTTTTTTTCTGAATTAATTTTTTTTATAAATAGTCTTCCGGTCGTTATCGAATATTAAAAAAATTGGGGCGTGACAGAATTAGTGAACAAATCTGCAAGATTGTCACTTGAGCGTACTTGTTTTATCATAATCTCACCACTCTTCTGGAGTTCGTGAGGATAAAAGAATTTTGGGGAAATATGTTTCGTCAAGTTCCCTTTGACATAGCCATTACTCATTTGTGCAATACATGCAGCGTTATCTTCATAGATAACTGAAGGGCTTAAGTCGTTAGAAGAGATACCACATGAGTCGTAACTGTGTTTTACTAAGGATTTCAGCCAAACACATTTTCGTGCAGTTTTATACAGAGCTATGATCTTTGAGTGGTTTGATGATGTGGTCACCATAGTTTGTTTAACAGATCTCCATGAAATGGTTGTACCACCAGAGAGAAAAACATAGCCGGTTTGGAATTTCGCATTGTGGGGATCAGATTGATAATCAGCATCATCATAACCTACAAGTGTTTTGTCTTGGTTTCTTTGATAGAACAGACCAAGATCTTATGAACCTTGAAGATATTGTAAGATATGTTTCATACCATTCCAATGTCTCCTCGTAGGGGAGGCACTAAATCTTGCAAGTAAGTTCACTGCAAAGGCGATATTCGGCCAAGTGCAGTTTGCAAGATAGAGCAGTGCGCCAATCGCACTAAGATAAGGACCTCCTAATAGCTCTTCGGTATCTTCTTTAAGTCTAAATGGGTCCATTTCCACTCCGAGGGAACGGACAGCCATTGGTGTACTTAGTGGATGAGATTTATCCATGTGGAATCTCTCCAACACTTTCTTTAAGTAGGTTGATTGGTGTATCAGTATTCATTCAGGGAAGTGCTCGATGTGCAGACCGAGACAGAATTTGGTTTTACCCAAAGTTTTCATTTCTAATTCAGTTTTTAAGATTGAACTTGCTTCTTTAATCTCTTTCCTTGTTCCAATAATGTTTAGATCATCAACGTACACCGAGATGATGCAAAAACCATTAAGGGATTTCTTTATGAATACACAAGGAAAAACATCGTTATTTACGTATTCCTTCTTCAGGAGGAATTCACTAAGTCGATTATACCACATTCGACCTGATTGTTTTAAACCATATAACGAGCGTTGTAGGTTTATGCTGAACATACTACGATGTTCATTATTCCTCATTTGGGGAATCTTTAATCCATCAGGGATTTTCATATAGATATCAATATCTAATGATCCATATAAGTATGCGGTAACTACGTCTATTAACTGCATTTCTAAATTGATTTAACTGTCAGGGATATATGGCGGAACTTTATAATATTCACAACAGGAGAATATGTTTGATCACATCAAACTCAATAATGGGTCACTGCGAAAAACCCTTAAACTATTAATCTCGCTTTGTATCTCTCAACTTTATTTTTCCATTTTGTTTTCGTATTAATACCCATTTATATCCTTCAGGGATAAAATATTTAGGGGGTATGTACGTTAGAACAAAAGTACTTTCTTTATTTAGCGAGTCTAACTTTTCCATATTTGCTTCTTTCTATTGCATATAATCAAAGTGCTTTGAGCACCGAATTTAGATAGTGGCCAGATTTTAGAAAGAGCAAGTATGGATACGAATATGTTGTCGACAATAGTGAAATGTTTATCTCCTGTATTTATTTATTTTAAGATTCATGTAAACCAGATCTTTATCATTTCCCAAAAATATGTATTGATTTGGGTGTTCCGCAATCCTAGTATTTTGAGTGCTATGTGCACGTGCTTTTTACTAGGATTCTCATCTTCAGGACGAATCTCTTAAGGAGATTTCAAGAGTGACTGAATATATATACCATGGTTTTGTGTAAGGAGGTTCATTACGCTTCTGGCGTATAGGGGCATCAATATTATTTGATTTCATTGGAATCTCAACTATTTGTAGTAACTTCATTTATAATCAGTAATGCATTTGATAATGCATCTGGCAGATTACTTGCTGATTATTGCAAGTTTATTTTCATTTGAACTTCCGGTTCAAGTTTGGTTAGTGCGTGGGCCTAGTATTGAAGATCTTTTACGTTCCAAGTAATTTCACGGTATTTATTTAGTGTGGTATTTTTATCTCCCCCTAATGCTGAAAAGTAATCTTCTTCGAATGTGCAGTCAGTGAATCGGGCCGTAAACTGACCCCCAATTAAAGGTTCAAGGTATTTAAGAATAGTAGGAGATACAAAACCGATATAAATACCTAGTTTCCTTTGTGGGCCCATAGAGGTTCGCTTAGGAGGTGGTATTGGAACATACACTGCACAATCGAATGTACGCAGATGGGAAATGTTAGGTTCATTTCCACGTACGAGTTGTAGAGGGGAATATTCATTATATGCAGTTGGTCAGATTTGGATTAGTGATGATGCATGTATGATTGCATGCCCCCAACATGAAACGGGTAAGTTTAATTTCTGTAGTAGTGGTCTACCAATTAATTTGAGACGTTTGATTAACGATTCTGCTAGACCATTTTGAGTATGAACGTGAGGGACCGAATGCTCCACTATTATTCCCAAAGCCATGCAATAATCATCAAATGCCTTAGAGGTGAATTCACCGGCATTATCCATGCGAATGGATTTGATTGGATGATCTGGGAATTGAGATTTCAACAGGATAATCTGGGCAATAAGCTTTGCAAAAACAGTATTGCTGGTGGATAGCATGGTAACATAAGTCCACCGAGTGGAGGCATCTATTAGGACCATAAAGCACTGAAATGGTCCGGATGCAGGGTGTATCGGTCCACAAATATCTCCTTGAATCCGCTCAAGAAATTTAGGAGATTCCGTTCTTACTTTACTACTAGAGGGTCGAATTATTAGTTTACCCATTGTGCAAGCATTCCATATATATTCGTTAACAGAAAAGATTCTGTTATTTGTAATGTTATGGCCATTTGAATTATATAAAATCCGAAGCATCATGGTTTGTCTTGGATGCCCTAACCGCTCATGCCATAATTTAAAGGAATTTGGATCATGAAATTTTAGATTAAGGCCATATGGAGATTTGAGGGTCTGATGTATGTATAATACAAGCCAGACTAGAAAGAAGGAAGTTTTTCGACAATTTAAATAGTGAGTCATCAAGAGATATTCACTATTATTCTCAGTGTCCGTCTCAATATGATAGCCATTTGCACGGATGTCTTTAAAACTGAGAAGGGTACGATTTGATTGTGGAAACAATAAAGTATTTTGAATTGTTAATTCGGTACCCATAGGGAGGATTATCGAGGCTCTTCCGGAGCCAACAATTTGAATATTGTCATCGGAAATTGTAGTGACGCTTCCTTTCTTTTCAATTAAAGTTTGGAAAAATTTTCTATCTTTCAAGATAGTATGTGTAGTAGCACTATCTACTAAACACAAATCATTCATCTCCATAAGCAAACAATTGTACGTTTCGATATGAGGAATGCTAAGGAGAGCCAAGATTACAGACACTGATTTATCAGCCGCATAAGGGGTCACTTAGGTCCTACTATATAAAAAACGTAATAATTTTGTAGACAATAGTCATATGTTCACCCAAGAGGTCATCCTTGTCTATCACAAAGCCTGCTTCGGGCAAGTCGGTGTGGTGTGTTTCACCTTAAGAAGCCTTCCCCTTTTTGTCTTATAGCATACGTTGATATAATTCCACTAGATATTTTGGTGTACGACACGAGCGAGACCAGTGGTCGTCGCATCCACACTTGTGACAACACGTTTGTTCTGAGTATTTGAGCTCGTTGGTTGAGTAGATTTTTGATCTAGAGGTGCATCTTTATCATTTGCACTTTGTTGTGCATTGTTGCGACCTCGTCCCCTTACACGGCCTCGACTTCGTGTCGATCAGCAGCCCGTATTGGCATCATTTTCTTTTTCACGTCTACGGCCTCTAGAGTTTTTCCGAGCAGCATGTGCTTCTGGCACTGCTTGTGAGCGAAATCGGTCTAGTGTTATGATTTTTCATCAACAGTTGGTTGTGCTTTTCTGCGACTAGAAGTACAAAAATTAGCTCGGAATTAGTTAGATACTCTTTGGCTCTGTACTGCTGCTGGAGTACAAGATTATTCGCGTGGAAAGTAGATAGAGTTTTTTGAATGAACTCTTCATCAGTTATTATTTCATTGTACATCGTGTTGTTGTTGGAAATGATCCTTCAAGGATCTCCATAACACAGATTGATCTTTTTCAGTGAGGTACTCATTTTTGAGATTCTTATTGAGATGGTGTCTCAAAAAGATTAGAGCTTGTGCGTTCTGGACAGTTGTGGATTTAGATGGTTGTCTAGTTGTGTCAGTAAGGTCTTTAGAGGCTAAGTGAATTTCAACGTCGAGAGCCCATGTCAAATAGTTATGGCCATCAAGTGCCAATACATCGAATTCACGTTTAGTGATGTTTGACATGTTTTTGCTACAAAAATTAATAAATGAAAATTTATGATAAGGGTTGGTAGCATTTTATAATTAAGGCTCAAGAAAAATATGCTAAGACAAAAATTAATAATTAATTATAGGGGATATTAATTTTGGGTTTTAATTAATGGAACTTCGGGCCAAAAAATAATTTATAACAATTAGTTATTCGGGCTTCATAATATTATTATTATGAATTTTAGTTCAAATATATTTTAATGGGCTTCAGGCCCAAAAATTAATAATTAAGACAAAAGAAATGAGGACCAACAAAAAGTAAATAAGAGCCAAATTGAATTAAAAGGGCACAGGCCCATTTGGGATAATAAGGGAGGCCCAAATTGAATCTGGCCGAAGAACAAAAAATGGACCCATTTGTATTAGGGTTCACGTGTTCTGGGGGCAGGGAAATAGCCCAACAATAAAGAAAACAAACAACAGGGTATCGTTAACCCAGATTTTTCACGTGATAGATATTTGTATCCAACGCCGATTTTCACGGATTCGTGGCCATTCGCGAAAAGTCCGCCGTCGTGGAGGTATCGTTGTGTAACCGTTGTCGATCGTCGCGTGCTCAAACGGCCGGCTTCTCAGGCCGTTCGCGCGTTGCCGGCGCGCCGTCGCGTCGCATCGCATCCGCCGTCTGGTCAGTGAGCGCCGTCGGTTGCGTCGCGTCGTTCGCCGCGAGCGCGCTATCACCGTCGTGGTCAGATGCGGGCAGCATGTCGGTGCCGTCGCCTGCAGGGCTTTGCCGCCGTCGCGCCAGTCCGGTGTCGTCGCGGGGCCTGGTGTTGCCGTCGCTCGCGTATCACAGCGTTCACGCCGTTGACATCGCTCGCGTATCGCGGGGCAGTGAGTTGCCGCCTTGCCATCGCTCGGCGCGCGTTGCCGTTGCTTTGCTGCGGCGTCCACCGTCGTAGCTTGAGTCCACTTCAGGGGACATCAGACGGTAGGTGCGAACTTTTGCCGATTTCGATTTCTCGAAAAAGGTTTAGAAACAATTGGTTTCAATCAAGGATGAAAATATCGCTATCGCAAGTAATATCGCAACCTTAAATTTACGGAAATATCGATGGATATATATATCGATATCGCAAAAAAAATAGAAAAATAACGAAAATTTTATTAAAATTTTGGAAATTTAATATGAAATTTTAGCTATTATTATAACATGTTATTATCCATATGTTTCATTTAAGATCACAAAAAAATTGACATGTTTAAAACAAATAAATAGATAATGAACTATATAATCATTGTTTTGCATTAATTAATTAATAAATATAATACATAAACAATAAAAGATGATTTGAATTACATGATACAATATATTTAGTACCAAAATGATGACCTATGAGGTTCAAATGTAGAAGATGGAATCCCATCTTTGTCCAAACAATATTGGTACCAACTCATTACATTAGAATAATTCTGCATATAGTTATGCACATGTCATTCATATGTTTCTCTATCGCTTCCAACTGTTTCACCATAGATTGAATAGTGTGCACTAACCCAGTGAATTTGTTGATATGAAAAGTGATGCTGAAATACATTTCGAGTATTCCAACCAAATTGTGAACTCGAATGTATGTCAGAAGCATATAAATCTTGAGACATATCACTATGATCAGTTCCCAATAAAAAAAATATATGTATAAAAATAAAATCATGAAATAATATACAATCACTAAAAAAAAAAAATCATTTGAAAATTGTATAAAAATATAAAAAAAGAAAAATTACGATTTTTTATGTAGTGCGATATTTTGCGATATATCTGCGATATTTTCCGATTTTCAATTAATTTTGTACTACGAGTGAACCGATATCGATATCGATATTGATATTTTGCGATATTTTGCGATATATCCACGATACTTTGTAAAAAATACATTGTACCCCAATATCCATATCGCATACTCAAAATTTGCGATATATCTGCGATATATCCGCGATATTTCGCGATATTTTCATCCTTGATTTCAATTTTGTTTCGGGATTTCTTGAATCGAATTGGATTATGTTTTCTAAAAAACCTGATTTTGAGTTTATGATATTTGGGGATTTTGGTTCACAGGAATTTGGTGAAGAAATTGGTAATGATTTCAATCATAATCCCAAAATCAGTTGATGAAGGATTTTCGAAAAATGTTGATGTTGATGATCAGGATAATCAAAAAGCATATAATTGCATTCATAAACATCAAAATCAGATTAATGAATTCGTAATATACATATGCACAGTAATTTAATTATAAACAAATATATATCACATCTCAGAAATATATATAATACATATAATGATCCGAATTTGTATGCCTGTGCGACGAGTGGAAACCTATGTTTTAAAAGCGGAAGCGGAGGTTAACCCGGTCACCTTAGATTTTTTGGTCGGACATGGTTCAACCGGGTCTAACCGTTTTTAAAGCGGTTGAGCCGGTATGACGTCATAAATACATAATATATAATTATAAATATATATATATATATATATATATATATATATATATATATTTCTTATAAAATTATATATCCTATAATAAATTTTACTAAGAAATAAATTCACATCTTATACTACAAACTAAAATTCAATTTTGACAATCTAATTATAATAGTAGAATGAGCTCACAAATATTACACAAACACATCAAATTTAAAACAAGTTCACCAAACACATTAAATTTTAAATAAGTTCACCAAATACATCAAATTTAAAACAAGTTCACCAAACACATCAAATTTTAAATAAGTTCATCAAACACATCAAATGTAAAATAAGTCCTCCAAATATCAATATTCAGGAATAGCAAACATAAAAATGTAAGGTCTAATCTGATAGATCCAAATTTGCACCAATAGAGCTTGATCCCATGCTTCCAAGTCCGAACTTTGTCACATCAATATGATCGTTGAGTATATCTTTGTCAACATTATCATCACCTAAAAAAATATAAACAAATAATTTGTAAATCAAAAGATGTAATACTTATATAAAAATGATACAATTAAATATTTATAGCAAACCTCTTTGTGATTCAGGTACTTCATTGTTAACAAAATCATTATCAAGTTCTTCCAATATTTCATCATAATCAAGCTCTCCATTTGGCTCTTCATCTATAATCCAAGCATCCACCTTATCAATGCATTCATAATCAATTGGATCATATGTCTTATGCATTTCTTTACCACTGCAAATAAAAAAGGAAGATCAAATTTTAATAACTAATATAATAATAAAAACATTAATAAAAAATGAATATACCGATTTTTCAGCCGCAAATTGTAATGAACAAACACAAGGTCATTTAGTCTTTCATGCTCCAATCGATTTCTCTTCTTAGTATGAATCCGCTCAAATACACTCCAATTACGCTCACAACCGGAAGAAGATGATGTTTGACTTAGAATCCTAATGGCAAGATTTTGCAAATGTGGTGCATCAATGCCAAATAGCCTCCACCATTCATCTAACATTTAACAAAAAATTTAATATAAGCATTACAATTAATAAAATAATATAAATAATACAAGATATAATGAAACATACCTGGAGCAATTGCTTTTGCTTCTTTCTTTGCTAATGGAATTCCAAAACTTTTTTTTCCATCTCGAAACATGGTTACTTCATTCATTATACTAGGTGTCTCCGCATGAAGGTCTTGAATGATTCCAAGCAAACCTTTGTAAGCTTCTGGCTCTTTGTGAAGAGAGCTATCTGGATCGTATTGGAATGCGGGATTTAACCAATATGCAGATGCATGAAGACGCTTTCTCAACATTTTATCCCATCTCTTATTGATGATATCAACAAATGGCTTGTACTTTGACTCTTGATTCTTGAATATCTCTTTTGTTCCCTTAATTGCTCTAGACAACCCCTCATACACATAGCCCATTGAGGGCTTCTCATCGGTGTCACAAATACGCAACAACCTCATCAGTGGTTCCATAATTTTGACAATGATAAGACAGTTATTCCAAAATCTTTGGTTTAACACGGTGTCTTTTACTCCTCTTCCTTTCTCAGTCTTCAAGAACTTCTTATAGTCAGAGCATATAACCATAGCTTCCAAATGTTCTTTATGATCATACAAACTCTTCATTGCAATAAAATTCGTGCCAAAACGTGTGGCTCCCAGAGTAATTATTTCAGTCCAACCACTCCTTTGTCTTAACCAAGCAAGGGGCCACTTATGGTTATAGACAAAAGTGGTAATCCTTGAACCCAAAACAACACAATCTTGGACTAAATCCATTTTCCCAACATCTTCCAAAGTCAAGTTAATACAATGAGCCGAACATGGGGACCAATATACTCCAGGAAATTTAGCATGAAGCAATTTTCCAGCTGCTTTATAGTTACTAGCATTATCAGTAACCATATGAACCACATTCTTTTCACCCACCATCTCAACTATATCCGTAAAGAGATTGCACAAATTTTCAGCACTTGACACAATATCAGACACATCACATGATTTGATAAAAGATATACCATAGGGACAATACACCAAAAAATTAATCAATGACCTATGACTCCTATCAGTCCAACCATCACCCATTATAGTGCACCCAGATTCAGACCACTTAGATCGAAGAGATTCAATAGTAAAATGCACTTGAGTTTTAGCTTCTTTAAGTAATGGAACTCTCAAAGCATGGTAATTAGGACCAGTGTACCCATGACCCATGGATGCTACTCTACTTATCATCGGCTTAAAGTATCTTGAGTTAACTGCATTCATGGGTATACAAGCATCATAAAACCATAAAGCCACAGCCATATCAGTTTCATGTTTTCTTTCTTTATTATTCCATGATGCTTGTATACTAGGTTGAGACAAATCTACCCCTGAACCTGAACCCTCTTTCATATAGCTCCCAATGGTATTCATTTTCCTTTTTTTTTCTTTACCACTAACATGCAAATTTGGATTTTCTTCTTCATCTTCTAATTCATGAATAGTTGGCACATTTGCCTTTTCCTTCTTAGCCTTTTCAATATCAGATAAAGCCCCTTTCATTTGGATAAGAACTTCATTGGGAACACTAGGACAACCTATGATATTACCAGTTTTGCGTGCTAATTGTTCTTTCATGAGATGTATTCCTCCCCCTTTATAAGTTTTACCACAATACTTACATTTGATAATCTTGTTGGTACCCTCTGCTCCAATTATCTCGCAGTGCTTCCATGCGGGATCAACTTTTTGACGAACATTTTGAGCACTACCAGATTTAGTTCTTGATTCTTGTTCTTGTGTAGATTCAGAGCCCGCCATTATCTAAAATATATCAAAATATAATATAATTAAAAATCATGATAATTTGAAGGTTTAATAACAAGAATAATAAATATGCAAGAACATAATAAATAACAAGAATAATAAATATTGGCTGGGGATTATTTGGTAAAGAATTCTTCATTGGCTAAATGGATGAAAAACCCCTTGATAGTGTGCTGTTGATTTGAGAAATTTAATAAATTTGATTAGTTGAAATGTAATTGCTTTGATTAGTACTTTAATGTAAACATAATAATAGTATAAAAGTTAGACAATTAGATTATGTACTCACCATGCCACTGCCCACTTGCCTTTTCTACTAATTAATACTCTGTTTTATTTTTCTTTTAATCAAAACTAAAACACAGAGTACAAGCATCACATCATTTTGGCCAAGCCCTGTGCATCACCAAACTGCTATATTTACAAAATAATTTATTTATTCTTACTCGTTACCTGGAATCGTGGGTGGGGACGCCTGACCGTGAAGTGGAGGGGCGGCGGGCAGGCGGGGGCACAGGCGCAGGCGGGGGCACAGACGGGGCACATACAGGGCACAGGCGGCGTAGGTTGCCGGCTAGAAGCCTGGAAGAGCCGAAGAGGATGAAGAATCTGGAGAGTGGAGATGGAGACTCTTGTCTTGAATCGTGAAACGGTGAAAGAGAAACTAGATCTAGGGTTAAGACTTATGAGTTATGAGTCTTATGACTTCAAATTAGGTGTTATTAAATTATTTTAATATATTTATATATAATTAATTTAATAATTCTAAAATATGTAAAAAAAATTAATTAAACGAAAATTGTCTAACTCGCAGGATCGGCCGGCCCAACGAGCGGCCGGTCCGACCCGAATTTTGTCGCTTTTCAGCGCTTCGCGAGCGTTTTCATATATGACCGGTTCAACGTGTAAAACCGGCCCGGAAGCCTCTCCGAGTAGCGGTCGGACCGGTCGGACCGGCCGGTCCGATCCGCTTTTTAAAACACAGGTGGAAATAGGGGATGATTTTGGATTTTTGGTTTTGTTATGTAGATACGAAAGGTAAGGAAAAGCATATACGAGGCATCCGTAACAGTGTACAAACATATGTACCAAGCATAGAGCATGTGGATGAAAAGTATGTAAAACATGCTACTTTTCATGAATATATATAATAACAGAAACATAAAGTATTCACATAAGCATATTCATCAACAGAAATATAAGCATATTCACACGCATATACGGATCATAAATATTTTGCAGAAAATCTAAACATGAATTTTTTAGATTAATTTAAATAGGAAACTTACGGGTTCAGCAAAGTAATTTTAAATTAATCATGATCCGTTCCAGAAAATTCGTGAGCAATCCTCTCGGGATTTTTTTTTCTCAGATGGCTAGAACTCGTGCTGATAACGTATTGTAATCGTGCAAAGTGATAAAACAATAAATAAATAACAAGGTATTGATTACCCAGTTCGTCACAACGTGACTACTTCTGGAATATATGGAATACAAGAGATAGAGATACATTATATAGTAAAGTATCCTGACCCTAACACTAAGCCCATAGACCTAAAGCCCACTGGGATAATATATATAATATATAATCAAATATATTGTAACAATACCCCATTGTCATTCTATTATACCTTTCCCATTTTTACATAGTCACCTTATCTCTCAATTGCAAACCGCCCCATGGGCGCCGCCATCTCCTACTCTATTCGTATCACTCCCCGTCTCCTGTCATGAACCACCAGACGTTCACTTTCAAAGTATACCCCTGTTGCGTCCTTTGCAATGGAGTCCGCCACAAACTGCCCCTTCGTCACCATTGACGCTGCAATCGTCCACCACTTCAATGGTTGCACCTCCACAGTCCGTTCTCTAGACTGCCGCGTGCCGCCACAGAAACTACCTCACACTCCGTTCGCCACCACGCATCAATCCTCCTACAGAATCATGAAGCTTTATATTCTAGTTTCAATGGATGTTTCGTCCCTGAGGACTCTGCTAATAGGCTTCTCATTCAAGAATTTAGTGATTGAATTTTTAGTGATTTTGATTTGAAGGAGTTTTTCGTAGATTTTAATTTTCTTACTTTTATATATTTTTGAAAATAAAGATTCATGAAAATAGGGATGGTAGTTATAAAATTTAATTACATATATTTTAATTTTATATTTATATATAAGGGTATTTTAATAATTTTAAATGTGTCTATTTTTTTCTAGGGTTAATTCTATATAAATACACCAGCTTTTACTCAACTTTTAATTTAATCCTAAGCTTCACGATTATTGTAAAAAATCCCAACCGTTTAATTGTTGTCACGCCGGCCAGCAATTGATGACGTGTCTCGCCGGAGCGCGTGAAATGTTGTCACGCTGGCGTACACGTGTGAAATACTTTTTTGGTTAATTCTATATAAATACAAACATAAGTGCCTAAAACTTAATAAAAATACTTGCACTTAAAATAAAAGCCTACTTGGTGTATTAATAAAAGTCTTCATCCATTAAATTCTTCTTTAAATCGCATCACATCCACCTTCCTCCGCATTGCCAATCTCGTCCTCTTACACTTGAAAATCTGAAAATATAATTCGGTGATGGGGTGAACAATTATAAAATAATCACTCCGTGGGGATAGTTTAGTTCGACGTCTAAATATAAAGGACACAAAAACATGTAAACATACCCTTCTTTCTTAACATATGATACGACTTTCGTATCCATTCATTGATGATATAGCTGATCATCCTGAACATTTATTTGACAATATAGCTGATTGTCCATTCATAGATTGATGGTAGAGCTGACCATCCATTCATATTAGCACATAAACACATAATTGCATCAAACTAAATATTTAAAAGTCGAACTAGAGTTACCACTTTTCACCGTTTAAACCCCCACCTTTTCTTGTCTTGAAAATAAAGAAGTGTTGTACGTTGGCTTGACTAATCCTTGTGCTCGATTCCTACTCCTTCTACTTCAATCAAGGCTCACGAAAACTGCTCTCCTTCTTGCCTATAAGCTGCTGCCGAAATCTAGTCCTACAACTTCATAAAGTTGCTGAATTTTGGTGCTATGGGTGGCAGCCAATTTTTGGGTGTCTAGGGGTCTTAGGGACTTGATCAATTCATATTTATAGAGTTGGAAAAGTAGGGTTTGGGGCTGTATAAGGGGCTGGCCGAATTTCACAAGGAAAATGAAAGAAATTGGCCCATTATCTTGGTGTATCTCTATTTCCATACTTGGCAACTTATTTTCTTATTTAAAAGATCCTTACTAACTCTTTATTCTTATGATACTTAACCTTCAAGCATGTATTATTCTCTTGCATAAGAATATGACTTATTTCCATAAATAAAGATACTAGAAATCCAAGTCTTAATGCTCTATAATTTTCGAAAATTCCTTAGTGTATAAGACTCCCTATTTTTTGAAAATAATAATAATACTATCCCAAGTATTATTTAATCCTATTCTTGGTCAAATCCTCATAAAGTCGAATCCCTAATATTAATTCCTCAAATTCTAACATGCCCTTAATGAATTAATACTTAAGGAAATACTATTCTTAGAGGACTAATACTATAACCTCAACAATAATATTATTCTTCCTTACTTCTAATAACATTCAAAACTTAATAGTTCTTAAGGGTCCAAACAATACTAATTGGGACAACTAATACTAAGCAAACAATTAAGAAATATTAAAGCATAACAACTTAAAGGACTAAACCTTGCTCACACTCAAACTCACGCCTAAAACAAATAAATAAAGGACTAAAAGCTGTTGCCTATGCGGGGTGTTACAATATTCGATACCATTAACACAGTTTTTTCAAGTCCCTCTTGAATATGGTGGAAAACATTTTTTTCTCATTCAAAAAATATTTTTTAATATAAAATTTTGAATTTTTTTTATATAATATATGATATGAAAAAAAATATTAAAAATTAATTTCACACGTGTACACCAGCGTGACAACATTTCACGCGCTCCGGCAAGACACGTCATCAGTTGCTGGCCGGAAAAAAAGTGTATCGAATTGAAACTCTTTAAAAGATTGGGATTTTTTATAATAATCGTGAAATCAAGATTAAATTGAAAATTTAGTAAAAAGGTGGTGTATTTATATAGAATTTACAATGGCAATGCATGCTTATGTATATTCTTAGTGCTTTTATGATGTTTAGACCTTGTGTTTAGATGGATGATTCATTTTTGCTTGATATAGATTGCCATTGTTGCTAGCCTTGAGTGATTGATGCATGAGATATGCTTATTGTTGTGTGGATGATGTAGATAGTGCATGTTAGGTGTAGTGGATTTATCTCTTGATTTATGTCTTGTTTAGATTGTAGTTGATTTTATGATGCTTGATACATTGATGATATGAGCATGTTTTGATATGATTTGAGTTTTGATCACCTATACCCGTGAGGTTTGATCCCTTTTTATGCCCGTTTCAATCTTGAATGGATGATATTTTCATTGTTGTGAGATCCACATGTGCATTTTACTCTAGAACTTGGCTTGAGTCTTGTTTGAGACCACACTAGATGATGAGTTTGCAATGCATGATTTGAGGCCATCTTTGATATGTTTAAGTCACTTGGCCTAAAATTTCCTACCATCTACATTTTATCCATTGCTTACCATTTTGTGCCTTTAGACCTTTCCTTTGGCCAACCATACTTGAAGCCATACTTCCTTCCTTTTTGGAACTTTCTTTTCCCTATGATTAATATAGTGAAAAGAAGGAAGGAAGGTGGTGAGATGATGAAGAAATTGGTTGCTAAAGTGGAAAGATATTCTAGTTGCATGGATTTGAATGTGCAAGTGCAAGTGAAAGTCATGAAAAGGTTGATCTTATGTGTTGTGATGATCACAATTTGCAAAAGGGAAGAAATTGCTTATGACAAGTGTTGATTAGAAAAGTGCATGAAGATTGTGAATGCTATTATATGATTCCTTCTATGATTTACAAATCATACATAGTCACTTTGATCCATATTTTCCTTTCCCTACCAATGAGCCAACACTACAACCTTGTGAAAGTCCTCAGTGATGTGTAAACAAGTTGTCACTTAAGAGGTGGAGAATTTGAGACTCATGCCAAGCCTATGGTAATAGATGTATGTTGTGTGATGATTGAGAGAACCTCATACACTTGAGAGTTGAGCTATACACTTCCTAGTGAGGATCTCGACTCATTGACTTGATCTTGTGCTCATTGATTTTATGTTGATGGTTGATTAGATGACATTGCATTCTTAGACTTGCATGAGATTGAGTGATATGTTCATGACATTTAATTATGTGATATATGCTTCGTTGATACAATTATTTCCCTATCTTATCGCTTCGTTGCCCGAGGTCATGCAACAATCTAGTTTGGGGGTGTGATTAGGATCATAATTACATCATTTTCCATCCATTTTGGTGTGATATTGATTGGTTTATGTTCATTATTGACCCTAATATGCTATACTTTGTACTATTGACCTCTTGTTGGCAAGAAAGTATGTTTTATAGGTGGAATCGAGCAAAAATGAGGAATTCACATTTATAGGGGAAGAGATGATGTGATCCGAGCACATGGGGAAGTTTAAATGACTCAATTGAAGACCCAAAGAAGCTTGGATGAGCCATGAGATTGAAAACGAAATGACAAAATTGGACTTCGCAACAGCCTGTTGAACGAGCGTTAACTCAACAGTGTCCGAGCACCCGACAACTAGTGTCCGAGTGAAATTACACTGGACGACGAAATCTCTGGTGCTCGTTCATGTGTGGTGGGACGCTCGACCAGAGCTGTCCGAGCGGCAGTGAGCATACGTGCGAGTGGCAGTGTGGAAATTCATGAAATTAAGGGCAACTTCGTCTTTTCACGCGTTTAATGAGGGGCAATTTGGACTAAGCATTGTGGGCACTATAAGTACTTCAAGGATCAGATTTCTAAGGAGCTTTTCATTACTTTAGTTCATTAGGTAGTTTTAGAGAGAAATTAGGAAGTTACTTAGTGAGTTCTTAGTTAATTTTAAATCGTTTTTCTACAATTTCTTTTCATCCAAAAATTGGATTGTTAATCTGTTTCTTTCATTAGTTTAGTCTCGTTCTTAGCTATATTTCTACGGTTCGTTTCTACATTTGAATTTCCGGATTAGAAGATAGCATTTGAAGGTTTTTGAATTGTATTTCTATTTCTCCTATATTTAGTAAGTTTATATTTAATAATGATGTTTAGCTTCTTAATTGTTGTTTTGTTTTACCAATTAGCCATTGGCTAATTTCTTGATGCATTGGTGTATGAATACTATGTTGTAGTTTAGTGTTCTATTAATCCTATGCACGATTAAGTGATCTTGGTTGATTAATTCTCTAATTTGATGAATTGTTTGAATGTTTGGTATAATCAATTGGATGTTTAGAGCCTGTGTGGATTAGCAATACATGAGAATTGAGTTAATTCATAGAAGTTCATGATTGAATTTTGTTCATGCCAAGTGTTTGTATTAATGCTTTTATGTCAATGAGAATTTCTTAGAAGCTAAGACCTCTCAAATGGAGTATTGGGTGTTGTAGAGAGATCTAGACACTTGATAGAACCCTTTTGCTTGTGTTGTTAGAGAGATCTAGACACTTGTTAGAGTCCTTAGCTTGATTAAGACATCAAGAGACCTTAAGCATGCTAGACTGGATAGGATACTAGGTGAACCATAGTAGGATTACTCCAATGCACACACATCTCCCACTTGCTCATCTTTCTAAGGTGATTGTTAGATTTTACTTTGCTTTGTTGAAGTAGATAGAATTCAAGACCATTCTTGTTTTTTACTAGCTATTAATCTTTGTAGACATTCAATACTAGCTTGTTATCGCATCGTTTCCCTGAGTTCGATATTTTTTTTACTTGGTTAATTTACCACATATACAACGTCCACGTACACTTGCATGAGAGCACACAATTTTGGCAAACACAGTTGATGCTTTTGAGTGAAGCACGATGCTGCTCTAGAAAAGTGTGATAAAAACTTCCGACTCAGCTGTGTGAACGAAGTTATCAATGCTGGAGGTATCGTTGTAAACCACTGATGGGCGTGATCTCCAATATTAAGTGGAAAATTCCTACACTGGGTAGCATCAGGCATTCCCATTGAAATCATGTAGTCTGTATACTTGGAGATGTGCACCTTCGGAACAGAACTTCCCTCATACAGTTTTGTTGCCGGGTATTGGATCTTCGGCTGGATCTGTGCCAAAAGAATTGATGGTGACAACATAGATAGTGGGATTTGTAGGGTTGAATCGCCTTCCGGGCGTAAAGACACCTTGGCCAGTAGGTCTTCAATTGCATTCTTTATGGAAAATAAGATAACGTCCGAAATCTCACCTCCGGGATGTGGTGGCAGTTCCACCCGCTTAGAGCGAGCAGAGCCGGACACTCTATCACTCTAGTGGAACTTCGTTTATGGATAATAAGACTTCGTTCGAAGTCTCACCTCCGAGATGTGGTGGCCGTTCCACCTGCTTAGAGCGAGCAGAGCCGGACACTCTATCACTCTGGTGGGACTTCGTAGGAATCTTGGTGGCTTTTTGAACACCTTCTGGACATAATCTTTCCAATGCTGGCCAACGCAGCCGTTCGCGAACCGAACGCTGCCTTCCATCATCCGCTTCTTGCATTCCACTCGGAGGATGAGAAGTCAACATGGGTTGCCCATACGACTTGTAGCCTCGTCGCTCCGCAAGCCTACTCTGCAGGGTACTGTGATTGGATTTATCCACAACACTCCAAGTTCGCCTTTCCTGCGCATTGAACATTGTTTCCTTTCCTCTCGTCTCCTCCTTTGCTCGCTATCAGCTTCATTTTCTGGTTGACGCTGGACTATTCATTCACGGATTGGTTCTGGTTCAGGTCGTATGTCAGATGGACCTGTTGCCCTTTGTTGTTGTTGTTGGGCAGCCGGAACCCCAGTGTTCTCCAACTGTTGCCTGTTTGTTGTAGCATTATGGATCGTCATTGACTGCTCCGGTGCAGGTGCTCTCTGGGTTAGATGATTATCATTCCTCCCATGGGATATTACACGAGGTTGAGATACTTCATTAGACATTTTATGTAATGTCAGCTGCTCTGGTGAGCAGGCAAGCAGGTGAGCAGATGAGCAGTTAGTGTAACTTCTTCCTTAGAAGGCGAACAACTGAGTCTCCTTCAAGTGAACAGCTCTAAGGATTTCTTCAGGCGAACAGGTGACCAGCTAGTGTAATTCTTCGCGGGCAAGACCACTAATTATTTATTCTTCTTGAGTCGCAAATAACTTTAGTAAATAAGGCCACTAATTTTCTTTATGTTGCCAATTTGTCTACAAGGCTTCTTGGTTCGAATTTCTCCAGTTGCGAGTGAAGGCCTTCAAGGATGATTGTCAATTCTTCTGGAAATATGTCAGCGATTTCTTTGCAAGCAAATATATTTTTCGGCATGCAACTGGAATTAATCTTCAAGGCCGTCAATTTTCTGTACTTTTCTGACTGTGATTGATCTCTGTTGCAAGTGCTTCATTTCTTGAATTAAATTGCTTTAGCAATCAATTTTTACTCTCATTGCATAATTTATTTTTATTGCTTTAATAAGCAATTTTATTCCTCTAGGATTTAATTGTTTAAAGAAATAATTTTTTCTCTGGGATTTAATTGCTTTAAGAAGCAATTTTTTCATCTGGAATTTAATTATTTTAAAAAACAATATTTTTTCTCAGAAATTTAATTTCTTTAAGAAGTAATTTTTTCAGTAAATTAATTTTGCAAATAATATTTGGGATGGATTTATAATTATAAAACTTGATTAGGCCCAAATATAGGTGGCCAAATTATTCTTAAATAATCATGTAATTGTACCCGGTTGATATGAATCAGACCATGAGCACACTTTGATGAATTATGCACACTACTATAAAAAAGGGCTTGGAGAGCTCACAATTTTCCGCTTAGAAAGCGGTTAAAATGAGCTCTCCAAGCGAAAGCTATGCAAGTGTGGAGAGGCCTAGAAAGCGGTTTAGAACCGCACTGTAAGTGTATCCGTACTTTTTAATATTTAACTTGGAGAGCGGTTTATAACCGTTCTCTAAGATCATTTTTTATAAAAAAAATATTTTTTTCTGCAAATTTTATTTTGCTCAAATTATATTTCCATGTATTTCAACAACTAAAAAAATTAACAAACAAAGTAGGCGTAAAAAAAATTAACAAACAAAGTAGGTGTAAGCGGTCTTATCCAGCATCAAATTGTAAAACACATTTTGAAATATAATACACAAATCAAACCATTAACATCTTTAAGACAGGAGTGTTTCAAAACCAAAAAACACAAACAAATTAAGAATTGGAAGGGATGTATTGCATACATTTAATTACTTAGTCTACCTTTGAAAAAAAAAATTACTCAGTCTTAGATAATCACCATATCCATTCACTTGGTAAAATCACTGCATACAAATTAACAGACAAAGAAAGAGAAGGGGAAGGAAGATGCCTAGAAATATGAAATAGTTCACATACGGATCTTCCAAACAAATTATTGATGGATACATACGGTTTAGATCTACACCGTTTACAAATGTGCAATTCCAAATGGCGGCCTTCCGCGGGTGAAGAGCGATGGCCTCCAACGGTGAAAGTGGTGGGCGGCCTTCCGCGACGAACAGCGCAGTGGCATCCCGTGAGGAACAGCGACAGCGGAGCCTTCCGCGACGAATAGAGGCGTGGGTGTGCCGTAGCCGGCGTCACCATCGTGTGGGTATGCCATGCATCGCCATCGAGGCGTTGGCGTGGGAGGCGGAGCGGAAGGCAGCTAGGAAGAGTGGGCCAGCCGCGGTGCTCTAGGAAGAGTTTTAATTTTGAAATGAAAGAATACGAATGAAGGTTAGGTTAAAAAAGAATTCAATTGGGCCTCATAGCGCTGGAAGCCCATAGCGGTTTTCCACCGCTTTCAACCTCATAGCGGTTTTAAACCCGCTTTCTCATATTTTTTTTATTTTTTTAATATTTTTTATATTAAAGCGTTTGTTAACCTCTATGTAAACATGTTATGTATATATATATATATATATATATATATATATTTTCGGTTCTACTTAGAGAGCTCATTTTTTTTGTCAAATGAGCTCTCTAAGTAGAACTAAGCAAGCTCTTAATTGTAGTAGTGGCAATTGGTCATATTTTAATACAAAATTTGGGTCATTTGACGCATAGTAAGGTCGACGCAGTCAATATTTGCTGCTTCTTTTCTTGGATATCATATCAACCTTCTGATCGCGTAGCACGTTCATATGGAGAGCTCATCAAGACAAATAGCACTGCAGTTGTATTCAGTTTTATGGGTGTGTGAGCTCTTGGGATTTTGCAACCAATCGAGCTCCAATAGGCACATATTAAATCTTGTTGTTAGCCATGTATTTGCTTTCCAACGAATACTTGGCTGCACATATAACCGGAACTTGTCAATATGACTATTGAAATTCATATGCATGTTTTGGGTTTGAACCAATCATAACCACCGAGATAATGGGTAAGCGGTTACCAAACATATATGCTTCCAGACTTGGTCAAAACTCACCATCTCAGTGTGAATATGTGTGCAACCACTCTGCGTATTTAATTCATTCACGCCCTACTCTTACATTTTAATCAAAAGGGTGATCTTCTTGTTCTGCGAACAATCTGAGTATAAATACCTTGGACGCGAACAGCTCCTTGCGTGGATATTGGTGGCATGGCGAACAACTCCTTTGCAAAATAATCCACTGAGCGAATTTACGGGTTAATAGGCGAGCATCTGCATAGATGAATTATTTCTTCCGTGAACAACTATACTTGTTTTGGAATGAACAGCTCTTTGGGCGACGAGCCCAACTTGTTTTGGAATGAATAGGTCTTTGGGCGACCAGCCCATTGCGGCGAGCAGGTAATTGGCAAACAGCTCTTTCGGTGAGCAGCTGGGTTAGGCGATCAACTCCCTCGAGCGATGCGACACGAACAACTCATGTAGGCGAGGAGCTCATATAGGTGAGCAGCTCATTATGGCGAGCAGCTCCGCAGGCGATCAGCCCCACAGGTGAGCAGCTCCGCATGCGATTATCCTTCAACCCACGAGCAAATAGTGTGTCCGGCAAACAGGTTCACATACTCCTTGGGCGAACAGCCTTCATATGCGGCGAGCAGGTATAGACAACTAATTTTTACGGACGAACATCTCATTGTAGTGAATAACTTATTGGGCTAACATATCAATTCCGCGTGTGATTCCCTTGACTTGGTCAGAAGGTGTGGTTTAAATATATCTCGTAGTATACCACGTATCCGCATATCTCGTAGCGTGCCATGTATCTGCAAGCGGTGCTTGGACCGGCGTGTGGAGGTGGCGGTGTTATTCTAGATGGCTGGTGCTGTGGCAGGTAAGCTTTGCCGCGACCGCGGCTGTTGCAGAGTGGTGGTGTGGGTTTTTCCAGCGAAGGCGTAACTTTGATCTCTGACGTCGGTCGCAATTTCAGCGGGATATCATCGTTTATGAACTCAAGTGCCATGGAGGATTTCAACGTAGCAACAATACGAATGTTGATAGGCGAACTAAAGCGAGCTATTATGGGAGAGTTAGCAAAATGAATAGTTCAAGGCCAAGGAGCTCGCCAAGAGCTTGCCCAGTTGATCAGGTGCCACGCCACCCTACTTTGACCAGTCAAATTCAATGGGGATAGAGAGAGCTTGCCTAGTAGCTCACCAAGGTGGTTGATGACACATCACCACCCTTTGACCAGTCAACGTTGAGAAGAGAGGAGGATTTCACCTTGAGTTCACCCGGAGCTCGCCTGGTTCAAGAAACAATAGTCCAACCTTACTACCATCAACACATCCCGGAACAAATCAAGACAGAGGAGCTCGCCAAGGAGTTCGCCAGGTCCAGAGTATAGCCGGTAGCTACACAAATAGTTGATAGATATGTAGTAGGTCAAAACAATGTAATTAGAGTACAATAGTAGGCATGATAAAAAGTGTTAAGGACACTTATCAGCTTATTAAGCTAAGCAAGCTTAATAAGTGCTACCCCATTACATGTAAACCTATAAATAGGGCCATTGTAATATTTTTCTCTCTCCAAGTTCATTATATCCAAAACATTACTTCTCTCTACTTTCTCTCTCTATAAGAATACTCTCAAGATGCATTTGATAATTATTGTTTGGAAGGATTTCAATGTAATTCAGCCACATAAACAACTAAATTAGATAATTCTTCCAATAATTTGGCACTAGAGGAAGGGCCTGAACCTTCGATTTTAAAATCTGTAAGAGAGATTGAGAGTGGCTTGAAGGTGTTCTCGTAGAACATTGAAGGAAAGTTTGAAGATTTGAAGGAGTTTTTTAGATTTTACTATTTACCAGAAATTTGTGGACAAATTAAGGGAATAAAAAATTCTAAACGCATGTGTTCTTGTGGTTAAACTAGATTCTAGACAAACCACTTGCATGCAAGGCTAGAAAGACCTTTTGATCAACCCTACCTTACTGGAAATCTTTGAGGACGAACTACCTCACACTCAAACAAAAATGTCAAAAGATAAAATGTATACCTCGTCCACCTCCAGAAGATGGAAGGGACGAGCTTCCCAAAGGAACAAGGCTGACGGAGAGTCCTCACGTCAGCGAACTCCCCAGCGAGCTGATGGGAAAAATCATGCCACCCTGGCGCAAGATGGACTGAACCCAGCATCCAGAACCCTGACGAACTGGAGTGGACTATAGCCCAACTCCAGGGGGTGCGGAGGCAACAACAGCTAGGTGAGCTTCAGGGAGCTCCCACCAATATAGCCCGGGACTAGGAGACTCGGCGCACATATACCACCCATCCCAGGGAGAGAGTGGACGAGCAAGAGTTGAGCTCTGCCAGAGCTCGCCACCACCAACATGCCACCGGGAAGACCAAGGTGACAGATAGGCTCGGCTCACAAGGTGGGTGAGCTGGGACCTATACCGAAGGCACCATAACTCACAGATCCCGGTACATTCTGCAGGGCAGATTGGGGCCCAGGTATATGGAGACGGCGCTGGAGTTTGTGCCAACGTCACTACCTTCGGTACAAAAGGAGGAGCCAGACCTTGATTAGGGTCATAATTGCATCTTTTTGCATCCATTTCTATATGGTTTTGATGTGCTTATGTTCATATTTGACCCTAAATTGCTATACTTTGTGTATTTAACCCTTTTTGGGTACAAAGTTGTGTTTTGTAGTGAAAACAAGCAAAATTGGCAAAAGACGAGCCAGTTTGTAAAAGTTCAGAAATTTTGAGTTGATCCAATGGAGGAAAATCATATACCATGTTGAAGAGTTCGAAGAGAGGGTCGCAACGGAAAAAGAATTGAGTCAATCGGAGCTCTAGAACTCAAGATATGAAGGAAACGAGGAAGTCGAGGATCGATCGAACGAGGCCAAGTTGGGTTCGGGCGCCACCAAGTCAGGGCTCGTGCGACGACCAAGCCGGGTTCATGTGGGAAATCCCTGGTTCATTCACTAAGGGACCGAACGAACAGGGTGCACGAGTCAATTCATGCGGCTAGCTGCTGGGGATAATGCGAATGTCCGTTTTGACTCACTTTTGAGGGCTGTTTCGTCTTTTCGCGCGTTTAATGAAGGGCATTTTGGACTAAACATTGTGGACACTATAAATACTTCAAGGATCAGATTCTCAAGGCATCTTAGTCATAATCTTCATAATTCCAAGTTCTTAGATTAGTTTAGAGAGAGAACAAGGTAGTTACTAGTTGGGTTTATAAGATTTCTTCTTACGATTTCATCGATAACTTTTGATCTACCGTTTGGATCATCGATCCATTTGTTCCTGCGTTCTCATCTTAACTAGAGATACATTTCTACTGATTGAATTTTGTTTTCCATTGTCGGATCATTTTCTAGCATTTAAAAGTAATTAGTATCATTCCCAATTTCATTGTAATAGGTAAGATTTTATCTTCTATATTCAATTTCAGCATGATGATGATTGTAGTTAGTTCAATTGTTCAATTGCTTTCCCAATTAGCCATGGGCTAATAACCTTGTGTGTTAGGGTATGATTCCTATGGAGTAATGTGGTGTTAATGTTGATCTTTTGAATGCTATGAGATGTTGTATGATCAATTCTCTTTACTGATGGTTTGTATGAATACTTGGCATGTTGAATTGATCATGAGGGCCATTAGGGGATCAGCTTCATATGAGAATTGTGCTATTTTCCTAAATCTTCTTGTTATTAGGCCAAAGCATGCTAGGTGTTTGATAAAATTCCTAAGATAATGAGAATTATCCTTAGTGAATAGAAAGAACAATAGGGGGGCTCTAATGTGTATCTAGGGAGACCTTTGCATGTTAGAGAGGCTTGCCAATTGATTGTACAATAGCTCATCGCATGATTAAGTGATACAACACCATGTGAAACATAGGATAGTACACTAATACATACTCTCACAACTTGCTCACTTTGCATCAAAGTGATAGGTAGTTTACTTTCTTGACAAGCTAGTAGACATAGATACCATTCATACTTTTATTGCTTTGTTTGAGTATCAAAATTGGACAATAACCATACCATTCAATCTCCCATCTCCTTGTGTTCGATAAATAAACTTGGTCATCTTGCCACGACGATAACGATCACGTGCACTTGCGTGTAGACACCATTTTAGACAAACAAGTTTTTGGCGCCGTTGCCGGGGAGACGGCTAGTTTGTTTGGGTTGTTTGTTGTTCTTTTATTTTTGATTTTTTATACTATATTATGAGAGTTTGATACTTGTTAATTCTTGTAGGACTATACGAAATTGAGATGGATAGACATAACTACTCTTCCTATCCTCCACCAAATACTCAACCTTCTACATCCTACACCTACCATCCTTATACCTACTCAAATGAAGGATCCTACCAACACCATCATACATCCCATAACTATATGTCTTCTGCATCCTATTATCAAGGAAATTCCAATTATATCGATGAAACATTACATCTTATACTCAAGCAATTGGAAGACATAAGAAGGAATGACTTTAAGTGGTTCGAAGATACGAACCTAAAGTTTGATGAAATTTGCCAAAATCAAGGAGCTAGAATAAAGAGCTTAGAGGTACAAGTGGAGCAACTGTCAAGAAGATGTGGACAAAGAGCTCGAGAATGCAAATCCTTCTTAATCCAAGCTCAATTGAGAGAAGGGTGTAATGCTATTGAGTTAAGAAGTGGAAGAAGGTACAAAGGACCTAGCATACCTATTTGTGATGAAAATTGTGAAAAGGGGGTAGATGATGAGAGGGATGATGAAATAGATGTGGGAGTTGGTATGGAATACTCTATTCCATTAGATGAAGAAAAAGGGAAGAGAGAGGAAAGTAAGGAGAAAGAAGGGCTTGTGGAAGAAGGAGAGAAAGGTAGAATCGAAAATGAGAAAATACATGTTCCTAAGTGGAAAAAGGGTTAGAGAAGAAAGGGAGAAGAAGAATAAAGTGGAAGTAGATGAATGGAGGGTGCCAAAAATGGTCGTGCCCGTTCCATATCCTCAACGTTTTGCAAAAAAAGAAGCTTGATGATAAGTTTAGTAAGTTCTTGGAAGTCTTCAAAAAGCTATACATAAACATTTCTTTTTATGAAGCCTTGGAGCAAATGCCAAGTTATGCAAAGTTTATGAAAGATTTATTAACCAAGAGGAGAAGAGTGGATGAACCGGAGATGGTAAAGTTAACTAAGGAAAGTAGTGATGCCTTGAAGAGAAAATTACCTCAAAAGGAGAAGGATCCGTGATGCTTCAAAATTGTTTGTGATATGGGTAATGGTGTAGTACATAATTTCTTTGTGACCTAGGAGCAAGCATCAACTTGATTCCACTCTCAATATTCAAGAGTTTAAATCAAGGACACTTGAAGGGTACATCCACAACTCTCCAATTGGCGGATGGATCAATTACAATTCCTAATGGCTTCATCGAAGATGTGCTTGTGAGGATAAAAGATTTCATTTTTCCGGCGGACTTCTACGTTCTTAATATGGAGAAAGACAAGGATATTGCTCTTATTTTAAGAAGACCTTTCTTGGCAACCGCTCGAGCGGTCATTGATGTGTATAATGGAGAGTTGACCTTGAAGCTTGATGGGGATGAACTTCACTTTTCGATACAAGATGCTATGAAGCATCCAAGGGAGAACCCTTCTTGTAACTCAATTGATGATGTCGAGCTTTGTATTCAAGAAGCATTTGAAAATGCTCAAATTCCTTTCTTTACTTCAAATTATGAAATTCTTAACTATAATGAAGTTAATGAAAGTGATTGCCTTGTTGTTGATGATGTAGGTAATGAAGATGAGAGACCCATGGATACTCAAGTGAAAGAGATTCTCTTGGAAATCAAAGAGGAAGAGAGTGCCATAAAGGAAGTTGGGGGAAGCAAGCAAGGATAAGGAAGAGGAGGCGAGGATTACATTAAAGCTTTTACCCGACCACCTCAAGTATGCATATCTAGATGAAGACGAAAGGTGTCCGGTAATTGTATCCTCATCTCTTAATGGTTATGAACTTGACAAATTGCTTGTTATACTTAGGAAGCACAAATCGGCTATAGGTTGGACCATAGATGATCTTAAGAATACGTCTTGAGGAGAATGCTAAGCCATTGGTCCAACCACAAAGGCGTGTGAATCCTAAAATACAATAGGTCATTAAGAAAGACGTTTTGAAATTGCTTGGTGCGAACATGATCTTCCCCATTAGTGACAGCCCTTGGGTGTCACCATTGCACGTAGTGTCTAAAAAGGGTGGCATGACTATCATAAAAATAGAAAATAATGAAGTGATTGTTACAAGAGTTGCCACTGGTTGATGTGTGTGCGTTGATTATAGGGAATTGAACAAAGCGACTTGTAAGGACCACTTCCCCTTACCCTTTATCGACCAAATGTTAGATTGATTGTGTTGTTATAGATACTATTTCTTCCTCGATGGTTACTCCGGCTACAATCAAATCATGATTGGACCAGAGGACCAAGAGAAAATGACTTTCACATGTACCTTTGGAACGTATGCTTGGAGACGCATGCCCTTTGGGCTATGCAATGCTCCTGCTACATTCCAAAGGTTGATGATGTCGATCTTCCAAGGTTTAATTGAGCAAATTATGGAAGTGTTTATGGATGATTTCAGCATTTTTGTCAATACTTATGATATGTGCTTGTCTAATCTTGAGAAAGTGTTGGTTAGATGTGAATAGGCTAATTTGGTGCTCAATTGGGAGAAATGTCACTTCATGGTTGTTCTTGTGAAGGTGTTGTTCTTGGTAATCACATCTTCTCTAATGGGTTGCAAGTTGATCGTGCTAAGGTAGTGGCTATAGAGAAGCTACCTCCACCTATAAACGAGAAGGGAGTAAGATCTTTTTTGGGACATGCTGGTTTTTATCGTAGATTCATTAAAGATTTCTCTAAATTTTCTAAGCCCTTATCTAGACTGCTTGAGAAAGATGTTCCCTTTAAGTTTGATGATGCTTGTTTGAAATATTTCAGGTTGCTTAAGGAAGCTTTGGTGAGTGCACCCATCCTAATCACACCCGATTGGAAAGACCCTTTAGTTCTTATGTGTGATGCGAGTGATTATGCTATGGGGGTGGTGCTAGGCCAACTAAGAGAGAAAATATTTCATGCAATATATTATGCTTCGAAGACTTCTCATCGACTCAGTTGAACTACACCACTACCGAGAGAGAGCTTTTAGCCATTGTATACGCTGTGGAGAAGTTCCGTCCGTATCTAGTGGGGACAAAAACTATTGTCTGCACGGACCAATCGGTTATCAAGTTCTTGATGACGAAGAAGGACTCGAAACCTCGGTTAATAAGGTGGGTGTTGCTATTACAAGAGTTCGATTTGGAAATTAGACATAAGAAAGGTAGCGAAAATGTGATAACCGATCATTTGTCATGATTAGTGAGAGGGGATGAGTGATTAGGGTCATAATTGCATCTTTTTGCATCCATTTCTATATGGTTTTGATGTGATTATGTTCATATTTGACCCTAAAATGTTATACGTTGTGCATTTAAACATTTTTGGCTAGAAAGTTGTGTTTTGTAGTGAAAATGAGCAAAACCGGCAAAAGACGAGGAAGTTCGTAAAAATCCAGAAATTGTGAGTTGATCCAAAGTAGGTAAATGATATACCATGTCTAATAGTTCGAAGAGAGCGTCGCAATGGAAAAAGAATCGTGTCAATCGGAGCTCTAGAACTCAAGATATGAAGGAAACGAGGAAGTCGAGGATCGATCGAACAAGACAAAGTTGGATTCGTGCGGAACCAGACCAGGCTTATGCGACGATCAGCTCCGGTTCGTGCGGAAATCCCTGGATCATTCACCAGGGCTCGCACGAATGGACTCTCACGAATGCATTCGTGCGGCCACCTGCTTGTGTTCGTGCGAGGCTTCGGTTTTGCACACTTTCGAGGGCTGTTTCATCTTTTTACACGTTTAATGAAGGGCATTTTGGACTAAACATTGTGGACACTATAAATACATCAAGGATCAGATTCTCAAGGCATCTAGGGTCATAATCTTAGTCATAATTTTATATTATAGAGAGAGAAAGGTAGTTACTAGTTGAGTTTTAAGATTTCTTCTTTTTCATTGATAACTTTTGATCTACCGCTTGGATCATCGATCCGTGTATTCCTGCATTCTCATCTCAGTGTTTGCCAAAATCGTGTATAATTTCCACGCGAGTGTACATGGTCATTTTTATCGTGGCAAGTTAACCAAGTTAAATATCGAACACAGAGAAACGATGCGAAATCTAGCAAGTATTGAATGTCTACAAAAGGCTAATAGCTAGGAAAGCAAGAAAACAATCATGATTTCTATCTACTTAAACAAAGCAAAGTAAATCTAGCTATCACTTCAAGGAAGTGAGCAAAAGTGGTGTGAGTACATGGAAGTAATCCTACTATGGTTCCTCTAGTGTCCTATCCATCCTAGCATGCAAAAGATCTCTTGGTGTCTTAATCAAGCCAACTAGTGTCTAGATTTCTCTACAACACAAGCTAATGGCTCTATTAGATGTCTAGATCTCTCTACAACTTCCAACACTCCAATTAAGAGGTCTAAGCTAATATGCAATTCTCATTGGTCATACAAAGCCAAATATCAAACACTTGGTATGCATAAAGTTCTTATAGCTCAATTCTCATTTCATTGCTAAAACATATATGCCATACATTACAATTAAACATCCCAAGCATTCATACAAATCATTAATAAGAGAACTAATCCATCAAGATCACTAATTCATGCATAGGATTAACAAGAGACTAAATTCACCATAGTAATCATACAACCATGCAACAAGGATATTAGCCCATGGCTAATTGATAATGAAAATCAACAATTAACATTCTAAACAACATGATTATGAAGTAAAATAAGAGAATTGAATGAAAACTTACCAATAGTAGATAAACTGAAATGCAAGCTACAAACCTCCAATTTTCTAAGTCTTGATCCAAAGCTAAAAAACATAAATCGAACCGTAGAAAGGTAGGAAATTCAATGGAGATTACAATGGAAAAAATGGATTAAAGATCTAATGGCTAGATCAAAAGTTATGGTAGAAAGAAGATTGAAATCTAACTAAGAACCCACTTGGAAACTACCTATAACCTCTCTCTAAACTAATCTAATGATCTAACTAATGAATAATAAGCCCCAGTCCTTTGAGAATCTGATTCTTGAGTATTTATAGTGCCCACAATGCTTGGTCCAATATGCTCTTCATTAAACGCGCGAAAAGACGAAACAACCCTCGAAAGTGTGCCAAACCGGACCTGTGAATGATCCCATTGAGGTGGCCGAACGAATGCATTGAACGAACCAGAGAGCTTTTTGCACGATCCCATGCTGCTGGTCGCACGATCCCATTCTGTCGATCCTTGATTTCTTATTTTATTCATATCTTGAGTTCTAGAGCTCCGATTGACTCGATTCTTTTTCCGTTGCTACCCTCTCTTCGAGCTCTTCGACATGGTATATCATTTTACTCCATTGGATCAACTCACAATTTCTGGATTTTTACAAACTTGCTCGTCTTTTGCCGATTTTGCTCGTTTTCACTACAAAACACAATTTTCTAGCAAAAAAGGATTAAATGCACAATGTATAGCATTTTAGGGTCAAATATGAACATAAGCACATCAAAACCACAGAGAAATAGATACAAAAAGATGCAATTATGACCCTAATCACACCCCCAAACTAGATTGTTGCTCGTCCACGAGCGACGAAGCGATAAGATAGGGGAATAATTGTATCTATGAAGCATCAAGCACAAGTCAAATGCCATGGAATCATCAATCAATATCAAGCAAGTCTAGCATTCAATCTCATCTAATCAACCATCAACAATGAATCAACAAGCAAGATATCAAATCAATGAGTCATGATCCTCACATGATAAGTGTATAGCTCAACCCTCAAGTGTTTAGGCTCACTCAATCATCCCAACTCATACACATACCACCATAAGTTTGGCTCAAGTCTAAGTTCTCCACCACTTGAAATGACAAATCATTCACACTTCAATGAGGACTTTCATAAGGTTGCAGTGTTGGCTCTTTGGTAGGAAAGGGTAGATATGGATAAAGTGACTAAGTATGATTAGTAAAGCATAGAAGGAATCAAAGTAGAAATCATATCTTCATGCAATGTTGCAATCTCATCTTCATGCACTTTCAAAATCACACTTTCAAAGATCATTCTTCCCTTTTTGACAAGTTGTGATCATACTCACAACACAAGTCAACTTGACCAATTTTTTGTAAAAAGTCAACCTTTTCTTATGCTTTGCTAGCACTTGCCTTTTTACCTTCTTTTCACATCAACCATGCATAAAATTTCTTTCTACTTTAGCCACCAAGTTCTTCATCATATCACCAATCTTCCTTCCTTCTTTTCACTCTACTAATCATAGGGACAAGAGAGTTCCAAAAAGGAAGGAAAATGGCTTAAAGTGTGGTTAGCCAAATGAAAGGTCTATAAGAACAAAGTGGTGAGCAATGGATACTAATATCAATGGTAGGCTCATATGGCAAAGTGGCTCAATATATATAAAAAAAATGCCTCAAATCATATCATGTCAGCTTTTCATCTAATGTAGCCTCAAATAAGACCAAAGCCAAGTTCTAGAGTAACATGTACGTGTGTGGAACTCACATCAAAGAATATCATCCCTTCAAGATTGAAACAGGAAAAAATGGCTCAAAACTCACGGGTAAAAGTTGATCAAGACTCATATCATATAAAAAATGCTCATATCATCAAAGTATCAAGCATCATAAAATCCATAGCAAACTAGACAAAACAAGAATCAAGAGATAAGTCCACTTCATCTAACCTATACTATCAACATCATCCACACAATCATAAACATATCTCATGCCACACTACTCTAAACTAGCAACATCATGGCAAAAATCAACAAGCAAAACAAGGCATCAACAAAAGCATATGGTCACAAAACATTATAGGAACACTAAGAATCTACCTAAGCATAGCATTGCAATGAGATTTACGAAACGAAGACACCCCCCAAACTTTTTCGGACAAAGGGTCTAAAAAGTTTGGCAAAAGTGAAGAAAAGATAATGCAATGCGTCAAATTAAGCACAATACAACAAGAATCAACACTTAAGCTCATACCTTAAGTTGGGATTAAGATACGAAAATGTCCTTCTTGGCCATGTAGGAAGAGAAATCTCCTCATCACGCCTTTCTAGAGCTCAAAAATCACATCAATTATCATTACAAATCAAAATTTGAAGAACAAACACACCCCCCCAAACTTTTTCGGATCAAGGATCCTAAAAGTTTGGAAAGGAGTGAGGAAAATAGGATTAACAATGAATCAATGAATCAATAAAGGCATATATAAGCTCAACACTAGTTTTGGTGTTGTCGGGATTCAAGGATACTCAAGTAAACAAACAACAACAAACCTAATAAAGTGATGATCAAACAAAGCATATATGCTCAACTTAACCAAGGAACAACAATATATACCACGAGGCAACACCCTCAAACTAGGATAAATCACTTGCATCAACCAAGGTAAGAGAACACACTACCTCATATGAAGCAAATCAAAACAAATAACACTATCTAGACTTCAAAGCAAACCTAATAATCAAGAAACTTTTTGGGATGAGTTTCCTCCCATCTAGCGCTTGGATTTAACATCCCCTAGCCCAACGACAGCAATGTTAGCTAAATGGCCAAGGATATTTTTCATCCACCCCATCAAACTCTACTCTCATAGCATCATGATCAAGGAAACAAGTAGGATTTCTACCCCATACACCTACTTTCCCTTTCATTTTATACTTGTAAGCACATGCAAATTCTTCCTCATTTCTTCTCAAAACACCAATCCACCCCCATCTCCTACTATCAAAATTGTTCAAGAGGATTCTTAATTCAATTTTATTATCAATCAACTCTAGAGGCAAGACAAATTAACAATGAACAACGTTATCAATTAAAGCACAAGTAGAAGAGTGTAAGAGTTTAGAAATGCTCATTTCATCCTTAAGCCCATCTTCTACTTCATCTTGTTGTTCTTCTCCATTTATGCTCATGTCCATAGGTGGACATTCATCTACCTCTTCTTGATTATTCTCTTTTCCTCCTCTTGAATCATCTCTTTCCTTCTCCTCAATTTCTTGTTCTTTCACTTGATTCCTATCAAATTTAGCAAAAGAAGTAGAATCATAAATGTCAACATTAAGAGATTTAGTACGAATAGTGAAAGAAGAAGGGGTATAAGATCCTTTATCATTGTAGTTCAAGATTATCTTGAAATCTTCCTCATTTAAATCTTGATTCTCTTCAAGAAATCTATCAATTAGATCATATATGTCTTCTTTCGGTTTATCTTCCTCTTTCTCTTCTTTTTCTACTTCTTCTTCCTTAGACATGTTGAGAGGAGAAGGATATGAATATTGACATGGATAGTGAGAGGAATAAGGAAAGGGACTTTGGTATGGGTGGTGGTAGGATTGTTGAGGTGGTGGTTGATATGGAGATGGTGAATATTGATGAGGTTGATATGTGTATGGTTGAAGAGGGTATGTGTATTGTGGAGAATACGAGTATTGGTAGTATTCGCCCATCTTCAAGTAAGTTCACTCCAACAAAACAAGCAAGTATCAACACTCACCAAGAATAGTCAAGAAAACAAAGAAACAAAAAAAACAAAGTAAACATCAATACAAGCCTAACAAAGTGATCGTTTCCCCAGCAACGGCGCCAAAAACTTGTTTGCCAAAATCGTGTATGATTTCCATGCAAGTGTACGTGGTCGTTGTTGTCGTGGCAAGTTAACCAAGTTAAATATCGAACACAGGGAAACGATGCGATATCAAGCAAGTATTGAATGTCTACAAAAGGCTAATAGCTAGGAAAGCAAGAAAACAATCATGATTTCTATCTACTTCAACGAAGCAAAGTAAATCTAGCTATCACCTCAAGGAAGTGAGCAAAAGTGGTGTGAGTGCATGGAAGTAATCCTACTATGGTTCCTCTAGTGTCCTATCCATCCTAGCTTGCAAAAGATCTCTTGGTGTCTTAATCAAGCCAACTAGTGTCTAGATCTCTCTACAACACAAGCTAATGGCTCTATTAGATGTCTAGATCTCTCTACAACTTCCAACACTCCAATTAAGAGGTCTAGGCTAATATGCAATTCTCATTAGTCATACAAGCCAAATATCACACACTTGGTATGCATAAAGTTCTTATAGCTCATATCGCATTTAATTGCTAAAACATATAAGCAGTAAATTCCAATTAAACATCCCAAGAATTCATACAAATCATTATTAAGAGAACTAATCCATCAAGATCACTAATTCATGCATAGGATTAACAAGAGACTAAATTTACCATAGTAATCATACAACCGTGCAACAAGGATATTAGCCCTTGACTAATTGATAATGAAAATCAACAATTAATATTCTAAATAACATGATTATGAAGTAAAATAAGAGAATTGAATGAAAACTTACCAATAGTAGATTAATGGAAATGCAACCTACAAACCTCCAATTCGCTAAGTCTCGATCCAAAGCTCAAAAACATAAATCGAACCGTAGAAAGGTAGGAAATCCAATGGAGATTACAATGGAAAAAACAGATTAAAGATCTAATGGCAAGATCAAAAGTTATGGTAGAAAGAAGATTGAAATCTAACTAAGATGTCACTTGGAAACTACCTCTAACCTCTCTCTAAACTAATCTAATGATCTAATAATGAATAATGATCTCCAGTCCTTTCGGAATCTGATCCTTAAGTATTTATAGTGCCCACAATGCTTGGTCAAATATGCCCTTCATTAAACGCGCAAAGAGACGAAACAACCCTCGAAAGTGTGCAAAACTGGACTTGTGAACGATCCCGTGGAGGTGGCTGAACGAATGCATTCATGCAAGGCATTTGTTCAGCCTTGGCTGAACTAACCAGAGACCTTTTTGGACGATCCCGTGCTGCTGGTGGCACGATCTTGAGTTCTAGAGCTAACCAGAGACCTTTTTGTTTTCTTCATATCTTGAGTTCTAGAGCTCCGATTGACTTGATTATTTTTCCGTTGTGACCCTCTCTTTGAGGTCTTCGACATGGTATATCATTTTCCTCCATTGGATCAACTCAAAATTTCTGGATTTTTACGAACTTGCTCGTCTTTTGCCGATTTTACTCGTTTTCACTACTAAACACAACTTTGTAGCCAAAAAGGGTTAAATGCACAAAGTATAGCATTTTAGGGTCAAATATGAACATAAGCACATCAAAACCATAGAGAAATAGATGCAAAAAGATGCAATTATGACCCTAATCACTCAGCTAGGGCTACGTTTCTACGGTTTGAATTTTGTTTTCTATTGTCAGATCATTTTCTAGCATTTGAAGGTAAATTGTATCTTTCCAATTTCCATTGTAATAGGTAAAATTTCTACTTTCCTATATAATTCTTGTATGATGATGATTGGAGCTAGTTCAATTACTCTTTTGTTCACACAATTATCCATGGGCTAATCCCTTTGTGTGTTAGTGTATGACTCCTACGGAGTAGTATGGTGTTAATATTGATCTTATGAATGCTATGAGATATTGTATGATCAATTCTCTAAATTGATGGAATGTATGAATGCTTAGAATGTGTAATTGATTGAATGGGCCATTAGGGAGTTAGTCTCATATGAGAATTGGGCTATTTTCCTAAATCAAGTTGTTATTAGGCCAATGCATGCTAAGTGTTCGATAAAATTCCTAAGATAGTGAGAATTATCTTTAGTGAATAGAAAGAACAATTAGAGGCTCTAATGTGTATCTAGGGAGACCTTTGCATGTTAGAGTGACTTGCCCATTGATTGTACAATACCTCATTGCATGATGAAGTGATACATCACCATGTGAAACATAGGATAGTACATTGATACATACTCTCACAACTTGCTCACTTTGCAAAACAAGGTGATAGGTAGTTTGCTATTTTGACACACTAGTAGACAATAGATATCGATTCCCATATATTACTTTGTTTGATTTCGAATTGGAACAACAATTGCACCTCACAAATCTCCCATCTCCCTGAGTTCGATAAATAATAAACTTGGTCATCTTGCCACGACGTTAACGATCACGTGCACTTGTGCGTAGACACCATTTGGGCAAACAAGTTTTTGGCACCGTTACCGGGGAGACGGCTAGTTTGTTTGGATTGTTTGTTGTTTCTTTTATTTTCGATTGATTATTATTGTGAGAGTTTTAATACTTATTTCTTTGTAGGTACATGCAAACAAGGAGTCAAGGGGGAGACCTATTACCCTTCGATTTAAACCTTGAAACGAGCCTACGAAGGAGAAGAAGAGAGAATTGATGATATAGATTTGGGAGTTGGTATGGAATACTCTATTCCATTAGGAAAAGAAGAGGGGAAAGAAGAGAAAAGAAAGGTGGAAGAAGGGTTAGTGGAAGAAGGAGAGAAGGGTGGAAATGAAGAGAAGGAAAGATATATTCCTAAATGGAAGAGAGTTAGAGAAGAAAGGGACAAGAAAAATAAGGTGGAAGAAGATGAATGGGGGGTGTTGAAAACTGTGGTGCTCGTTCCCTATCCTCAAAGTTCGCCAAGAAGAAGTTTGATGACAAGTTCAACAAGTTCTTAGAAGTATTTAAAAAGCTATATATAAATATTCCTTTTTATGAAGCCTTGGAGTAAATGCCAAGTTATGCAAAGTTCATGAAAGATCTCTTAGCCAAAAGGAGAAGAGTGGATGAACCGAAAATGGTAAAGTTGACTAAGGAAAGTAGTGATGCCTTGACAAGAAAGCTACCTAAAAAAAAGAAGGATACGGGATGCTTCACAATTGTTTGTGAGATGGGTAATGGTGTAGTACACAAAGCTCTTTGTGACCTAGGAGAAAGCATCAACTTGATCCCACTCTCGATTTTCAAGAGTTTAGATCGAGGCCACTTGAAGGGAACATCCACAACTCTTCAATTGGCGGATGGCTCACCCACCATTCCTAATGGCTTCATAGAGGATGTGCATGTGAGGATTAAATATTTCACATTTCCAGCGGAGTTCTATGTTCTTGATATGGAAGAGGACAAGGACATTCCTCTTATTCTAGGAAGGCCCTTCTTGGCAACCGCCCGTGCGGTCATCGATGTGTATAATGGAGAGTTGACTTTGAAGCTTAATGGGGATGAACTTCACTTTTCTATACAAGATGCTATGAAGCATCCAAGGGAGAATTCTTCTTGTAACTCAATTGATGTTATCGATCTTTGTATTCAAGAAGCTTTTGAAAATGCTGAAATTCCTTTCTTTACGTCTAATTATGAGATTCCTAACTATATTGAAGCTAAAGAAAGTGATTGTCTTGTTGTTGATGATGTAGGTAATGAAGATGAAGGACCTATGATGCTCTTGGAAATCAAAGAGGAGGAGAGTGCAACAAGGAAAATAGGAGAAGCAAGTAAGGATAAGGAAGAGGAGGCGAGGATTGCATTAAAGCCATTGCCCGACCACCTCAAGTACACATATCTTGATGAAGACGAACGGTGGTATCCTCTTCTCTTAATGGTGATGAACTTGATAAATTGCTTGTTATACTTAGGAAGCATAAATCAGCCATAGGTTGGACCGTTGATGATCTTAAGGGTGTCAATCTTTCTTTATGCATGCATAGAATACGTCTAGAAGAGAATGCTAAGCCATTGGTCCAACCACAAAGACGTGTGAATCCTATAATACAAGAGGTCATTAAGAAAGAAGTGTTGAAATTGCTTGGTGCGAATATGATCTTCCCTATTAGTGACAGCCCTTGGATGTCACCATTGCATGTAGTGTCAAAAAAGGGTGGCATGACTATCATTAAAACTGAAAATAATGAAGTGATTGCTACAAGGGTTGCCACGGGTTGGCGTGTGTGCGTTAGATAGATTGTGTGGTTATAAATACTATTCCTTCCTCGATGGTTACTCCGGGTACAATCAAATCATGATTGCACCAGAGGATCAAGAGAAGATGACTTTCACATGTACCTATGGAACGTATGCCTGGAGACGCATGCCCTTTGGGCTATGCAATACTCCAGCTACATTCTAAAGGTTAATGATGTCGATATTCCATGGTTTGATTGAGCAAATAATGGAAGTGTTCATGGATAATTTCAGCGTTTTTGGTAATACCTATGATATGTGCTTATCTAATCTTGAGAAAGTGTTGGTTAGATGTGAAGAGGCAAATTTGGTGCTCAATTGGGTGAAGTGTCACTTCATGGTAAGTGAAGGTGTTGTCCTTGGCCATCACATCTCATCTAATGGGCTGCAAGTTGATCGTGCTAAGGTAGTAGCTATTGAGAAGCTACCCCCACCTATAAACGAGAAGGGAGTAAGATCTTTTTTGGGACATGCTGGATTTTATCGTAGATTTATCAAAGATTTTTCTAAATTGTCTAAGCCCTTATCTCGTTTGCTTGAGAAAGATGTTCCTTTTAAATTTGATGATGTTTGTTTGAAATCTTTCAGGTTGCTTAAGGAAGCTTTGGTGAGTGCACCAATCTTAATCACCCCCGATTGGAAAGAGCCTTTTGTTCTTATGTGTGATGCGAGTGATTATGCTATGGGGGTGGTGCTTGGCCAATTAAGAGAGAAAAGATTTCATGCAATCTATTATGCTTCGAAGACCTTCTCATCGACCTAGTTGAATTACACCATTACCGAGAGAGAGTTGTTGGCCATTGTATACGCCGTGGAGAAGTTTCGTCCATATCTAGTGGGGATGAAAACCATTGTCTACACGGACCACTCGGCTATCAAGTTCTTGATGACGAAGAAGGATTCGAAACCTCGGTTGATAAGGTGGGTGTTGCTCTTACAAAAGTTTGATTTGGAGATTAGAGACAAGAAGGGTAGCGAAAATGTGATAGCAGATCACTTGTCAAGATTAGTGAGAGGGGATGAGGCATTGGAAGAGAAAGAGGAGATACTCGAAAGCTTCCCCGATGAGCGTATTTTTAGAGTTGAAGGAGAGAAAATTTGGATGATGGAAGATGAGGCCTCGTGGTACGCTGATTTTGCTAACTTCTTAGCAAGTGGAGCAATTCCTTATGGAATGAATTCAAATGCAAGGAAGCGGTTTTACAAGGAGGTACGTCGTTACATATGGGATGATTCTTATTTATATTGTAGATGTGCAGATTCTATGATTAGGAGATGTATCCCGGATGAAGAAGTTGAAAGTGTGCTCACCCATTGCCATTTCTTGCCTTGTGGAGGACATTTCGGTTCCATTAAGACTGCTCAAAAGGTATTTCAAAGTGGTATTTATTGGCCCTCAATATTTAAGGATTGCCACATATTCGTTTCTAGATGTGATAGATGCCAAAGAGTTAGGGGGTTGTCAAGACGTGATGAGATGCCTTTGAATATTTTTCAAGAAGTAGAGGTCTTCGACGTATGGGGTATTGATTTTATGGGACCCTTCCCATCTTCTCATGGGTATCTATACATTCTTTTGGCTGTGGATTATGTGTTGAAGTGTGTGGAAGCAATCCCCACGAAGTTCAATTATGCAAGAGTGGTGATGGAATTCTTAAGAAAGAATATTTTTGCTCGATTTGGTGTGCCAAGATCGTTGATTAGTGATGGAGGTACTCACTTTGTGAATAGGGCGTTGGGGAATCTACTTGTAAAGTATGATGTGAAGCACAAGATTTCAACGGCTTATCACCCCCAAACTAATGGATTGGCGGAAGTATCAAATCGCCAAATCAAACTTATCTTGGAAAAGACCTTGAGTTCTAATAGGAAGGATTGAGCACTTAAGTTGGATGATGCGTTATAGGCATATTGTACGGCCTTCAAAGCTCCATTGAACCTTTCTCCCTACCAACTAGTATATGGCAAACCTTGTCATTTGCCCGTTAAGCTTGAGCACAAAGCTTATTGGGCCACGAAGAAATTGAACTTTGATGAAAAATTGTGTGGGGAGAAAAGGCTTCTACAACTACTTGAGTTGGATGAGTTTAAAGACGAGGCGTATGATATTGCTAAGATTTTCAAGGAAAAGACGAAGAGATGGCATGATGCAAACATAAAAGAGAAGTCCTTTAAGGTGCTTGGTCAAGTACTATTGTTCAATTTACGTCTCAAGTTGTTTCCTGGGAAATTGAAGTCAAAATGGAGTGGACCCTTTACCATATCAAATTGTTTTACGAGTGGGTGGTACGAGTTAATGAATGAAAAGGGGGAACTCTTCTATGCTAATGGGCACCGTTTGAAGCTTTACCATAATTCCATGACAAAAGAAGTGACAAACTATTTGAGGCTATGTGATGTTGAGCCACCTTGATTCGAGCATTAAGAGTTGCCCGGCTAGGGGACGTTAAATCCGAGCGCTAGATGGGAGGCAACCCATCCTTCTTTTATTTGTGTAGGATTTCATTGTTTTTGGTCTAATTGAGTGTGTTGTTAATCTTGTAGGTGCTTTTTGTCCAAGGGGGTACCCTCATAATATCATTGGTCCAAGGGTGAGGTATTGTATCCTTTCTCTTTGTGAAGTACTTGGCTTAGCCAAGTTTGGGGGTGTTACTTCTTGGTATTATTATGATGATATTTTGACTTGGATGTTCTTGTTAATGATGTTGTTGAGTTTTGAGCTTTATTGTGCATTGCATGATCTTTTCTCCACTCTTTGCCAAACTTTTTAGACTCTTGGTCCAAAAAAGTTTGGGGGTGTGATCATTTTGTCATTCTCATTGCAATGTTATGCTTATGTTGATTCTTAGTGTTTCTATGATGTTTTGGACTATATGCTTTGGAAGAGGCCTTGTTTTGCTTGTTAATCTTTGAGATTATTGTTGTCTTCAGTAGTGAATGCATTAGATATGTTTATGGGTGTGTGGATGAGTTGAAAATCATGATAAGTGTAATGGATTTATTTCTTGATTCTTGTCTTATCTTTGATACTTTTGATTCTATGATTCTTGAAATTTCAATCATATGAGCATTTTTGAGATGATATGAGTCATGATTACCCTATACCCGTGAGTTTTGAGCTAATGATGCCAATTTCAATCTTGAACGGATGATATATTATTTGATGTGAGTTCCACACACATACATTTTACTCTAGAACTTGGCTTTGGTCTTATTTGAGACTACATTAGATGAAGAGTTCACATGATATGATTTGAGACAGTTCTTTGATATATATTAAACTACTTTACCATATGAGCCTATCATTGATATTATAATCCATTGCTTACCATTTTGTGCCTATAATCCTTTCCTTTGGCTAACCACACTTTAAGCCATTTTCCTTCCTTTTTGGAACTCTCTTGTCCCTATGATTAGTAGAGTGAAAAAAAAGGAAGGAAGATTGGTGATTTGATGAAGAAATTGGTGGTATTAGTTGAAAGAAATTCAAGTTTGCATGGATTGATGTGAAAATGTGTAAAGGCAAGTGCTAGCAAAGCATGAGAAAAAGGTTGACTTTTTGCTAAATTTGGTCAAGTTTGACTCTTGTATGAGCATGATCACAACTTGTCAAAAAGGGAAGAATGATCTTTGAAAGTGTGATTTTGAAATATCATGAAAATGAGAGTGCTATTTGCATGAAGATTTGAATGATTCCTATATGATTCCTTCTATTCTTTACTAATCATACTTAGTCACTTTTACCCATATGTTCCTTCCCTACCAAAGAATCAATATTACAACCTTTAAAAGACCTCAATGATGTGTGATTGATTTGTCATATCAAGTGGTGGAGAATGTAGACTTGAGCCAAGCTTATGGTAGTATGTGAATGTGGTGTGATGTATGAGAGAGCCTAAACACTTGAGGGTTGAGTTAAACACCTATCTTGTGAGGATCATGACTCATTGACTTGATATTGTGCCAATTGATTTGATTTTGATAGTTAAGTGGATGATATTGTATCTTAGATTTTCTAGATATTGAGTGATGATTCTATGGCTTTGATCTTGTACTTGATGCTTCATCGATACAATTATTCCCCTATCTTATCGCTTTGTTGCTCGAGGCCGAGCAATAATCTAGTTTGGGGGTGTGATTAGGGTCATAATTGCATCTTTTTGCATCCATTTCTATATGGTTTTGATGTGCTTATGTTCATATTTGACCCTAAAATGTTATACTTTGTGCATTTAACCCTTTTTAGCTAGAAAGTTGTGTTTTGTAGTGAAAACAAGCAAAATCGGCGAAAGATGAGCAAGTTCGTAAAAATCTAGAAATTGTGAGTTGATCCAATGGAGGAAAATGACATACCATGTCTAAGAGTTCGAAGTGAGGGTCGCAATGGAAAAAGAATCGAGTCAATCGGAGCTCTAGAACTCAAGATATGAAAGATACGAGGAAGTCGAGGATCGATCGAACAAGACGAAGTTGGATTCGTACGGAACCAGGCCAGGCTCGTGCGACGATAGCTCCGGTTCGTGTGGAAATCCCTGGATCGTTCACCAGGGCTCGTACGAATGAGCTCGCACGAATGCATTCGTGCGGCCACCTGCTTGTGTTCGTGCGAGGCTTCGATTTTGCACACTTTCGAGGGTTGTATCGTCTTTTCGCGGGTTTAATGAAGGGAATTTTGGATTAAACATTGTGGGCACTATAAATACATCAAGGATCAGATTCTCAAGGCATCTAGGGTCATAATCTTAGTCATAATTTTAGATTAGAGAGAGAGAAAGGTAGTTACTAGTTGGGTTTTAAGATTTCTTCTTACGATTTCATGGATAACTTTTGATCTACCACTTGGATCATCGATCCATTTATTCCTGCATTCTCGTCTCAGCTAGGGCTACGTTTCTACCATTTGAATTTCATTTTCTATTGTCGGATCATTTTCTAGCATTTGAAGGTAAATTGTATCTTTCCAATTTCCATTGTAATAGGTAAAATTTCTACTTTCCTTTACAATTCTTGTATGATGATGATTGGAGCTAGTTCAATTACTCTTTTGTTCACACAATTAGCCATGGGCTAATCCCTTTATGTGTTAGTGTATGATTCCTATGGAGTAGTATGATGTTAATGTTGTTCTTATGAATGCTATGATATGTTGTATGATCAATTCTCTAAATTGATGGAATGTATGAATGCTTAGAATGTGTAATTGATTGAATGGGCCATTAGGGAGTTAGTCTCATATGAGAATTAGGCTATTTTCCTAAATCTTCTTGTTATTAGGCCAATGCATGCTAAGTGTTTGATAAAATTCCTAAGATAGTGAGAATTATCTTTAGTGAATAGAAAGAACAATTAAAGGCTCTAATATCTAGGGAGACCTTTGCATGTTAGAGTGGCGTGCCCATTGATTGTACAATACCTCATTTCATGATTAAGTGATACATCACCATGTGAAACATAGGATAGTACACTAATACATACTCTCACAACTTGCTCACTTTGCAAAATAAGGTGATAGGTAGTTTGCTATTTTGACACACTAGTAGACATTAGATACCAATTCCCCTTTATTTCTTTGTTTGATTTTGAATTGGAACAACAATTGCACCTCACAAATCTCCCATCTCCCTGAGTTTGATAAATAATAAACTTGGTCATCTTGCCACGACGATAACGATCACATGCACTTGCGTGTAGACACCATTTGGGCAAACAATGAGGCCTTGGAAGAGAAAGAGGAGATACTAGAAAGCTTTCCGGATGAGCAAATTTTTAGAGTGAAAGGAGAAAAAATTTAGTGGATAGAAGATAAGGCACCTTGGTACGCCGATTTTGCCAACTTTTTGGCAAGTGGAGCAATTCCTTATAGAATGAATTCTAATGCGAGGATGAGGTTTTTCAAGGAGGTACGTCGTTACATTTATGATGATCCATATTTGTATCATAGATGTGCTGATTCTATTATTAGGAGATGCATCCCGAATGAAGAGATTGAAAGTGTGCTTACCCATTGCCATTCATTGCCTTGTGGAGGACATTTTGGCTCCATTAAGACGGCTCAAAAGGTATTCCAATGTGGTTTTTATTGGCCCACGATTTTTAAGGATTATCACATGTTTATTTCTAGATGTGATAGATGCCAAAGAGTTGGGGGGTTGTCAAAACGTGATGAGATGCCCTTGAACATTTTTCAAGAAGTAGAGGTCTTCGACGTATTGATTTTATGGGACCCTTCCCATCATCTCATGGGTATCTATACATTCTTTCGGCTGTGGATTATGTATCAAAGTGGGTGGAGGCTATCCCCACTAAGTTCAATGATGCAAAAGTTGTGATGGAATTCTTAAGAAAGAATATCTTTGCTCGATTTGGTGTGCCTAGATCGTTGATTAGTGATGGGGGTACTCATTTTTTAAATAGGGCATTGGGGAATCTTCTTGTGAAGTATGATGTGAAGTATAAGATCTCAACGGCTTATCACCCCCAAACTAATAGAGTGACGGAATTGTCAAATGGCCAAATCAAGCTTATCTTAAAGAAGACTGTAAGTTCTAATAGGAAGGATTGGGCACTTAAGTTGGACGATGCTCTATGGGCATATCGTACGGCCTTCAAGACCCCATTGAACCTTTCTCCCAACCAAATTGTATACGGTAAACCTTGTCATTTGCCTGTTGAGCTTGAGTACAAAGCTTATTGGGCCACAAAGAAATTGAACTTTGATAAGAAATTATGTGGGGAGAAAAGGCTTCTCCAATTACTTGAGTTGGATGAATTTAGGGATGAGGCGTATGAAAATGCTAAGATTTTCAAGGAGAACACTAAGAGATGGCATGATGCCAACATAAAAGAGTAGTCCTTTAAGGTGCTTGATCAAGTACTTTTGTTCAATTCAAGACTCAAGTTGTTACCCGGAAAATTGAAATGAAAGTGGAGTGGACCCTTTACAATATCGAATTGTTTTGCAAGTGGATGGTACGAGCTAATGAATGAAAATGTGGAACTCTTCTATGCTAATGGGCATCGTTTGAAGCTTTACCATAATTCTATGCCAAAAGAAGTGACAAACTATTTGAGGCTATGTTATGTTGAGCCACCTTGATTTGAGCTTAAGAGTGGTCCGGCTAGGGGACGTTAAATCCAAGCGCTAGATGGGAGGCAACCTATCCTTTTTGTAATCGTGTAGGATTTTATTGTTTTTGGTTTAATTGAGTTTGTTTTTTATTTTGTAGGTGATTATTGTCCACGGGGTGCTCTCATAATATCATTGTTCCAAGGGTGAGGTATTGTATCCTTTCTCTTTGTGAAGTACTTGGCTTAGCCAAGTTTGGGGTTTTTATCTCTTGGTAATTGCTTATTTGGTGGATTATGAATGACTTGGATTTTATTGTTAATGCTATTGATTATTGTGCTCTATTTTGTGCATTGCATGATCTTTTCTCAACTCTTTGCGAAACTTTTTAGAATTGGTCCAAAAAAGTTTGCGGGGGTGTGTTCGTTTCGCAATTCTCATTGCAATGCTATTCTTATGTTGATTCTTAGTGTTTCTATGATGTTTTAGACTATATGCTTAGGATGAGGCCTTGTTTTGCTTGTTGATTTTGAGATTATTGTTGATTTGAGTAGTGAATGCATGAGATATGTTTATGATTGTGTGGATGAATTGAAAGTCATGATAAGTGTAATGGATTTATTTCTTGATTCTTGTCTTATCTTTGATACTTTTGATTTTATGATTCTTGAAATTTTGATGATATTAGCATTGTTGATATGATAAGAGTCTTGATCAACTATTACCCGTGAGATTTAAGCCATTTTTATGCCCGTTTTAATCTTGAATGGATGATATTTTCTTGATGTGAGTTCCACACACGTACATGTTACTCTAGAACTTGTCTTTGGTCTTATTTGAGGCTACATTAGAGAAGGATTTCACATGATATTATTTGAGGCATTTCTTTGATATATTGAGTCACTTTGCCCTATGAGCCTACCATTGATCTTATTATCCATTTCTCACCATTTTGTGCCTATAGACCTTTCTTTTGGCTAACCACATTTTAAGCCACTTTCCTTCCTTTTTGGAACTCTCTTGTCCTTATGATTAGTAGAGTGAAAAGAAGGAAGGAAGATTGTAATACCCCGAACCAAATTAGATTTTTTTTTCTATTTATATTACATTTCATGTTATTATATTTATATATTTTTGCTTGATTGATCTTTTACTCCTTTGAGGGCACTAAGTTTTAAAATGAGTGATTTCTACTTGACGGTTGGTTCAAAACCGGAACCGGAAGCACTCCTAGCATCGTAACTATGAATCAAATATTAATAAATCATTTGAACGAATGAAATAAGATTCTAAAAGGGATTTTAGGACCCTTTGGGTGTAAAAGATTTATAAAAAATAAAATCCTGGACGTTTGTCGCCAAATGTCGAACCGAAAACTCTAAAATTTGAAAAACTTCGATCCGATGAGTAATTGCGGATCTTTATTAGAACTTAAGTAATAAAATGAGTTAAACATAAGTTTTAATTAACAAATACAAGATATAAAATTTTAGGCTTACAAAACGAGCAAAATATTAATTTTCGGAGCCCAAAACGCTATCGAATAATATTCGTTTTCAACCCCGAAAGCCATATCGCGTCCCAAAATACAGTTAGAACTCAAATTCCTCTCCTAAATCCCCTTATGACCGAAATTATCAGCTGGAATGAAGAAATGAGAAGTCAAAAAATGCCCATACCCCTAAATTATGGAGCCATACCTTCTTTCCTATTCCCTTACCTAACCTTGACTTCTCTTACCTCCAAATGAGTGATTTTGAATGGTCATATGCTCCCATTTCCTATATATGAATTATCTTAGTTCATTACCTACCTTGATCAAAGAAACCCAAAGAAAAGAAAAATCCACAAACTCCCTTCTCACTCCCTCACTCAACTTTTGGTCACCATACTTACAAAGGGTAGAGAGATTTTCTTCTCCCATCTCCAACAACAAGAGAGCTTCCTTCCTCAAGTATCAAGAAATCCATGGAGTTAGGTTGAAGGTTGGAGTCATTTCCTTGCAAAGAGGAAGCCAACATCTCTCCCTCTCTCTTCTAAGTTCATGTTTTTCCTCTCCACTTCTCCTAACTTACTCCATTGCTTTGTTTTAGCTCAAAACCAAAGTATTCCTCCAAGTGGTGCTCCATTCCTACAAGCTTAAGGGTCAAGGGACAATAAAGCTTCTTTTGTTAACAAGAAAAAGGCTCCAAAAGGTTGTAAAACCGCAACTCAAAACATTTGGTTTTCTTGCATGTATATGTGAGCTATGTGTGTTTATTGTTCCATATTTTTAGAGACCATGAAACCCTAGGACTTTATTACTTTCCAATGTTCAAATGCATGATGAATGAAGTCTAGAATGATGTTTTTGAAGGAGTTAAAATGTTGGTTGCATGGTAGTTATGAAATTGAAAATGTAAGTGAAAGCATGCACACAAATCACACACTTTATGCACTGACCTCGAATTTCGTACCGAATTCGGACCTCATATGTTATAAATTTTTGGATGATTCTTATATGGTTGGAAACTACATCAAGTTATCTTTCATTTGAATCTAGGTTTAGCATTTTTGGAGTTTTCATTAATAAGTTATGAATTTTCTAAGAAAGTGTGACAAAATGCCTCTTATTTCTAAAGTATGGATTTTCTGGGAGTAATAAGTTCATGAAAGAATTATTTTAAAATTTTTATAAATTACTACATGAAGTTAAGTATCTTCATTATTTATTTCACGATTTTTAGAGATGTGTAAATATTTTTACCAAAATTATTTTGAAAGTTGCTCAATTCTGGAAAATTCTGGAACAATCTGCCATGTTTTGGAAACTAGCCTAGAACTCATATTTTCCTAAACCAAATGATATGAAATAAATTTTATATGTAATTTACACTTGATGGGTTAGTCACTGTGAAAATTTCATGATTTTTGAATGAGTTTTGATATTTTTAGAAAATTCTCCAAGTTGGTATAAGTGTGGGTCAACATGCAAACTGCAGTACTTGAATATTGTTGATTATGTGTTATTTCCTTGTTAGAAGGAAAACAAATATTTTCCCATGAGGAAACTAGTCTAAAGCCTTGGTGAATTCTATGTGAATGCATGAGTTATGTGAATGGAATGATATTTAGTGTTGATTTTAGATTAAGGACCATATGTTTCTTATTTGCCTTGAGAAAGGAAAATACGAAGAACCTTATAAGATCTTAACAAAGTTGAGTATGCTAAATGCACCTAGATAAGAATCTCAAGCTACTAATTACCGTAAAACATTTTATTAACTTCTTAAGTGAATAAAAATGCTAAGTAAAGTGTATGTCCTTATCGGACTAATTGTATAAATCTTAACAAGAATTCAAACATTAATAACTGAAATACAACGAATGGTGCTAGGTCTAAGTGTGCAAACGGTGACGAGAATTACTGGTGAAAGGAACGGTGATTGTTTTGCAAAAAGGAAAGCGTTTATGGTGGGTGGCATTTACTGTATTGCCTTGAATATTATATGGACTATTGGTGTATTTGAATGAAAATGTTTTGACCTTTGGGTCCGATTACAAGGTTATTACCCAAATGCCTACGGGTAAAGTATCTCAAATGATATGTAGTGGTCTGGCTTGTGTAGCTAGGCGCCACGGTGGACAGAGCCTGAGGGCTATATGATTAAAAGTATCTCAAATGATATGTAGTGGTCTGGCTTGTGTAGCTAGGCGCCACGGTGGACAGAGCCTACGGGCTGTATGATGAATGATGAGCCTTTGTGGCTATGAAAAGTGTTTTTACAAAATGATACGTTTGCATACTACCAATATGTATAGTAGCGTACAGGTCGCCCACACTGAGAATTCCAATCTCACTCCCCTACTTTTAAATCCTTTTTTAGGTCTCGATGACGGGGAGTTTGCGCCAGTGGAGGACTGATACTACTTCCCTAACAAAGTGTTTTAAATTACTCGTGAAAACGAGACTAGTAGTTTTAATATGACTTAATTAATATGTCGAGGCGGTAAACGTTTATAATTTCCTCGATGATGGTGTGTAATATTTATCAGAACTATCTATTTTACGCCAAACTTTTATAACGATCGTGTGTGTGATATTTTGAAAATGGCCACTGCGTTTTATAACCTTAATGTATGCTTCCGCTGTTCATGTGATGTTACTTGTAGTTTTCAAAAAAAAATTTAGTCCGGATTTTTGGACATTAAGTGACGACTCGGGTTTCTAGATTGCCAAGAAACATTTTGGAAAAACTGGGGCGTTACAAAGATTGTTGATTTGATGAAGAAATTGGAGGCCAAGGTGGAAAGAAATTCTATGCATGGATTGATGTGAAAAGAAGGTTCAAAAGCAAGTGCTTGCAAGGAATGAAAAAGGTTGACTTTTTACAAAATTATGGTCAAGTTTGACTCTAGTGTTGTGAGTATGATCACAACTTGTTTTAAGGGAAGATTAATTCTTTGAAAGTGTGATTTTGAAAGAGCATGAAGAGTAAGTGTAAAAATTGCATGAAGAGTTGAATGATCTCTACTTTGATTCCTTCTATGCTTTACTAATCATACTTAGTCACTTTTATACATATGTTCCTTCCCTACCAAAGAGCCAACACTACAACCTTATGAAAGTCCTCATTGATGTGTGAATGATTTTGTCATTTCAAGTGGTGGAGAATGTAGACTTGAGCCAAGCTTATGGTAGTATGTGTATGTGGTGTGATGATTGAGTGAGCCTAAACACTTGAGGGTTGAGTTAAACACCTATCTAGTGAGGATCGTGACTCATTGACTTGATATTGTGCTAATTGATTTGATTTTGATAGATAAGTGGATGATATTGTATCTTAGATTTGCTAGATATTGAGTGATGATTCTATGACATTGATCTTGTGCTTGATGCTTCATTGATACAATTATCCCCCTATCTTATCGCTTTGTTGCTCGAGGCCGAGCAACAATCTAGTTTGGGGTGTGATTAGGGTCATAATTGCATCCTTTTGCATCCATTTCTATATGGGTTTGATGTGCTTATGATCATATTTGACGCTAAATTGCTATACTTTGTGTATTTAACCCTTTTTGGCTAGAAACTTGTGTTTTGTAGTGAAAACGAGCGAAACAGACAAAAGATGGGCAAGTTCGTACAAGTTCAGAAATTGTGAGTTAATCCAATGGAAGCAAATGATATACCATGTCGAAGAGTTTGAAGAGAAGGTCACAACGGAAAAAGAATCGAGTCAATAGGAGCTCTAGAACTCAAGATATGAAGAAAATGAGGAAGTCGAGGATCGATCGAACGAGGCCAAGTCGGGTTTGTGCGCCACTAAGCCAGGGCTCGTGCTACGACCAAGCCGGGTTCATGCAGGAAATCCCTGGTTTGTTCACTAAGGGACCAAACGAAAAGGGTGCACGAGTCAATTCGTGCGGCCACCTGCTGGGGATCGTGGGATGGTCCGTTTTGGCACACTTTCGAGGGTTATTTCGTCGTTTCACGCGTTTAATGAAGGACATTTTGGACTAAACATTGTGGACACTATAAATACCTCAAGGATCATATTCTCAAGGCATCTTAGTCATAATCTTCTTAATTCCAAGTTCTTAGATTAGTTTAGAGAGGGAACATGGTAGTTACTTGTTGGGTTTATAAGATTTCTTCTTACGATTTCATTGATAACTTTTGATCTACCATTTGGATAATCGATCCGTTTGTTCCTGCATTCCCATCTCAACTAGAGCTACGTTTCTAGCCATTGAGTTTATTTTCCACTGTCGGATCATTTTCTAGCATTTAAAGGTAATTAGTATCTTTCCCAATTTCATTATAATAGGTAAGATTTTGTCTTTTCTATTCGATATCAGCATGATGATGATTGTAGTTAGTTCAATTGTTCAATTGCTTTCCCAATTAGCCATGGGCTAATACCCTTGTGTGTTAGTGTATGATTCCTTTGGAGTAATGTGCTGTTAATGTTGATCTTTTGAATGCTATGAGATGTTGTATGATCAATTCTCTTTATTGATGGTTTGTATTAAAGCTTGACATGTTGAATTGATCATGAGGGCCATTAGGGGATTAGCTTAATATGAGAATTGGGCTATTTTCCTAAATCTTCTTGTTATTAGGCCAAAGCATGCTAGGTGTTTGATAAAATTCCTAAGATAATGAGAATTATCCTTAGTGAATATAAAGAACAATAGGGGGCTCTAATGTGTATCTAGGGAGACCTTTGCATGTTAGACAGACTTGCCAATTGATTGTACAGTAGCTCATCGCATGATTAAGTGATAGGTAGTTTACTAATACATACTCTCACAACTTGCTCACTTTGCATCAAAGTGATAGGTAGTTTTCTTTCTTGACAAGCTAGTAGACATAGATACCATTCCCACTTTTATTGCTTTGTTTGAGCATCGAAATTGGACAACAACCATACTATTCAATCTCCCATCTCTCTGTGTTCGATAAATAAACTTGATCATCTTGCCACGACTATAACGATCACGTGCACTTGCGTGTTGACACCATTTTGGACAAACAGACCTACACCCTCGTAGGTCCGCACATGACAGGCTAAGGAGACCAGATGGGCAACCCCAGAGCGAGGGACTACGGGGCCATACGTCCGTGAGGTGTGTGACCCTTGAACAGCCTCCACAGGAGGTAGGCCACGATGATGAGCTGGCCATGCTGAAGAAGGCCGTGGAACAACTCCAAATACAAGTGGCCGCTAAGAGCAGTGGAGCAGACACAACAACACTTCTGGTATCACCCTTGGCTCCATCCATTCTAAAGGCACCGGTCCAAATGAAGATCCAATTCCCAGTGATGGACGCGTACGAGGGAGAATCTGATCCTAAAGTACACAACTCTAAGTATGCAGACTTCATGATCTTAGTGGTAGCGTCGGTTGATTAGGGTCATAATTGCATCTTTTTGCATCTATTTCTACATGGTTTTGACGAGATTATATTCATATTTGACCCTAATTTGGTATAAATTGTGCTATTAACCCTTTTATGGCAAGAAAATGTGCTTTGTAGGTAAAAATGAGCAAAAATGAGTAATTCCCGACTATTGGAGAGGAGATGATGGAATCCGAGCCCATGGGAATGTTTCTTGTACTCAAATGAAGACCCTAGCATGCTTGGATTAGTCGTAGGATCGAATATGCAAAAGTCAAAATCAGACGTCACAAGTTACGTTGCGATCGAGCACCGGCTTAAGGACGATCGAGCCATAGCCCTTCAGCGTCCGAGGGAAATCACTCTGGACGGCTAAACTCCAGGCGCTTGACCACTGGACCACAGCTGCTCGACCAAGAGCCATGAGCCACATCCGAGCGCATCCAAGCATGCGATCGAGCGCGAGTCTGGATTTTCACCAAATTAAGGGTATTCTCGTCTTTTTGTGCGTTTAATGAAGGGCAAATTGGACCTAGCATTGTGGGCACTATAAATACTCAAGGATCAGATTCTCAAAGCCATCTTCTTCATTAATTAGTTCTTAGATTAGTTTAGAGAGATGTTAGAGGTAGTTTCCAAGTTGGGTTAGTGTAGATTTCATATTTCTCTCTACAATTACTTTTGATCCATCCGTTGGATCTTTAATCCATTTGTTCCATTAGATTAGTCTCGTTATTATCTTTGATTCTACGGTTCATTTTATGATATTGAGCTTCGGATCAAGAGATAGCTTTTCAAGGTTTGATGCTTGTATTTCCATTCATCTACATTTGGTAGGTTTTCCTTTAATTCTCTTGTATTAGTTAATATTCATGATGATTAGAATGTTAATTGATGATTTGCACTTCCAATTAGCCATGGGCTAATCCCTTGTTGCATGGTTGTATGATCACTATGGTGAATTTAGTCTCTTGTTAATCCTATGCATGAATTAGTGATCTTGATGTGTTAGTTCTCTTATTAATGACTTGTATGAATGCTTGGGATGTTTAATTGGATTGAATGGCTTATATGTTTTAGCGATGAAATGAGAAATTGAGCTATAAGAACTTTATGCATACCAAGTGTTTTATATATTGCTACTATGACCAATGAGAATTGCATATTAGCCTAAACCTCTTAATTGGAGTGTTGGAAGTTGTAGAGAGATATAGACATCTAATAGAGCCCTTACATTGTGTTGTAGAGAGATCTAGACACTAGTTGGCTTGACTAAGACACCAAGAGATCTTTTACATGCTAGGATGGATAGGATACTAGAGGAACCATAGTAGGATTATTTCCATGTACACTTCACACTTGCTCACTTCTAAGAGGTGATAGTTAGGATACTATTTCTTGCTTGATTTAGTTGATAGAAACCATGATTGTTTTCTTGCTTTCCTAGCTATTAGCCTTTATAGACATTCTATACTTACTTGATATCGCATCGTTTCCCTGTGTTCGATATTTAACTTGGTCAACTTGCCACGACAACAACGACCACGTACACTTGCGTGGAAATCATACACGATTTTGGCAAACATCGGTTGCCACTCAATGTAGGAATTTCCCATTGACCCTCGGGGACCGGGCCCATAGATGGTTCTCATCACTGGCCTCGGGGTCTATCCAGTCCTTTGGCCAGCTCACTCGGGTATTCCTGTCACATTTCTCTGGGTATGGATCATATTTGACCTAGAAGCATAGGCTTATCAACATCAAGCAAGGAAATGAAGAGTTGGATCAACAGTACCTAGAAAAGTTCGATAAGATTCTACTAAAAGGTGAGCCTGTCAATGAAGACACAAAAATTGTAGCTGTTGTGGCATGGCTGAAGAAAGGGACGGAGCTGTGGAAAGAGATGCACATGTCCTGCCCTAAAACCTATGCCGAGTTTAGATATAAGGCTTGGTGTACGTGGCCATGCAGGAGGCCTTGGCAAAGGAAGTCGGGAGCTTCGAGAAGAAGAAGTCGCAGGGCAAAAAGGCTGGGGGCACCTACAAGGCCTCAAGAAATTTGAAGTCGTTTGACGGAGATGAGTTCAAAGAGAAATTGAATCAAGTATTGACAGTCTCCGTCGATCACATGTTTATTGCGGTTAAAGATAAGGCCATGCTGAATGAGCCGAGGAAGATCCGGCAAGACCGTAGTAAACTCAACCCCAATAAATACTGTGCATATCACCAAAGCATCGGACACTTCACCAGTGAGTGCCGAGACCTGCTGAAGTAGCTCTGGAAATTCTATGAGGAGGGGAAACTGGCCGAATTTGTTAAAAAGGCCCCGACAGGGGAGGAGGGATGAGACATATAACGAGGAAGATGAGGATGATACCGATCGTCGTGGTCCCCCACACAACAAGCGTAGGCACCTCCACCTCCACATGCGCAGCAAGAGCCAAACCGAGAGATCCTCGTTCTTGAGGAATAGTCGGGACCTGCCGACGAACTAGTAGATGGTAGACAGTCCATCTCAAAGAGACAGGGAAATGTGGAAGTGCGGGCTGTCAACCAAGTATAGGAAGGTGGCTCCAGCTCCAAGCACACTGCTAAACCAACTGTGGAGCTAACATTCTCGCAGGCGAATTTGGAGGGAATTCTCACTCCCCATAACGACTCGTCGGTGATCAGCACCAACATAATGAACACAAGGGTCTACCGACTACTCGTGGACACCGATGCCTACACCAACATACTATTCATGAACACCCTAGATCTGCTAGGTGATTATGAGTCATATATTGAATCGTGTAATCATAGAATATTGGTGTTTGGGGAAGCTGTAACCATTCCCCTAGAGATAATTAGGTTGAGTGTCGAGCTTGTATCAATCGAGGACTCAGAAAGGAGACTGACGAGATTAGTAGACTTCCTTGTAGTAGATCAACAGTCATCCTACAATGGGTTTAAACCTACTACTACTGTTTAAAATTCCTAACTCCTAAAGGTGCCGGAACTGTCAAGGGCGACCAAAAGAAAGCTAGAGAGTGTTTGCTTCACATTAAAAAACTTGTTACGCAGGTACTTGTGTACGAAGATGAAGTACAACACCTAGCGGATGAGCCAAATATCCTGGATATCGTCTCAGAAGAAACTGAGCTGATGGAGGTGGACAACCAGCTGGACGAAATGAAGGTCGCCCAAGCTGAACAAGTTGACGAACCCCAACAAACTGTGCAGATGAAAGTTGATGAAGCTCCGCAAGTGGACGTGCCAACCAGTCCAGCTACGCAGGAGCCAAGAGAAGCTCATGAACCCACCAACATTGATGAATGAGGCGAAGACCTCGAACCCCGAGTGGGTTACGAGCCCATAACGAAGGAGGACAAGCTGGGCTGGGATGAACTTACGTTAGATCAGAGGTGGAAGAACAAGAAGAGAAGAGCTACCCTCGTGGGTGAGCTGAGAGCAATCCAGGTGGACCCCAACAGAGCAGACTTAGAACTTTTTATAGGTTCTGAGCTGCCGGAACCATACAGGAGTAAGATTGAGGAGTTCCTTAAAGCTAACCTTGAAGTGTTTGCCTGGTCACATGAAGACATGACGGGGATCCCGTTGGAAAATGCATGTCACCGATGGAACATCGACCCATCCAAGAAACCTGTTCGATAAAAGTGAAGAAAGTATGGACCAGACAAGTATGAAGCCTTAACCACGGAGGTGAAGAAGTTGCTCTATAACAAGCTTATCAAGGAAGCACTCTGTCCACAGTGGGTGGCTAATCCAGTACTGGTGAAGAAGCTAAACGGGGCATGAAGACTGTGCATTAACTTCACAGATCTCAACGCGGCATGCCCGAAAGACAATTTCCTACTGCCCCACATTGACCAGCTGGTGGATAATATTGCAGGGCACGAAATAATAACTTTTATGGATGCTTTTGCAGGTTATCGCCAGATAGCGATGCACCCGGACGACCAGGAACACACGGCGTTCTACACAAACAAGAACCTGTTCTGCTGGAGTAGGATGTCGTTCAGAATAATCAATGCCGGAGCTACCTACCAGAGGTTGGTGAAAAAGATGTTTGACCAACACATCGGACATACAATGGAGGTGTACTTGGACAATATTGTAGTCAAGAGCTTGAGAAAGGAGGATCTCCTGGATCACCTCAAGCAAGCGTTCGACATTATGCGCCACTATAACATGAAGTTGAACCCTAAGAAGAGTAGCTTCGGGGTACATTCGACGAAGTTCCTAGGCCACCTGGTGAGTCAAAGGGGGATTGAAGTCAACCCATATCAGGTGAAATGCATCATGGAAATGAAGCCGCCCGGCTCAGTAAAGAAGGTTCAAAGGCTAACCGGTGTGCTTGGCAGCTTTGAACAGATTTATCTCCAGGTCTGCCCGACTCAGTGAAGAAGGTTCAAAGTCAAACAAAAGGATGATTTTCGGTGGATGAGCGAATGTCAAAGGGCCTTTGAAAGCATCAAGGAGTACCTTAGCAATACGCAGATCCTGTCGAAGCCGGAGCCTAAAGAGAAGATGTATCTGTACCTGGCGGCATTAGAAGTGGCCATCAGCTCGATGCTAGTACGAGCAGAAAGAAAAACAGATTTACCAGTGTACTACGTAAGCCAAGCCTTACACGAAGCGAAGCTGTGCTGCTCACCCACGGAGAAGTTGGCTTACGCACTGGTAATGAGTGTTAGAAAGCTATGACCCTACTTTTTCGACCATGAAGTGGAGGTGTTGACAACATTCCCACTTAGGCAGATACTGTATCGGCCGGACACTGCAGGACGCTTGCTGAAATGTGATGGATCCTGCCGGTGAAGGCGATCAATTCCCATAATCGTTGTTGGATTACCAAACGTATATGAAACAGATAAGCAAAAGAAACAAAGAACAGAATCGTTACCCTTGTTGACCGAGACGTAGATTCCACTAGTGATCTTCTAGTCTGTCTCCCAACCTCGTTCGAACAACGGGTGGACGGCGAGCTTATCAAACGTGGAGCGAATTCTGCCTCCTGATTTTGTCTCTCCCGAAAACCCTCACACTTTTCTGCTGCGTGAATAATATGTGACTTAGGGTTTCGGGCCGAAATTGAGGCCTATTTATATTAGGGCTCCTTTGGTTAAATGGGCCAGACTAGGGATCAATAGAAGCTATAGAGTTTGGGCTTCTTACGAATCCAAATATACTTATGTGAAGCCCAGAACATTATTTGGTCCGAAACATTAATTCATTCCACTAGAAAATTAATGTTGTATTCCCGTCCTATCCCGAACCGAATTTAGGCTTCTATTAGACTCTATAATTCCCCGTGTTTAAGATATCGCATGTCCATTAATTATTAAAGCTTCTCACTGCTCTAAGTAATTAATATCTATTTTCCTTGAGTAGTACCTGTTGGGACAATCTGTGTATTTTGATTAGATCAAAAAACCCCTGATGAATTTGCCTAAGTATAGTGTTCAGGATAAAATAGTTCAGGATAGTTAGGTTAGAGATTCAGTACAGGAGGACCATGCTGAAGACTGAAGAATATTGGAGTCGACCCAATTTACTGAAGTCAGAAGTGTAAACCATTCTGAACAAGTCAATCAGTCTTGCTGAAGATTGTCTGTTCTGAAGCTGAAGATCGAAGCCTGCTGATTCATCCTAAAGTCATTCCTGAAGTACCATTGTCTGATGTTTCTACTGAATACACTAAGCATGTTCAGGACAGAACTCA
>JAPKLY010000600.1:110829-127146 GCA_026898435.1 Prunella vulgaris
TCAGGTCCTATGTGCATTCAGCACAGCCTGATAGGTAACACTATACTGAGCTGAATAACCTATCAGGCTGTGCTGAATGCACGTAGGACCTGACTCAGGCTTTGGTTCAGATCACCTGAATCATGTCAGTCCAAAGCAAAAGGTTATTTATGCTATGGGACAAGAGACAAAAAGAATGTCAGTAAGACTCCATTAAGACCCACGTTCAGACTGAGTTATTAACAAGAGACTCAGAGCATTGAATGTACGAGGAAGGATAAATGTCTGAAGGTCAACTAGCCGTTATAGCGGAGAGCCAATGATCTTTCGACACGCAAGCACAGAGTCTGCGCAGCATTTAATGCGGCATTTAATGCGTCTCAAAAAGGTTGCAGGTGATGTGATAACTTGCCAGAATAAGCATGGTGGGTAGGTCGAACAGTCTTTCTAGCCTGCAATCTACCTAAAATACGAAAGATTTGATTTGATCTCCTCCAACGGATCTATTTTGAATCTCGCCTATAAATATGGAGAACCTTGCACCCATTCAAGGTTAACGGGAAATTTCCAAGAGAAAACTCTCAAGAATCCAAGAACTCAAAGCATATCATAAACAACACTCTACAATTAAATTTCCCTAGTGTTGTAGTAGGATTCACTCTGTATTTGCTTAGATAGATAGCTCTATTATTTAGCACTGATTTGTATTGCTAGAGCTATCTTAGTTGGAAACCAGAATACCAAACCTCTCAAAGTGTGAGATAGGTTGGTTAGAAGGACTGGGACTTGTAAAACGCTCAGGGGTCAGTTCCTAAGAGAGGAAGTTGGCTACTCGTGTCCCTTGGCACGTAAAACCCAAGTACCTATCCTCAGGGTTTTGAGGATAGCTTCCTGTTAAATCAGGTCGTGGACGTAGGAGTTGGTTATCTCCGAACCACGTTAAAAAGTCCCCTGTGTGCTGATTTACTGTTTTGTTCAGGATCATAAATGTCATCATATTAAACTGAACATACTGCATTGGTTTTAACTTCAGGACTGAATCAATCATCCTGAATCTGAATATTATGCACTCAGCCTTAACCACCAATTTACTAAGCGACTCAGAGAAAATGTTTTCAGAAACTAAAACAAGTAGAATCTAAGGGCTCACTTTCCGCACGTACTCTGACTCACTGAGATAGTAGTCCAACTGACTCGCTTCCGAGCTGTCAGTAGGTTTGTTATCTCTACTGAGCTTCTTAGCACTTTACCTCACACTCAGTTTATCTGACTCGTTACTTAACCGTTCCTGCTGCGCCTGTGGACATTCAGCATACTGAGTACTTCAGGGAATCCTGACTGAGTGCGTTAGAGCATTTTTCTGAGTCTTTCAGAAAAATCTGACATCAGTGTATTCCCCCCCCATACACTGATTTAACTCATTTCGGGACCAACTGTACCAACTTAACCAAGTTATCGTACGGATTAAATCCACCTGCAGGTTTAATACAATAATCCTTTATAAGTTTCCTCAAGGGGACATCATCAACCTGGATCACCAGGACACGATTCCCTAATGCCGATAAATAGACATCATGCGAGCGATGTCACTACCCAAAGTATGTAGTGTAAAGAATCTAACGAGATTCTCACCCATGGTAAATCAAAGTAGTGCACAAGCGCCCCACACATCTAAATATCGCACTTAGGGTTAAGACTTATAAGAGTCACCAAGACCTTTAGTTCTTCATTACAGTGAGAATAGAAGAACATGTCTCATCTGTGATCCATTCAATACGACAAAGCGCACTAGTATAAACTAATGGCCAAGACAGGCCACTGACAAGTTCATACTACAACTTAAACCAATAGTTATGTCTAACACTATCTCAGTTGTGAATATTGTTTATATCTTATAAGGAACCGACAATGTGATCTTCTGTGTGACTACAAACCCACCACATTATCTACAATATAAGATAAGTAGACATACAAACATTAATGAGAATGCAATAATGTGAAAAACTCTTTATTTCAGATAATAAGGAAATCAAATATAAACCATAAAAGCACAACAAAAGTTTGCTTTACAGTATACACCAACAATCTGCCACTTATACAAAAGCTAAACTTTTAGTTATACTCATGAAGTCATAGCAATTCTCCCACTTATACTCAAAGTCTAGCTAGAATAGAACACATCGTAAACCAAGACCTTCCACATGTTGCACAAAAACTTTCATCCCGAGAGTCTTTGTGAAAGGATCAGCCAGGTTGTTCAACGATGCAATCTTAGCCCCAACCATGTCTCCTCTATTTACGATGTCTCGTATAATATGGTACTTCCTCTCTATGTGTTTACTTGCTTTGTGGGCTCTAGGTCCGTTCGAGTTTGCTACTGCACCCGCGTTATCACAATAAATAGTGATACACTTTGGCATACTCTTAGGCACCCCTAAGTCCAGCAAGAAATTACATAGCCAAACAGCCTCTTTAGCAGCCTTTGAGGCAGCTACGTCCTCAGGTTCCATAGTGGAGTCCGCGATGCATTTCTGCTTCACACTTCTCCAAGATATGGCTCCGCCTCCCAACACAAACACATAACCCGAGGTAGACTTCCGTTCATCTCGATCAGCTTGGAAATCTGAATCGGTGTAACCCAAAGAAATCATACTATCTGACTGGTATACCATCATATATTCTCGAGTCCTTTTCAAGTACTTGAGAATATGCTTGACAACAGTCCAATGTCCTTCACCAGGGTTAGACTGATATCTAGCTACTATGCCAACTGCATAGCAAATATCAGGCCTCTTACACAGCATCGCATACATAAGGCTTCCTATAGCCGAAGCATAAGGAACCTTAGCCATCTCCTCAATCTCCTTCTGTGTCTTAGGGCACATTTCCTTAGATAAGGGAACTCCATGTATGAAAGGCAGTAAGCTCTTTTTGGAGTTTTGCATGCTGAAACGAGCAATCACAGTATCAATGTAAGATGATTGAGATAAACACAACATCCTCTTTTTCCGATCACGAATGACCTTAATACCAAGAATGTACGATGCTTCTCCCAAATCCTTCATTTGAAACTGCTCTGAAAGCCACACCTTTACGTCTGATAATACTTTCACATTGTTGCCAATGAGAAGAATATCATCTACGTACAGTACTAAGAATACCACTACATCTCCGTTACTCAACTTGTACACACAACTTTCATTTTGACATTGCTCAAATCCAAATGATTTGATCACTTCATCAAAATGAATGTTCCAAGACCTGGAAGCTTGCTTTAGCCCATAAAGAGACTTTTTCAGCTTCCAGACTAGATGCTATTGGCCTTTCTTCACATAACCCTCAGGTTGCTGCATATAGATGTCCTCATTCAAATTTCCATTTTGGAAAGCTGTTTTGACATCCATTTGCCAAACCTCATAGTTCATGTGATTAGCTACGGATAAGAGAATTCAGATTGATTTTAGCATGGCTACTGGTGAGAAGGTCTCGTCATAGTCCTTCTTTCTGGGTAAAACCCTTTGCCACCAACCGTGCCTTGAAGGTAATAACCTTCCCATCATATCCTCTCTCACGTCTATAGACCCACTTACATCCGACATCATGCTTGTCATGGGGAAGTTCGCTTAGGTCGTACACTTCCATATCATCCATAGATTCAATTTCTGAATCCATAGACTTGTGCCAAGACACTGCATCTTTATCTTGAATTGCCTCTTTGTAGGTCCAGGGATCGTTATCATCATGTTCATGGCTTGGAATCAAGTCCACAAACTCACCCACAAACATGAAACAATCAGGTTGACGTACAACCCTCCCATTACGACGAGGCAATGCATGCAAAGGGTCATCAGAGTAATCACGTTGTGCAGTTTCTTGTGGTATTTCTTCTTGCACACTTGGTGTGCCATTTTCTCCCCTTAACTCATTGAGAATGATCTCACTATTGGACTTATGCTCATTGATATAGTCTTCCTCTAAAAATTGGGCATTGGTACTCACCTTCACCCTTTGATCTTTAGGACTATAAAAATAACCACCTTTTGTTCCCCTAGGATATCCCACAAACAGTCGTACGTTAGTTTTAGATGCCAACTTATCACCTTCCTTATCCAGCACGTGTGCTGGACAACCCCAAATCCGAATATGGTTGAGACTAGGCTTTCGCCCAGACCATAATTCAATTGGTGTTTTTGGAACTGCTTTAGAAGGTATGTAATTTAGAAGGTACGCTTCTATTTCTAATGCATATCCCCAAAACAAGGTAGATAATGAAGATAACTCATCATCGATCTCACCATTTCCAGTAGAGTCCTATTCCTTCTCTCAGCTACGCCATTCTATTGAGGAGTACCAGGCGCAGTGAGCTGGGGTGTAATCCCATTCTCCAATAAGTATTGCCTAAATTCATTACTAAGGTATTCCTCACCACGATCAGATCGTAGTGACTTGATACTCTTACCATGACGGTTCTCCACTTCTGCCTTAAATTGTTTGAACTTGTCAAAGCATTAAGACTTGTGGCGCATCAGATAGATGTATCCATATCTCGAGTAGTCGTCAATAAAAGTGACAAAATACTCGAAACCACCTCTAGCTTGAACAGACATAGGCCCACACAAATCAGAGTGAATCAATTCCAACACATCATTTGTCCTATTTCCCTTGGCCTTAAAAGGCCTCGAAGTCAACTTGCCTTCCAAACAGGACTCACAGAGTGAGAATGGTTCCACTTGGAGAGACTCCAGAAAACCACTACTTACCAGTGTTTAAATTCTTCTCAGGTTGACATGACCCAGTCTTAGGTGCCAAAGATATATTTGATTCAACTTTGAAGGTTCCTTTCTCTTATTTGATGACGATGAATGAGTTTCAGTCATAGTATGATATGCACAAGTAATAGTTTAAAGATTGTTTTCCAACGTGCCAGAACAAGTCAAAAGGTCATTTCTCATAATAATAACTTTGTCATTAAAAATGACTGAGCATCCATCCATAAACAGTTTCAAAACTGAAATCAAATTCTTCCGAAATGTCGGCACGTACAAAACGTTCTTTAAAACTAAAATAGAATTAGAAACACATAAGTGCACATCTCCTACTGCGACCACTGCTACAGTCGTAGCGTTGCCCAAACTGATAGTAATCTCGCCCTCACTCAGTTGCCTTGCTTGCAGAAACCCCTGCATGGTATAACAAACATGGTCAGTGGCTCCTGTATCTACTACCCAAGAAAAGGCAGAACAAGCCGCAAAACATGTTTCAACAACCAGAGCGAGAGACGTACCAGAGTTTTCCTTTTTCAGGAGAGGACAATCTGTCTTCCAATGTCCTGTCTTGTTGCATTTTAAGCACTTGCCTTTAGGCGTTTTCACGCTACCAGAAGGCGCCAAAACTTTGCTCCCACTACTTCCACTCCCACTGCTTCCACCACCCTTTTTTCTGAAAAGACTTTTTCTTCTTCACACCTTTAGACGAAAAAGATCCAGCCTGAACAGTAACATGAGCTTGTGGTCCTTTACCCATGACACTTTCCACCGCAACCAATTCCGCAAGAAGCTCGACTAGAGTATAGTTTTCAAAGGACTTTGGGAGCGAGTTGAGGATTATATCGATCTTGGTTTCACCATCGATTTATCCCCCGAGTACCTCTATCTCATTCAGATATTCCATCATCTTGAGACAGTGGTCCCTCACAGACACTTCCTCTGGCATATGGGTCGACATAATCTTCCTCATAGCCTTAAATCGGGCAGCCTTATCTTTCTCACCAAAAAGCTCTTTGAGGCTCATCATCATATGTGTGGCCGTAGGCATATTTTGATGCTGTTGTTGTAGTACATTTGACATTGAAGCCAAAATGTAACAACGAGCCATCTCATCAGCCTTAACCCACTTCTTATGAGCCTCCTTTTGCTCATCAGTAGAATCGGGTCCCGGTGCACCGGGAGCAGGTGTAGTGAGCACAAACTTGTACTCATCAGCAACTAGGATAATATCCAAATTTCTTTTCCAATCCAAATAATTTGGACCAGTAAGCTTGTTTTCTTTTAAAATAACCATAAGCGGGTTGAACGACATCATTAACAAATCTGAAATAAATAAAAAATGCAAACAAGCATTAAAATCACACAAATTGAAGCATAAAACATTGGAAACCTTCAACACCAACATTTACACATCCTCCAACAGCCCAACAAGCACACACGCAAGCCACGTTAGGGTGGTCGTTTATGCATATGCTCATCGACCAGACACCCAGTCTTTAATTTCAATAGCACGCCAACTTATCCTTATGACGAATAAAATTAACAGTCAGACTTTGACTGGCCATGTGAATTAAAACAGGGACCCCGTTGGGGGGGTTTTATTAAAATTCACATCTAAGTAATGACCACAATTTAACTTGTTGGTAATCTCAACTGATGAACTCATGAATGATACATCCGTTGGGGATGACCACACACTTTATCTAAAGATTAAAACAATTTTGATCAGAAAGTTTTAACTAGCAAGCTTGTGAATGTTGCATCCGTTATGGGGAGACTCCCAAGGTCCCACGAGCAACAATCACCTCACTTAAAAACCAATTGTGGAGGCCAATGAATTAATGAGAATCTAATTAATATTCATTTCACTTAGTCATTTAAACATGAAGGTTATTCACAGGCAAAGCAGATCATGAACAAAACACATAAACATAAGCATGCCAGAATAATTACGATAGAATAAGCAGAAATAAAAGCACAACTATCGCAACCCCTTATAAAACCATCAAAAATAGCCTAATTTAAGCTATTACAATGATGAAATAAGGGCGCGGACGGATGCTTTTCATCGGCCTCTCACGCAGGGAAAAACTCGAACGACTCAAATTTTCGTCACCCGAACTAATCTGGCAGAAAACTTTATCAAAGCAAAGGAATTAGCTCCCGCCACAGGGGGTCATGACGTTTCCGAAATGGGGTTACAAAAAAAATGGACACCCGAGTCAAAAGTTATAGCCAAAATAGCGAGAACCGTCCAAGGTCAAACATTCAACAGGGACTGCATCTCATTTCCAGATCCTCCATCCAACTTCGCCCATTCTTGTGATCAAAATTACAACAAAAATAAGCAAAACCCTACTACAACAGTGATCTATGAAAACCTATACTACCCACACTTATTATCTGGTGGGGAAAATGATTACAACATCACACTAGGGTTGCGATAGAGAATGAATATAAACCACGACAGAACAGAAACAAAAATCAAAATGATAAAGATAGCGAGCCAATCAAAATGTTTCAGGTAGAGCCAACAATCCACGAACATGGCTCTGATACCAATTGATGGATCCTACCGGTGAAGGTGATCCATTCCCATAATCGTTATTGGATTACCAAACGTATATGAAACAGATAAGCAAAAGAAACAAAGAACAGAATCATTACCCTTGTTGACCGAGACGTAGATTCCACTAGAGATCTTCTAGTCTGTCTCCCAACCTTGTTCGAACATCGGGTGGACGGCGAGCTTATCAAATGTGGAGTGAATTCTGCCTCCTGATTTCGTCTCTCTAGAAATCCCTCACACTTTTCTGCTCCGTGAATAATATGTGACTTAGTGTTTCTGGCCAAAATTGAGGCCTATTTATATTAGGACTCCTTTGGTTAAATGGGCCAGACTAGGGATCAATAGAAGGTATAGGATTTGGGCTTCTTACGAATCCAAATATACTTATGTTCAGCCCAGAACATTATTTGGTCCGAAACATTAATTCATTCCACTAGAAAATTAATGATGTACTCCCGTCCTATCCCGAACCGAATTTAGGCTTCTATTAGACTCTATAATTCCCCGTGTTAAAGATATCGCATGTCCATTAATTATTAAAGCTTCTCACTACTCTAAGTAATTAATATCTATTTTCCTTGAGTAGTACCAACTTAACCTCGTTGTCGTACGGATTAAATCCACCTGCAGGGTTTAATACGACAATCCTTTATAAGTTTCCTCAAGGGGACATCATCAACCTGGATCACCAGGACACTGTGCCCTAATGCCGATAAATAGACATCATGCAAGCGATGTCACTACCAAAAGTACGTAGTGTGAAGAATCTAACAAGATTCTCACCCATGGTAAATCAAAGTAGGGCACAAGCACCCCACACATCTAAATATCGCACTTAGGGTTAAGACTTATAAGAGTCACCAAGACCTTTAGTTTTTCATTACAGTGAGAATAGAAGAACATGTCTCATTTGTGATCCATTCAATACGACAAAGCGCACTAGTATAAACTAATGGCCAAGACAGGCCACTGACAACTTCATACTACAACTTAAACCAATAGTTATGTCTAATACTAACTCAGTTGTGAATATTATTTATATCTTATAAGGAACCGACAATGTGATCTTCTGTGTTACTACAAACCCACCACATTATCTACAATATAAGATAAGTAGACATACAAGCGTTAATGAGAATGCAATAATGTGAAAAACTCTTTATTTCAGATAATAGGGAAATCGAATATAAACCATAAAAGCCCAACAAAAGTTTTCTTTACAGTATACACCAACAAAATGGTCACTAGAGTTCAGCTAATACGGGATAACCTACGCACCCCGAACGGTAATTAAGGGATAAGCGCTCGCCGATTTCATCATCGAGCTAACTTTCCCACAAGATCTGATGAGGGGGCGTATAGCACCGTGGCACCACTACATAGACGAATCATCCACCAGCACAGCAGCAGGAGCCAGTGTGGTACTAATAAGCCTAGACAGACAAGTCTTCACCTCAATAATCAGATTTGACTTCAGAGCTACTAACAATGAAGCAGAGTATGAAGCACTAATAGCTGGACTTAGGTTATCATTAGCAGTGGGGGCAACTAAACTTTAGATTTTTGGAGACTTCTAGCTAATAATATCCCAAGTCCCGGAAGAATACGAAGCAAAGGATCAGCAGATTGCATTGTACAAAAAGATAGTAACACCCCTGATCTCACTATTCCAACAAGTCTATATAGAGGAGATCCTGAGATTTGAGAATACTCAGGCAAATGCACTATCCCGACTAGCTACGAGTAGAGGAGAGGCAGAACTGATTGAGGTTTTGTCACCAAGTTAAAGGACCCCTCGATGTCTGATTATAAAATAAATCAAACTTCGAGTGGGGGGCAGGAAGAAGGCGATGATTGACGAACTCCGGTCGAAGATTACTTGAAGGATGGATCGCTCCCAGAAGATGTATGGGTAGCTAGTCGTCTAGTGAAATAAGCAGCCAGATACAAACTGGTGTACGGTCAACTATACAAACGTGGATTCTCACTACCCCTACTCAAATGTTTATCGGAAAAATAAGGGTTAGAGGTGTTAGAAGAAATCCACCAGGGAATCTGTGGGAGTCACGCTAGGGGGCAAGCTTTGGCATACAAGATGATCAACCAGGGTTACTATTGGCCCACTCTGCGCAAAGATGCCGAAAGTGCCAGCTGTTTGCGCTAAACATTCACACTCCTACAAGCCAACTCAAATCAGTCTTCAACCCATGGCCTTTTGGAAAATGGGGTATTGACTTGATCGGCCCATTCCCACCTGGCAGAGGCGGTGTAAAGTTGGTCGTAGTAGTGGTGGACTATTACACAAAATAGGCGAAGCAGAGGCACTAACAACAGTAACGCAGGAAAGAATGATTAGCTTCATTTGGAAGAACCTGATTTGTAGATTCGGACTCCCGCTGTCGATCGAAATAAACAATGGTAGACAGTTCGATGGACAAAAGCTCAGGGAATTTTGCAGTTCGTGGAACATTAAGAAGCACTATTCAACACCTAACCATCCACAGTCGAATGGACAAGTAGAAGTAGTAAACAAAATTTTGAAGCATGTCTTGAAGATCCGTCTCGAGGACAAGAAGGGTAGTTTGGTAGACGAACTCCCAGAAGTGTTGCTGTCCTACAGAACATCATACCGAGCAAGTACCGGTGAAATCCCATTTGCCTTAGATTTTGGAACAGAAGCAGTCATCCCGGTGGAGGTCCAAAACCAGACTTGGAAGGTAGTACGATATGATGAAGAGAGTAATGACGAAGCATTGACAGTGGAGAAAGATTTACTTGAAGAAACCCGAGCTACGTCAGAATTAAAGAATACCACCTACAAACAAAGCGGAGAAAAATACTTCAACTCCTAAGTATGGAACAGAAAATTCAAGATTGGGGAGTTGGTTTTAAGAAGACGGTTAGCAACGCCACTCGGTGTGTTTGGGCCGAACTGGGAAGGCCCATTCCGAGTTACTGCAAGCTAGAAAAATGGAACATATGAGCTCGAAGATATGGAAGGAAAAACCTCATCATATACTTGGAGCACAGCACATCTGAAGAAGTACTACCAGTAGGGGAAGACGAGAATTAATTATTTGTAAATAGACTAGCCAAAGGTTGGCATCAGGAGTGTTGATGACGACCTCTATAAAAATGGTTGTTCAATGAAGATGTATTTTTCCATGAAATTAACTATTCAAGATGAAAATATGCAAAGGGCTCAAGTCCTGAAACGTTATTGTCAAAGCTCGAGGCAAAGGCCGTTAAAGTGCCAGGTTCACTAAAGTGTCCTACTAAAGGATCACTAAGAACCCACTGCCCAACCTTAGAAAAATTCACAAAAGACATTTTTAAATGTCTAAGGCAAGGTTTATAAAACTCAATCGCCCAAGAGAATAATAAAGTACAATTCACGGTCCTAAGCGGCGTAACACGAACAATTCGCGATCCTAAGTGGTGTAAGACGAACAATTGCGTACGAAAATTAAAATACGAGCGACCAAAAGATAATAACGTGCGAAAAATAAATAATAGCTGAATAGAACAGAAAAATTATACTTCATTCAAAAAATACTTAGAAAATCTCTAAGTATTAAGAGTGATGTTGGTTACAAAAAGCCAACCAACTGGCTATCTATTAAAAGCACAAAAGAGCACCTACTGGGCGAACTACGTGCTCAGTGAGCTACTATAAGTTAAGCAAAAATAAAAATAAAAAGACTCCTAAGTCTAAGGAGCAACGTCAGTAGCACTGGTGGTAGGAAGCTCCAGAGCAGTGGAAGTTACAGCAGTGAGGGCGACCTCTGTTGAAGTCTCCAGGGCGACCTCTTGTTAAGGAGTAGGAGACAACGGAGGCACCTCTGTGATCGGGCTTAAGTTGCTAGTGTCGACCATTATATTCCCAACCAAGTCACTCACCTGCTCCGCTGTCAGTGGGATCTGTTGCTCTTCACCATCGACAGGAAGCTCGCTTGAGCAAATAACTTTTGGTGAGCGGGGACTAAGTACAACTCAATCCCCAACCTCGCGAGGTCGCCAATGTCTAGCTCTGTATCGGTGGGAATTACGGCCGCTTCCACGCACTCTTTAAACTCTTTGACGAGCAGCTGCCACTCATCCCTCATATGCGACCTGGCCAATGAAAAGCATTGTGGACCTCGGCATAGCACAGGATAAAGTCAAGGTCCGGTGTTGCTGTCTTCTCAGCCGCCAAGGCCTCGGGTGAGGTAGATACATCCAGGCGACTCTGGAGTTCCGCAATTTTGTTGGCAGCCGTGCACAGTTCTTCCCTCATCTGAGAGCACTCCGCCCTAACTTCATTGTTCGCCTCCCTCTCCAAGGTAAGCTCTTTTCTTGCAAGGGCGAGCTCCCCATCCTTGGCGGCAAGGTCCCTCTAAGTCACCTCGAGTTTTACTTTTTGGCTGGCAAAGTCGGCTTGGAGCTTCTCATATTTATTAAGGGCATCTTGTTCAGCCGCCAACAACACCCTTGCTTTCTTCTCAGCGATCGCCGAAGCTTTCACAACTTTCTTTCTATCATCCCCCAGCTTGTTGACGAGATTTTTAATCTCGTGTCGAGCCTGATCAGCTGCAGAGACGTCATCAGCGACCTTCTGGGCAGCGAGGAGGGCTCCATATGCATAGTGCATGACCAGCCAGGCACGGTCTGCTGGCCTTTGCCTCTCAATCATTGCCAGCTCGGAAGCAGAGAAGTATCGTGGCGCCTCTGAGAAGGTCCGCTGGCCTTTGCCTCTCCATCATTGGAAAGTCTCGCACGCTGACGAGCGGCTTAGACCGGGCAGCGTTGTGGAGAATATCGGGCCTCTCATGATAAGAAGCGGGAGCATACCTACAATTAGGTGAGCAGAAAACACTTGTTAGAATATTGGAAATAAAATAGTGAAACAAACTATGAGGACATGAGAAATATTTTCCTTACCCAAACCTGGCGGGGTCCAGCCCAAGCAATGTATCATCCACCACCTGAATCCCGTAAGGTGATGGTGGTGGAGGACTCTGAGGAGTCGGGGGAGATTGAGTAGGGGGAGGAGCGATTGACTGCACAGAATCACCATAACTGGATCAAGAGGCAGCTCGCCCAGTCCGCTACGACTCTGATTCAAGGCTGGCCGTCCTCTTTCTCTTGCGAGCTTGGGCCACCTCCTCGCTTACACGACCCATCCCTGCAATTTAGGCGACCTCCTCCAGATGGGGGATTAAGGAGGTGGAGCTCCCTTGGTTGTTCGCCCGGTTCCCTTCTTTGTAGTGTCCTTGGCGACCTGAGTCTTCGCCACGACCTTGGAAGGCGCCTTCTTTTGAGTACCGGATCCCCCAGTTTTCTCTTTTGCCTGGGCAAGCTCACCGAGCTCTGCATTTTTCTGAGCTGCTAAGGCGGCAGCTGACGGAGGACCTCTCTTTACGGGACGATCACTTGCCATCCTTAGCTTTTGCACAAGTGCATAATAAGCCTCAGGGATTTCGATTAGAGGGATCATAACAGTCACGTCCTGATCTACACAAAGAGAAATAAAGTTAGATAACAATTATGGTACAAGCTTGGTGAACTATGAAAATTGGGCAAGCTTTAATGTGTTAAGATACCTGGAAGATCCGGAGCTCATATTGGGAGGTGATGAGGTGAAGTGAGTACCAAGGCAGCTCGGCTGTAGTGATGCTTGCTTAGATGATCGATGTCCCGATCCTTCCGATTCCTCAAACAGCAAACCTTTCGCATGTACTCGAATGCTTCGGAGACCTCAGAGTTAGCGTGACCATGCTTTTGATGCTAATTAGGGTCATAATTGCATCATTTAGCATCTATTTTGGTGTTATATTTATTGGTTTATATTCATATTTGACCCTAATATGGTATAAATTTGGCTATTGACCCTTTGTTGGCAAGAAAGTGTGCTTTATAGGTGAAAACGAGCAAAAATGAGGAATTCCCTACTATAGGAGGTCACAAGATGGGATCTGAGCTCATGAAGATGTTTATAATACTCAATTGGAGACCCTAGGAAGATCAGATGAGTCGTGGGATCAAAAACCTAAAAGTTGAAAATGGGATGTCGAGGTTAGCCTGTGACCGAGCGTGGACCAAGCCAGGTCCGAGCTAAACCCCTTCTGTGACCGAGCATAATTCACCTGTACAAGTTTGACAAGGTGTGCTAGAGCATAAAGAGGAGGCCGCCCGAGGGCCGTCCAAGCGCAGCCAAGGGAACGTCCGAGTGCAGGGTTCGGTTAGCACTATTTTGAGGGCACTTTCATCCTTTCGCACGTTTAATGAGGGATATAATGGTCCAAGCATGAGCGGTACTATAAATACTTGAGGCATTAGATTCTCAAAGCCATCATTCATTAGTTTTTCATTACTTTAGATCATTAGGTAGTTTTAGAGAGAGAGATTAAAAGTTACATAGTAGGTTCTTAGTTAGATTTCATACTTCTTTCTACAATAACTTTTGATCCATCCATTGGATCTTTTGTAATACCCCGAACCAAATTAGATTTTTTTTTCTATTTATATTACATTTCATGTTATTATATTTATATATTTTTACTTGATTGATCTTTTACTCCTTTGAGGACACTAAGTTTTAAAATGAGTGATTTCTACTTGACGGTTGGTTCAAAACCGGAACCGGAAGCACTCCTAGCACCGTAACTATGAATCAAATATTAATAAATCATTGGAACGAATGAAATAAGATTCTAAAAGGGATTTTAAGACCCTTTGGGTGTAAAAGATTTATAAAAAATAAAACCCTGGACGTTTGTCGCCAAATGTCGAACCAAAACTCTAAAATTAGAAAAACTTCGATCCGACGAGTAATTGCGGATCTTTATTAGAACTTAAGTAATAAAATGGGTTAAACATAAGTTTTAATTAACAAATACAAGATATAAAATTTTAGGCTTACAAAATGAGCAAAATATTAATTTTCGGAGCCCTAAACGCGACCGAATAATATTCGTTTTCAACCTCGAAAGCCATATCGCGTCCCAAAATACAGTTAGAACTCAAATTCCTCTCCTAAATCCCCTTATGACCGAAATTATCAGCTGGAATGAAGAAATGTGAAGTAAAAAAAAATGCCCATACCCCTAAATTAAGGAGCCATACCTTCTTTCCTATTCCCTTACCTAACCTTGACTTCTCTTACCTCCAAATGAGTAACTTTGAATGGTCATATGCTCCCATTTCCTATATATGAATTATCTTAGTTCATTCCCTACCTTGAGCAAAGAAACCCAAGGAAAAGAAAATCCACAAACTCCCTTCTCACTCCCTCACTCAACTTTTGGTCACCATACTTACAAAGGGTAGAGAGATTTTCTTCTCCCATCTCCAACAACAAGAGAGCTTCCTTCCACAAGTATCAAGAAATCCATGGAGTTAGGTTGAAGGTTGGAGTCATTTCCTTGCATAGAGGAAGCCAACATCTCTCCCTCTCTCTTCTAAGTTCATGTTTTTCCTCTCCACTTCTCCTAACTTACTCCATTGCTTTGTTTTAGCTCAAAACCAAAGTATTCCTCCAAGTGGTGCTCCATTCCTACAAGCTTAAGGGTCAAGGGACAATAATGCTTCTTTTGTTAGCAAGAAAAAAGCTCCAAAGGTTGTAAAACCCCAACTCAAAACATTTGGTTTTCTTGCATGTATATGTGAGCTATGTGTGTTTATTGTTCCATATTTTTAGAGACCATGAAACCCTAGGACATTATTACTTTACAATGTTCAAATGCATGATGAATGAAGTCTAGAATGATGTTTTTGAAGGAGTTAAAATGTTGGTTGCATGGTAGTTATGAAATTGAAAATGTAAGTGAAAGCATGCACACAAATCACACACTTTATGCACTGACCTCGAATTTTGTACAGAATTCGGACCTCATATGTTATAAATTTTTGGATGATGCTTATATGGTTGGAAACTAAATCAAGTTATATTTCATTTGAATCTAGTTTGAGAATTTTTAGAGTTTTAATTAATAAGTTATGAATTTTCTAAGAAAGTGTGACAAAATGCCCCTTATTTCTAAAGTATTGATTTTTTGGGAGTAATATGTTCATGAAAGAATTCTTTTAAAATTTTTATAAATTATTAAATGAAGTTAAGTATCTTCATGATTTATTTCACGATTTTTGGAGATGTGTAAATATTTTTACCAAAATTATTTCAAAAGTTGCTCAATTCTGGAAAATTCTGGAACAATCTGCCATGTTTTGGAAACTAGCCTAGAACTCATATTTTCCTAAACCAAATGATATGAAATACATTTTATATGTAATTTAGACTTGATGGGTTAGTCACTGTAAAAATTTCATGATTTTTAAATGAGTTTTGATATTTTTAGAAAATTCTCCAAGTTGGTATAAGTGTGGGTCAACATGCAAACTGCAGTACTTGAATATTGTTGATTATGTGTTATTTCCTTGTTAGAAGGAAAACAAATATTTTCCCTTGAGGAAACTAGTCTAAAGCCTTGGTGAATTCTATGTGAATGCATGAGTTATATGCATGGCATGATATTTAGTATTGATTTTAGATTAAGGACCATATGTTTCTTATTTGCCTTGAGAAAGGAAAATACGAAGAACCTTGTAAGATCCTAACAAAGTTGAGTATGCTAAATGCACCTAGATAAGAACCTCAAGCTACTAATTACCGTAAAACATTTTATTAACTTCTTAAGTGAACAAAAATGCTAAGTAAAGTGTATGTCCTTATCAGACTAATTGTATAAATCTTAACAAGAATTCTTAAACATTAATAACTGAAATACAACGAATGGTGCTAGGTCTAAGTGTGCAAACGGTGACGAGAATTACTGGTGAAAGGAACGGTGATTGTTTTGCAAAAAGGAAAGCGTTTATGGTGGGTGGCATTTACTGTATTGCCTTGAATATTATATGGACTATTGGTGTATTTGAATGAAAATGTTTTTGACCTTTGGGTCCGATTACAAGGTTATTACCCAAATGCCTACGGGTAAAGTATCTCAAATGATATGTAGTGGTCTG